>CM024759.1:94035012-94416372 GCA_014218235.1 Colocasia esculenta | reverse complement strand
ATCGAATTATTTAAAGTCAATCTGATTTGATTTAGGTCATTCACCTAAATTCTAGTATTTTGAACTGAACTAAAAATTTCGATTCGGTTCCATTTCTTGGTCCAACCCAAAAATGAACACCCCTACCCATGATATACCTTATTAATAGAAAGATGGTCTTTTCATAAAGTCGATGTTTTGAAACTATCAGGCGAGAATGACTGATCCAATAAATGTGGGACATGAGGTTGGAGTGTATATACTAAGGGAGTAATATATCTCTTACGTCCCCAATATCTGTGCACTACAGCGGATGCTGTTCTTATTCCCTTAAAGACATTGTCTTAACATACTCTTCGTATCACAAATCGTCGTTACAAAAGGTCCATTATAATCATTACGGATAGGTGGTTGGTTAGAAGATTAGAACCTAAAGGCTCTTGTTTGTTTGAAGTTTTAAAACCTTTGTCCTGTCGAAGGTTTGGTCTGTCCAGTCCTAAAGACTTGATTTCTCTAAGTTAGACCAAGAAGTATACTCGAGATGTATTTTAAAGGACTTTACTCTGGAAAGTAGACCCGTGAAGCTTAAGCAGGTTTAAGCTTGTACCGTGTGGACACCACTTCTTAAGCTGGTCATAGGTGGCTCCAGATCTCCCCACATATATGTTAATGACCTAAGTTCAAATGCCCTCCTCACATTAACTATCAAAAAAGGAACCATAGTTCTTCATGGGTCACTTTCATTCTTTCTACCTTTCTCACCCAAGTGGAAAGCCCCTTCAGAACCTGGGTGAAGGAGCTCAAGATCAACAATCAGATTATCATAAACATTTCTGATTTGGGTTGCATTTGGAATTGCAAACGGAAAAGTGGTCATCAGCTGATCTCAGGATAATCTTCTACTTCCACAATCTAAATTACTCATGTAGTAAAAAGAATCTACGATTTTCCCAACACGGACTTCTAAAATCGACCCTCTCGACCGAACACTTGAAAAAAAGTTTTGACACCGGAAAGAAGGAACGGTATTAGCAGAAAGTTACAAAGAGAACATCTTTCTTTGCAGGGTTGAATAAAGTTGCTTTCTTTGGCGGCTCAGGCAAGTTTCCCAAATCTTCATGTTTTATTATTGATCTGTAAGAGCATCCGGGGGAAACAGAGAACAACCATATGGTGCATGCAAAACCCAGAGGCAAAAACGCCTATACGAGCTTGGGAGCAGGGTATTTTATGGCGTTCTTAACAATTTTCTTGGTTGCGGCTTCTCCGAGATCAATGCCACACACATCTGACAGCCTTATAAGATATAGCAGGACATCAGACAGCTCCTCTCCTAGATGCTCTTTGTCAGATTCCTCCCAGTTTGGCAGGCCCTTGGCAACCTCACCCCTCCACTGGAAGATCTCTGAGAGCTCACCCACTTCACCAACCTGCAGTTCAGATAACGAGTCAGGCAATCTACTGATTTTATCAAGCAAGCATCAAGGAATAAGAAAACAGTGCCGCATACTGCTGAGTACCACTGCCATATTGTTTTTTATCCTGTGAAACAGTAGTATGCATTTCGATACTGGTGCTCTTGCAAGAAAAGATTTGAGTTAAATTAGGACCGTTTTCTCCATCTTTGATTCTTCTTAGTGGAAGCTGGATTAATGGGATAAGGCTCAAGATGATGACAATGCTATGATTCCCAAAGACACAGGAAAAACACACTGTGATGCCACTTGCCACTCTTTTTTCCTATTTCTTTGCCATCTTTTTCCCGGCTGTCCGATCTTATGTTGGATAGTTGAAATATGAGAAGCATTGAACTCAAGTTTCATAATTTCCATTATCTGACATGCAGAGAGAAATGATGAGAAAAAACAGTGGCACCATAAAACTCCTGCCCAAAGTATTGTGTCCAATGCCTGTGGCTGCAACGACACTAGAAGTAGACAGGAGAACACACCATCTCTGTGGTCATTGAGACACAAATCTACATATGCTTGCACAAAATATGATCATGTTGAAGAGAGACCCTGAAAACAGAGAAACTAATGAGGTTTCTTCATTGACTTTGTTTTGAGTTCCAATTGTTCCGATATCACTGTCCTCGGCATCAACATCTCAGTATTGCCATCTTCACATCGGATCACACTCGAGAAAGAAGAAAAGGAACCGCAGAAAGAATATACTTCTGATGACCCAGAAGAGGTTCTTCTCAATCTCTTGCATTTTTCCAGCCATTCTTACAGTTGTCACATCTCAAGTCAGATTCCAAGATGAAAATGAGCACTACCTAAATGTCTAGGACTCACTACCCAGCACACGACTGGACATGGTTATTAATTGGTTATCTTCCTTGTGGAGTAGGCAACCCTAGTACCCTGTTCATGATGGGATTTCAAATGTTCCCAACAGTTTAGCAACTTTTTGCACAGTGCTTTTAAGGTTCTTGGGGTTATTAACGATTGCAGATGTGTGCACTGGGGCCCAAAAAGAAGAATCTTTGAATAGGTGTCATTACGTTTTTCTTGCTTAAAGAAATGGTATGAATCCTGCCATCACAGTGAACCATGCTTGTGAAGGATATATACCAGATCAGATGCCAGTGCAGCAGGTCATAGTGTAGATGCCTAATGTGCTCAGAGAGGATAACGCAACCCTGTGCGGTTCCATGGACTTGTGCCGACGAAGCAGATTAAGTGGGCAACTTTTACAAACCACTGTGGATTGAGTTGGCCTGTTGAATGTATCGGCTGGATTCTAGTTTAGTGCATGGCCCGCTGCAACTATGTGGGACTCTCTCTATCTAGCTAGCTACAAGAAACCATTTCTCCGCACGCATGTTAAGCCACAATACCATGAGGGTAGTCAGTGACTTGCTTATTTATTTGATCATAAATTTCCTTCTGCTTAACTTCTATTGCGTCTGACAAACTCTCTGTTAATTAATGAGAAGAACTTGATGCATAACTGAGAACGCCCCTCGATGCTTCTCGAGCATCACTGCCCCATTTCTTGCTATTGAGATCGATGGGTATCTAGTGTACCAGTGCATACAATCAATGTTGCCATCATGAAATTAGGAAATAGAAAGAGTATTATTCACTTGGGGTGTGTCAAGCAGCACTCTTTGATGAAGAACCTTTGACCGTTCCTCTTTACATTGAATATGGTAAAAATTATTGGATGAGAGGATAGCTACCTAACTTTTAGATATCTTTGTGTAGTAATATTGATAAATCTGTCCTTGAAATTTCACCTTTTTATTCGTGGATATTTAGAACTGCTAATCGGAAGCCAAAAACTAAAATAGCTTTCATGGTCTACCATTGTCGTCCTAGAATGATTACAACTAGGGCTATATATAAACATATAAAGATATCTGAAGCTGTGCCTGACACACCGTTAAACATGCTTAATTTTGTTAGATGGAGACAAGGGAAGAGAGATCAGTCTCTTCGCCCTGTGCATGCAGACATCAGAAATCTGACAGACATAACCACTATCCCTAAAGTTGAAGTTTCTCTTGATGTCTGATCTAACAATGCACAGGTAACAGATGATCACCAGTGGAAGAGAAGAGAAGAGAAGAGAAGAGAAGAAAGGGTTGGCAAGGGAGATAGATTCAAAGGTAATGAAGAAGCCATATAAACTTTTAATTACCATGGCAAGAAGCAGATTCCTCGGGCTGTGGTATGGCTCCCAATCTCTTGCCTTGGCAAACTCATCGAGCTTCTTCGACAGATCCTTCAGGCTCACGTTCGTTTCCTTCTCTTGTGCCGTCACCTGCGTCTCTTCCGCCGCCGCCTCTCCTCCTCCCATTCTCTCTTGCCTCCTACGAACACAGGCAGCAGTATATGGCGATATTGCCTAGGAACGCGAGCATTTATAGAGGAAGCCCAACACAGAGAGGCATCTCCAAGTGTTTGAACACTCACCTAGGCCAGTCAGCAGAATATATTCAAATAAAATAAATAGGGATAGCACCGGACGTAAGTGCGCAAGGCATGGAAGGCAAGGTTTTTAATACAGGAGATTCCACAGCCCACCATGCAAGGGAATGCGGTGGCTCCACGCCCTAAAATAAGGGTGGTATATGGTAAGGTGAGGCCATGTGGCACCGCTCTTTTTCGGGTACCGTCTCCACCAGATTACCCAATGAGATCGAGCTCTTTTTGCCCATCCCCATGTCAATTCACAAATCTCACAAAATTATTTAATACATATTAAAAGATATGATAAATTAATTAAAAATTTTTAACTGTAATATAGAGATTCTTACTGTAACATAATTATTATATATTGTAATAAGTGATAACACTTACTGTAATAAATTATAACTCTGTTAGGACTAACAAATAAGTCAAAAAATCTGATAGAGACTCCTAATTAATTTATCTTAAAAATATATATATTAGAGTTAACACACATAATAAAATTATAACACATATTTAATATATCTTTTCATCCCTATTTTTTTAAAACCTTAGAAATCAGATGTGTCTACTTTAATCCACACCAAAACATGAATATTTCTTTTTTTTTTTTTTTTGATAACGAGGAAATCCCGCCCCGTGTGGCTTTGCGGACTCAAGGATTGGTGTTCGTGAACTCCAAGTCAGGACTTGGCAGCTCCTACTTTCCGTATACCTGAATATTTAAGCAAGATTTCTAACCGATCGACCCAACCTTCATGTTGAGAAATATTCATGTTTACTTTCCTACTTTCCGACCTACACTGGGTTTGAGAAATATTAAGCAAGAGTTCTAACCGATCGACCCAACCGGGGTAAGGAACCCACGTCAAATCTCAACATGAATATTTCTCAAATCTTTTCTCAAATATTTCTAACCCAGTGTAGGTCCGTATACATGAATATTTGAGAAATCCAAACCCAGTGTAGGTCGGAAACATGTAGTTAAATCTAAACATGAATATTTCTCAAATCTCAATCCAAAGCAACCCACGTCACCACAGCAACTATACGGGATAATCAAATCTTTTCGCTGCCGCTTCTAGTGTAGCAATGGCTGGCATAGGAGCCTCCATGATGGCTTCACCTTAACCTAGAGTTACGTAGGGTGTAGTGGTGACTGACGGCAGGCGGAAACATGTAGGTCGGATCAAACCGGCCGGTCTCCCTGGCCCGCTGGTTTCACTGTGCTCTTTAAAACCATCATACGAGGAACCCTTTGCGCCCCCCTCCGACCCCACAAAGCAGCGGACGGTGGGAGACGCGTTTGTGCTGCAGACGGGTCTGCTACAGGTGCAGGGCTGTTCATAATTTGATTTGATCTAGTTTTTAAGAAGATTTTTAAGAAATTAAATTAAATCAAATTTAAATTCAACCTATACCAAATCAAATCTAAGTCTCATGAAACTAAATCAAATCACGATTTGATTCGATTTAACTTGAAAATAAATAGGTGTTTAGATTTTTTTTAGTCTTAAATAAGATTTTAATCATTTGTTTATCTAATAAATCATTATTAAATAATATTTGAAATGAAGTATTAAATGTTGATAACTATATTATCTTCCATAATATATATTTTAACATAAATATATTGAATAAACTTGATAAATATACAATTAAAATTTATTATTGTAATTCGATTTGATTTGGTTTATAGAGCTTAGAAACTGAAGTAAATCGAATTTTCTTTTTCGATTTGATTTGGAACCAAACTATTTTTTTTTTCTATTCAAACCGAATTAAATCAAACTGAATCGATTCTGTTTGATTTTTCGATTTGAACCGAATAGTGAACACCCCTATTCAAGCACGAACATGTGGGCTGGGTGGGTGGCGGCGATTAGGCGCCTGGTGCAGCGGGTGGCGTTAGGTGGTGCCGGGAGGTAATATATTTCGGCGGGGCTTCCATCTTGTTGAGACATATTTCGGATGATTATAAAAGTGGGTGAATATAATTTTATCCTCTCTCTTTTTGACAGGTATAATTTCTATCCTCTCAATATCTGAGGGGTGACTTGTAAATAATAAAAATAATTAATTAAGATATTTTATCAGACATTAAAATTTATTTTCAAGTCTCCGTTAGAAAAAAAAAGTGTGGAATTTATATTTTAATTTCTTATTAATATTTTCTATCAACTTTTTTTTATTTCCTATTTTACCTTCTCCACTCAACACTTAGTTTCGTCTTCTTTTTCTCTCATTTTATTTATATATCATTTTAAAGTAAAATAGATATAATATTAAAATAAAAGAGTACAAAGTTTAAAATAAAAGAGTATATGATTTAAAATAATAAACATATAATTTAATGTAAAACAATATATAGTTTAAAGCATAAGAGAACATTTGAACACATATGATATTAAAGTAAAAGAATACATATCTTAAAGTAAAAGTTTATTTTTTTTAAAGTAAATGTTCACCGGTCTTACAATAAAAGAGTTTTTATGACACTTAAATATTTACTTTAAAATTAATTAACATTTACCTTAATCATTACATTAGCATTACTGTAAGTTGGAGGCAGCACTGGGTGGACGGTCGACGATGATGGTTGATGGCGACAACGATAAGTAATAGGTTGTCGACAATCAATGGTTGGTTGTTGGCAGTGGACTGGCGATTGTTGGCAATGGACTAGCGGGTGCTGGCAGTTGGTGTGGAGGCGACAAATGGCTAGTGATCAATGACGATGAGCAGTTGGCCGACAACAACAATGAATCAGTGTATCGATTGTCAGGTATATGTGCATCGATTACCAGTAATTGATGTAACGATTACTAGTTATATTGAAATATTAAAATAAATATTTATGTGAGTTAAAATAAATATTTGAAGGATATAAAATGACTATTGTACTGAGTAAAGTAAATGTTCTATTGACTTAAAGTTCACGTTCCCTATTCATTTAATGTTAAAAAAGTGATAACATTAATGTAAATATTCAAGTGAGTTAAAGTAAATGATCGAATGATATAAAATAACTATTCTACTAAGTTAAAATAAATGTTCCATTAACTTAAAGTTCATGTTCATCATTCACTTAACAAGAAAGAAGAGATGTTTAACATTAAAATAATTGTTTTGCTAAGTTAAAGTAAATGTTCAAAGGATATAAAATGATTGTTGTACTGAGTTAAAGCAACTGTTTCATTGACTCAAAGTTCATGTTCATGGTTCACTTATCGTTAAAGGAGAAATGCTTAACGTTAAAGTAATTATTACTTAGTTAAAGTAATGTGGACAGTAAAATTAATAGCTCAAAAATGAGGAGGGTAAAATTTTGAAGCCCATGCAAAAGGCCCAAGAAGTCCACTACCAAGAGGCCCACATCTCCCATGCAGGGAGGTGATCATAAGAGAATGTGACACCTCCCAAAAAGGTGTTCCCAAAAGGAAAAAGTTATCTTTTTGGGGTCTTCTAGAAGCTTTTGGCCGGGGAAGAGAGGGAGGGCTACGGGGCAGATCTGAAAAGGGGGTTTTGGAAGAGAAAAAGGAGAGAAAAAAGTTTGGAGAGCAAGCCATCTTCTTCTCCAAAGAGTTGCTGCTGCTGCATTTTTTTTCTTCCCCTCCCAAGAAGAGCTCCCGTGAGTGCTTGCTGCAGAAAAGAGAAGAAAAAGGGCCAAGAGAAAAGAGAGAAGAATAGGAGAAGAGAAAGGGAAGAGAGAGAGAGAGAGAGAGAGGCCCCTTCTTGTCTTGTCTCATCAAAGGAAAAGAGAAGAGAAGAGAGGGTGAGTGGGTAGGTGGCGATGGGAGGAGAGCTTCTCCTCTCCTTTCTTTAAGTTTTGTACTTCTCCTTCTATCCCCCTCTTCAAGGAAATGTCCAATCCATGTACTCCTTCCCCATGATGTGAACATTCTCCTCTTGGCATTTAATGTATCTTTTCTTTCTTACCATGCATGTCCTTTTAGCATTTGTTTAAGGTTTGCCCCCTTCTTTGTATTTTGGTGAGAAGAAAGGTCACGGGAGAGAGAGCCCCTCCTTGTGGAGGGGTGTTCTCTCCTCCCAACAACATTTATGAGACCTACAAACCCCCTCCCCTTTTCTAAGTTTTGTACTTCTCTCTCTATTCCCCTTTTCAAGAGAATGTCTCATCTTTTGTCCTTCCCCATGATGCAAGTGTCCTATCCTTTGCATTTAATGCATGCCTTACTTCTTTCATGTGTGAGGTTTCAAGTTTTTTTATTATTATTTGCATGAGATGGAAATGTCACGGGATGGGGAGAAGCCACTCTTTGTATAGTGGGCTTTCTCTCATTCCAATGGACCATGCATGAGACCCCCATTAAATTCCATGCTCCAACAAATGAGGCTTGGAAGAGATGGAGCTTCTCTTTCCCCATGGGTTTTAGCATTCCCCCATGATTAGAATCCATTAGACTTTGCATAGATCCTCTTTGAGGTGTGTTTTATCATTGTTTTTAATCCCTTTTAATATGTGTTTTGCATGGTTTAAACAGCCCCTTTGTGAGTCCATCGGTTTTGGGGCATGTCCCCTTTGCTAGCCAAGGGTTGAACAATCAATGTTCATGCCCCCATGTTTAGCATCCCTTGCAAAAGCCCATTAAGTCCATTTCTGGCCCAAAATCGCCCCACCCCCATGGGTAAGACCAGCTTGAACAGTGTTGGTTCACTGCCCACAGGGAGGGGAGGCCTGCTGCCGATTCGGACGATCTGGGTGCAGTCCTGTCGATTCTGCAAGCCTGGAGAGGTCTGCCGATTCGGCAGGCAGTGACCCGCCCTTGGCCGAATCACATGAGCTAAGTCGTGCTCCATGTGATTTCAGCCAAGGGAAGAGATAATAAACCAATAAGAGACCCATCTAAACCCCGAGTTAGACAACACAATGTCTATGCTCGGATATGTGGGTTTACATATACTCCTTTCGCCGCTTGGATTGGTTGGGGGTCATGACATTAGCCGGTCTCCTCATAGGCTTGCCTCGGGGATCGGTGTCATGTGCCATCGGAGTGACGTCGTTGTTTGACGTACACTTCCTCTTTTGGTGCCGTCTCCATTTATGGTGGATGTGTACCGTGCTTCCCCCCTATCAACCAAGATAAGGGGAGATGCTGCCGGATTTTCTCCGTGCGCTTCGAATCGGCAAGAGACTCTTAAAAGAAGTCCCCAAGGTTTAATGGTTTCAAAGGTATTTCAACAAGGTGCCAATCCAGTCCTGGCTGCCGATTCAACCTGCGCTGCCGATTCGGTCACACCCTGCCGATTCAGTGTTACCCTGCCGATTCGGTCCTGGTTGCCGACTCAACCCAGGCTGCCGATTCGGCCATGCTCTACTGATTCGCTATCTGCATTGTTGTTTGCATGCCTCACCGAATCGAATAGGCTGTGCATACCCTGCCGAATGGGTCCGCCTCGCCGAATCGAATGCATCCTGCCGAATCAAATGTGCATGCGCTGCCGATTGGCCACCCACTGACCCAGCAGTGCCGAATCGCGAACAGAACCACAACTTGCATGTTTTAAATAGAACAAAAGTGCAAATTAAAAATATCCAATGATAAAAGAAATAAAAGGGCAAATGTTTTGTTTCATGTTTTACATGTTTCAAATAGAACAAAAGAACAAATTGAAACCATTTCATAATGAAAGAAAACAAATGGATAGATAGGCCCAAGATCCAATAATTGACTAATTAAAAGACCAAACAACATTAAATAGACATCTTGCTTATTAGCATTTCATCCTAAATTTAAGTTGTGTTTTGCACTTTCATCGGATGTCTCCACTTTAGGCCACAAGGCTTTCTAATTCTGACGATTAATCAAGGGTTTTCCCTCCCAGAGGGATGTAATTAACGTCGTTGCGTTTAGGCAACGGCGGGATTTTGGTCCAGGACCCGACACCTACTTTTGTTTGACGAAGTCAAACGGCGCGCACAACAGACCCAAAGCCCTCTGACTCTCGGAGGCAAACCATTTGTTGTCACTTCGGTGACTGGCACGCCCGCGCTGTGAGAATTACCGATTCATCTCACGTCACTCTTGCTCAAGTGGCGTTCGACGGGATTTGGATTGGCAATACGTGTGCATCTATGAGAAACATGATAAAACATGATAAAAAGACAACATTTTTAAAGAGATCTTAGGAATTTTAAAATTTTTCATTTCCACAGCGTGGCACGCCCGGTGGGACAAAGCTTCCCTTCATCTCTTCGCCAGATAGAAAGTCGTGTGGCCTTACATGATCAATACTGACTATCATTTTGAATTGGCTAATAGGTACTAACAGAGCGATGGCTGGAGTGCGTTTCGGACCACTAGTTGTCTAAGACCATGCCAGGTACGGCTACCTGGCTGTGCCAACTCGCTTCGAGACTTCCTCCGGTCGTGGAGTTCCCCAACTTCTTAGGGGTCGCATTCGTTGACATCCTGCACCCCGTCAAAAAGAGGCTGGAGCTGAAGCCGAAGCTGAAGCTGGGCGAAGGATCGTAGTCAAAAAGACCACTGAAAGCTAAGCTGCCACGTGCATCATGTGGAGCGTGGCAACCACAATGAGAACAAAGAGAAAAGAGCCAACAGACACTTTCAACAGGCAAAGGAGGTGAGAACATCGCCACTCGTCGTGCACGGGTCTCTGCCTCAGGGAAAAGCGTGCGAATTGGAGATCTAAGAATCCATTTGCAAGAAAAGAAAGACGAGGCTGTGCCAAAACGGGTCATGCCAAGAGTACCAGTAAAGAACTCTTTCCAAGCTTTAACAAGCAAAGGAGAAATGAACGACACATTCAAGGGCAAGCTGCCCCCGAAACCGATCAAATTCAAACAGGTCTGGCGACTAAGAGAGTGCAAAAGCCCAGGCTGGAGGAGCCTGCACCAGAAAAGGTGTACCAAAAGAAGTAGCCGACGAAAGGTCCCTAACTACCATAGGCCATCCAGAGGCTTCAGGGCCAGAGTTCGGCAAGGGGGGCATGTGCTTATGCCCACTTCCACAACAAGAAGGCAGAGCTGCGGAAGTCTGCCATCTGCCACCTATTTGGGAAAGGTCTCCCGTGCCGGCGCTCTCAGCCACATATAACCGGCAGGGGGCAACACAGGTCATGTATGACCGCATTCCTCATCTCGCAAATGCCCTGCTGCAGCAAGCGAGAATGCAAAGAGATAAAGAAGCTCCTCAGACGGAAGCCGAGAGTAGTACTGATGAGATTGATGTTCCTTGTGAACACGATCATGAGCAGCCTGGGAAAGTCAAACCCTGGGTGTCAGTCTTTAAAATGTTGACCTTTCCTTCCCGAAGGGTCGAAAGAGACCGAAACGGGAACATTAAAATCTTTGCATGTCACATGGCTGGCATAGGAAGCCGTTTGGAGCCTTGCCGACCGATGATGAAGAGCTGGCGGAATTGGCTGAGAGGCCCGTGTCGTTACAAGAAGAAGAGCAGCTGTGGCAGTTCTAACAGCAGCATACGGAGGAGTTGGCCCTCCCCAACCCAAATGACGACAATTACTGCCAATGTGATTACCACCCAAGGCAGTGGGGGCAACGATGAAATTCCCCCGCCGCCACCACCAAAAATGACTTCTGGGGGCATAGCGTAGGAGATTCCTCTTGTTGCACCCCTAGATCCAGCTGTCTTGGAGCTGCTACAACAATATCGAGCTGAAATCGAAGCGCTTAAGCGGCAAATAAAAGGCAAAGAGACTGAGGATCATACGGCCCAGGAGATTGAGGGTTCAGGAGAAACCCCCCAAGGGACCTCAGGTTTGGTCAGGACCTCGGCCCAGCACACCATTGTACAGCCGTTGAATGAGCAGCCCCAACAGACGCCCGTGGTTACAGCTCAGCAGCAGCGTCCACAAACTCAATATCAGTTCCTGCAGCCGCAGTTCTTCCAGCAACAGCAGCAGCAGCAGTCTCAGCCGCTACAAGGCTATTCCATGCAGCAACAGTCACTGCTAAATGGTCTGGCGTGATCACAAGGTAAGAAGGAAACACATAAGGCCGTTAGGATCATGTCGATCCCTAAGGGGTAGCGGTTTTAAGGGTACACAACCGACTCGTCGGCAATGAACGTGCGCCAAAGCCAAGGAGATTTACTGAGGCCTTGACAAGAAGTCCCTGGTCCAGTCAGAAGTATTTCCAACAGAGAGGTGGTCCATGCAAGAGAGAGTGTGTATAAAATAAGTGTCCGTCGTGCCTCGAGTGCTTGCAGGCTGAGGGAAGTGGTAGTGGTATACAATTAAGAAGACAAGTGTTTATAAATAATAAGAAATTTAAGTGAATAATTACACTTAATTACCATATATATTATTGAGTAATTTAATAAGATCTCATGGAAAACATAAATGTTTAGTGGGTGCAAGTGTAATTGAATCAAGAGAGAGCATGAAAGATTGTGCACATGGTCTTTTAAACTAATTAATTCATGTAAATTTACTCATTAATAGTTAACAGGTCGAAATTATTCATGACAGTACTTAATTAAGGCTAATAGAATTTAAATGGTATAAATAGCAGGTTATATAAACAATTTCAGGTTCTGGCCGTCACAGTTAGATTGCGACGTCGACTACTGTTGCGTTCTGTTCGCGACAGGGGTAGCCGACGCATTGATTGGACAGGTCGCGACGGACCTAACCGACGCGTTCAGGTCGCGACGGGTCCGACGCATTCAGTGCCAGTCGAGACACCGACGCGACGACGCATATGCGCGTCACGACAGGTCAGGGTGATGCATCCTGGTCGGGCCGACCTGTCGAGCAGGTCGCGACGCAGGTCCTGTCGTGTTCAGAACGCGACGTGACACTCTGTCGTGACGAGGTTGAGAACGCGGCCTATCGGGCCGTCGCGTTCTCAGAGCCTCGGCCCGAGCTCTGGCAGATGGCGCAGGACCCTTTGGATTTGGTCCATGCCATCAAAACATGACACAATGCACTTTAAAAACCCAGAACAAATCGCATACACCACAAAAAATCATGAAATCGATCTTGAATGAAACTAGACATGTAGATCTACCACAGGGCATGAGTAATTAGAAAATAGACATGTATAGAGCATTCTTTAATTATGTTACTTTTCGGTGACCTAAACATGCACAGTCATAGAAAATGAATTAATTGGCAACGAATGCATGGTGAAAATTGGGGAAAACATGATCATTAGAACCCTAACATGATGCCGTATTTATGAAAAAAGTTTCGTGGTATGAGATCAAGTAGATTCATGGATTTAAATCAAACATGAGGGTTCAGGTACATGGAGTTGACAGAGATTGATACATTTAATACTTCATCATGGAGCAACGAAAATTGAGAAAACCATAGGTGTAACGTCGCGCGTTTTTCGGATCCCCGTGGATCCAGGTTTAGCGGGTTTGATGGCCAATATGAGGCCCATTAGTGTTGTGTGTTTCTTATTAGATCCTTACCGGGTTTGGTTTGGGTCCGTATAGTGTTCAGCTTGCTGGACACAGTGTGTTGGCGTCCAGGTGGGTGACGTCGACTGTGTGTTGGCGGCAGTGGTGTGCCGTTAACATGGTGTTAACGTCCATCGATGAGGACGTTGACTGTTGAACTTGGCGTCAGGCTTTGTGGACGTCTAGTTGTGGCGGTCTGGTTAAACGGCCAAAGGGTTGACGTTAACCTGACATGTCTGTGTTTTTATGGCAGACCGAGCTCTGTTCTTTCCCCTCTCCTCCCTTCCTCTTCCCCCACCTTCACCCTTGAGCTTCTTCGCGAGTTCTGACGGTCGGCGGGAGCTCGTGGGAAGGCCGTGGTGCGCGTGGTAGCGGCAGATCGGGCGGGGAATGACGGATTGGAGCGCGGTGTTCGTGGGACGTTTCTCGGGTTTCGGCGTGATTCGAGATTCTTCGGGAGTTTAATTGCGTTTTTGAGGTAGGGGTCGAGCCCTGTTAGCTTGTTAGAAACATTAAAACACGACTTAATCACTTGAACCAGCATTTTTATTGTATTTTCGGATCAAGTCGTACCATGCGGGGTTAAAGGGTGGTTTGATGAATTTAATGTGTAAAGCATGTTGTAATGGGTTGTTCCGGGTTCTAGTATGTTAAAGGAACCGTTTTTATATGTTTTTCTGTAGCTTAAACGGTTGGAAAACCTGTAGAACTGGATTAGGGTTTCTGCAGGGTTTTAAGCCGGAGAACTTGGCGTCAAGATCGCTTGCCGCCAAGATCACCAGCCGGGAGATAAACGGCTAGATCGTTTGCCGTTTACTTCTTATAAGCGGCAGTCGATATTGCCGCCAACCTGTGCATGTATCCATGCAGTGTTGTTTACGTAGTTTTCCTGGTTATGAATATTGTGTGATTGTGTGTGCATGGCGATGACCGGTGTGAGCCAGTGCACTTGTTATGCTCTTGGAGTATATTGCTCATGTAAAGGGGCATGTTTTACGTAAATGATATGTGATGTACGTAATTGCTTTCCGTGGTATGTGTGGTGCGTTGGCACCCGTGGCACTCTTGGAGTGCGTTGTCCATGTGTTGGACATGTGGTTTACGTGGAAGACGTGTGGTACACCATCCAGGGTGTAATATACATGTATTGCTACGTGGTTTGAGGTGTGTGTGCTACACACTCTGTTGTAATGTAATTCTGGTGATTTGTCGTAGTAATCGGGCAGTGAGGTTCCTGTGTGAGCCTAGCCATGACTTTGTGGTGTTTGGGCAGTGAAGGTCCATACCGACTTAGCCCTGGTCCGTTGTTGTCTTTCGAATAATATTATATGGATTTATGAAGTAAGTAATGGTGTGTTGTTACGAAGGTCATCTCATACCGATGATAGGCCAAATATGATTGGCTATCGTGATTTATATATGTATTAGTGTGAGCTAGCTTGGAGGTTACAAGATGACCAATGATAGGCAAGTTTGTGGTTTAGTTATGTGTTGGTGGGATAGCTTTGGGGTCACACGGTGACCGATGTTAAGCTAATCCTGACACTTGTATATTGAGAATTATAAGTAAGGTATGTAATAGGTAGTATAGTGTTGTGTGCTAGCCGAGTGTGGTGGTCCGGCGCCTATTCCGGAATGCCTCTCTAGTCGGGTACCCCAGGTTCTTTGTGAGCCAGGCACGCGTGTTTGTTGTGCTCGGGGTTTTGTCCGGTACAGTGTTGTACCGTTGAGGTCTGTGTCGTCTTCCTGGACACCCTCACTCCTGAGTTTGAGTTGTACGTCTGGCTGAGGGAAAGACGGCAGTGGGACAGCGACTTCCCAGAGTTTGTTCTTTTGTCGCTTGTAGCGCGCTCGTAGTTGGGGGTACGGACACCAGTAGTCGACACTGGTCCCCAGCTAGTCCTGTTTTCCAGTGCCTCACTTTAGAGTGCTCCGGCCAGAGACTCTAGAGGTGACAGGCATGGGCCTGCAGCTGTGTGTCTGCAGGTGTGGTGTTGGTTAGTCTCCACAGTTGTTTGACTTCTTCCTAGTGGAGCGGTAGTTGGACCTTTCGTCCGTGACTGCGAGGCTGAAAGGTAGTTGTTGTGTTGTGTTGTCCGGGTTGGATATTGGCCTGATCAGCCAATAGTCCGTTCCCATGTGGTGGCGTCGTTCTTTCTGACTCGTGCTTTGCCAGTGACTGTGGTTTGTGAGTTTGTGACTCGTGGTCGAGGTTTGACCAGTTCGAGATGTGCCCTGGTGTTGGCACAGTTGTAACTCAGTTGTGGTTTGTGTGACTCGTCGATTAAGGTTTCACCTGTAATATTGTGCCTAATTAAAGGTATAGTATAATTGTGGTTCAGTGTGGTGTTTATCACCTACTTGTACCTTTGTTCGGGTGTTTGTGTTGTGGTACCTCAGAGTAGCAGGTACTTGTTCCCTTCGTGGGTTACTTTATAGTTTTGTGGTGATGCATTATGTACTACCCTTTCCGGTACTTGTGTGTTGAGGAGGTCTTGTGGTTTGACCTGCCATTTATTGTATCCTAACTGTTTTAGGTAAATCTTTGTTTATATATTTATTGTGGATTAGTTGTGATTATTAATTATGTTACCTTTGTGGGTAATTTGCCGATGAGGCTTATGGCCTAGGCATAATGTGATTTAGTTGAGCTGTGCTCCGTGGAGGCCGTGTGAGACCTTCCACTTGTTGAATTTTACTCTTCTTGGATATGATTCCAATTATAGTTTTAGTGAGTTATGGATTGGCTTCGTGGTAGCCAGTTCCGTTACCTTGTGTGTAGTTCCGATGTAGTGTGGTTTAGAGTATAAAGGACCAGCTCTTTCTTAGCAGTCCTATTACTCAAGTGTTTGAGGTTCGCCTGTGAAGCTTGTAGCCTGGCAGTGACTTGCCTGTGTGGCTTATAGTTTAGGCAACCCGTTTGTTGTAGCAATGTGCCAGTGAGACTGTGGTTTAGACACTTTAGTAGTTGGGCTGATTAATGATATTATGTTAGTCCTGTAGTCCTACTTTTCTTCTGAGGACTTTATGCTTATTATCATGAGCATGTTTAATTGTTATTTATTGTAATGATGTGAGCATGAATGGTTTGGCTATTGTTGTTGCCAGTGAGACCCATTGGGTTGAGGTGTCTGTGGTTACAGTGTTGTTTTGGGTAGCCCCTACTGAGCCAGTGACTTGTTGAGGCTCACTCCCCTACAGTTCTTTTCAGGGCTTGCCGTGTGTTTGGCTTGCAGCGGTGTTGTGACAGACTTGTAACACCAGCAGTTGAGTAGTAGTTAGAGTTCTGTGAGCTTGTGCTCCCTCGGGGTATGCCCCAAGTAGTTGTACTCTTTTTAAATTGGACATGTATTAATGTAATGGGACAGTTGTACAAATTTGTGAACAGATATGAGCACATGTACTTTCTTGTGTCTTATATTCTTGTGGTTTGTCTTTTTATACTCTTACTGGACTCGTGTGTGAGATATCCCTTGCGACACTTCGGTGCGTTCGCGGGAGGCGGATCTGGATATGCAGCCTTAATGGGCATAAATACCCGGTCCGTCACAATAGGGCTTTGATAGAGGGGTCAAGATCTATTTAGGGTCAGGTTTAATTAGATTGAGTTTGAGAGATTGCCTACATTTTTTGTCTGTAAAGAAAACAGAGTTGATGACGAAGAAGAAGAGAGAACCTCCTTGCTCCAAGCCCTTCCTCTCCTTGCTCCTCGTCCTTAGCCCTCTCTCCTCGTCCTCCAGAGCCCAGCAATGAAATGAGGCTTGGTAGAGACGAATTATGGGTGTTTTAACTAGTGTAAGAGTCTTAAAACCTTAAAACTCTGCTCTCCTCTTCAAAACTCCGATTTACATAATTATCACCCTATTTCCTAGCCATTATCTACCTAAAAGGATAGGGAAGAGGTCCAATTTCGTGGCCAAGGGGTTAGGATGGGATGAGGACTCCTCCTTTGGATAATTATAGGTTAATTAGTGGTTATCTTAACCTTTTCTAATTATTAAAAATTTTAGGTACGAATTTCACTTAATTAGCTCCTTTCCCATGATGGGCTCTTCACATTGGGCACATTCTATTAAGTTTAGACTATTAGTACGACTCATTCCTAATTTAGCTTAATGGGTTTTGATTTAATTCCAATTATTTCCTTCTTATTCTAATTTAATTTTATTTATCACATTTATATAATTAAATTGTTATTTTATTTAAAATCAGAGTTGCTACATATAGTTACTCTAAGACATATGTACATGCACTTTAAAGCATGAACTATTTTACTTTAAAATTTATCTTAATTATACAGAAGAAAGAGAGAAAAGGAGAAAAGGGCAAAATAAGAATTAAAAAATGGCTAAGAGAGAGGGGGGGGCAAAAGATGCATTATTAAATACTCTTTTTAATTAAATAGTAAAGACTAAAACATAAGTCTCTCAAAAAATTGGGATTGTCTCATACTATCTTTTTTGATATGGACTAAAAAATAAGTCCTAATATCTGACAATGATCTCAAATTAATTATTCTTAATAATATCATAATAAGTTGTGAGTTTTACTTCATCTCAATAAAATTTATGGCAGATTAATTATAAGTCTTTATCAGAGGAGAGACTTATTTTTTGATCTCTGTCAGAAAAAGGTACCCAAAATAATCCTTCTTTTTGGTTGACTTTATCAATCAGTCTATGAAAAGAAAATTTTTGTCTTCTATTTTTCCCCCATTTTACCCTTCCATTTACTTTTGTGTCATCATATATATATGTATAACTATTGTGTTAATACTTTAAGAACACTAATTAAAGTCTAAGTTCTAAGACATTAAAGTAAGAGTTCAAAGTTGTTAAAGTATATGTGAGAGTAAGTTAAAGTATGTGAGATTTAAAGTAATTGTTGATATAATTTAAAGTATAATTTTTGGCATGACTAAAGTCTAAGTCCTAAGTCATTAAAGTAAGAGTTTGAAGTTGTTAAAATATGTGTGACAATTAGTTAAAGTATGCAAGATTTAAAGTAATTGTTGATATGATTTAAAGTATAATTATTGACATGACTTAAAATCTAAGTTTGAAGGTGTTAAAGTAAGAGAAGACGTTAAAATATGTGTGACGGTTAGTTAAAATGTGTGAGATTTGAAGTCACTATTAACATGACTTAAAGTCTATATTCTAAAATGATAAAGTAAGAGTTTGAAGTTGTTAAAGTATGTGGGATAGTCGAGTTAAAGTGTACGAGATTTAAAATAACTATTGACATAAATTAAAGTCTAAGTTTGAAGACGTTAAAGAAAGTGTTCGAAAATATTAAAGTAAGAGTTCAAAGTCGTTAAAGTATGTGTGATGATGAGTTAAAAATATGTGAGATTTAAAGTCATTGTTGGTATAACTTAAAGTCAAAATTTAAGATTTTAAAGTAAGAAAAAAAAATCAGTTAAAGTAGAAGAACAAACTACTTAAAGTAGAAGAGTAAACATGTTAAAGAGAAAACTTAATAAAAAGAAGAGAAAATCAGTTAAAGTGTCTGATATGTTAAAGTAGTAATTACAATGTATTAAAATAGTATTTATAATTTATTAGTGTCATAATTATTGTCTATTAAAGTAGTAATTGTAGTATGTTAAAATATACGAAAAAAACAGTTAAAGTAGAAGAAGAAACATGTTAAAGAAGAAAATAAAATCGGTTAAAATATGTGAGATTTAAAATACCTATTGATATGATTTAAAGTGCAACTTGAAAAGTGTATAAGTAGGACTTAAAAAACTTTAAAATATCAGTTGTCCACGGTTAGAAGATAGAAAATGTTAGTTTATAATAGTCAACACAGATCACAATAAAATAAGAATCATAAATTAGTATTCTTAAAAATTTTGAATTTTTTTTATGTAGATACTTTTGACAGAGATCTACAGTTAAGGTCTCCTCTGATAGTGATTGATAATTAATTTTATTTAAAATTTACATAAGTATAAAATTGGCACGTATGAGAATGTGTTGAGATATATCGTAAGATAGACTCATCTGTACCGCCGTAAAAGATGACGGTGGCTTTTTAAAGGGAATTGATTTGTTAACACATTTTTTTACACTAAATTTGTCACAAACCAATAAAATCATGGTCGTCATCACTTATCAGAAAAAAAAAAAAATACTGTAAACTCTTTATGAAGAAAGAGATGGTGTTGCGGTTTACCCATTGTGTTAAAAGTTGTGTCAGAATTTTTTTTTTTTTGGTAACGAGGAAATTCCACTCTATGTGGTTTTGTGAGCTCAGAGATTGGTGTTCGTGAACTCCAAGATCAGGACTTGATAGCTCATATTTTCTGTGTACCCGTATTGCCCTTACCCCACTTGATCGAAAAAATTTCGGATCTACACACCTCGAGGATTGCATGTAAATCAGATAAGCTTCCCTCCCCAAAAAATCGAATTCGGGACCTCTTACTTTTAATTTTTAAACAAGAGTTCTAACCGATCGACCCAACCGAGGTCCTCTACTGTGTCAAAATAATTTATTATTAAGACTGTTTCGTATGGGATTAAATAGGAGATAAGATATAAGTTAATCTCATCCCATATTTGATGTTTCAAAAAAAATAAAAATAATTTGATTTAAATATTTTTAAAAATATTTTAAAAAATAAAAATAAATTAGAGATAACTCGTCCCACTTTTTTTGATGAAATAATTTATCTATATTTTTTAATCTTAAAAATAACAAATAAAATAAATTAAGAATGAAAATAATATATTCTTAAATTAATTTATCTCTATCCCTATTTATTTTAATCCCATACCAAACCAAACAGTCCCTAAATTATTTACCTTTTTCAATAACCAAGGGGTCGTAGTTCGCCGACAAGTTGCCATGGCAAAGCGATGAAGCACTCGGCAAATGGGAACCTTCAGGATAAGCAAGTAAAGGGGAGGGACGGCGTTGGGTGTTGGAAGGATTGATCCTTCGAAAAAGATAGGACTTGCGCAGAGTAATGTACACGAGGACGGCCATCCTCTTGACTCGAAAGTTTTAAAGAAGATATAACGTTAAAAACAATCTTTTCATACGAATAATAGAAAAAGTATCATCCTTGGACCCGCTAATTAATATAATGTGACGATAAATATATATGCAAAAAGTAATAATTACTAATCTTAAATTTTTTTTTTCAAGTAGGAGTTTCCTTCAAGTGACAGTCTTTTCACTGCTTAGAAGACTATTTTAAATTTAAATGAAGGTCTCACAGCGAAAAATAATAATTTGTTGACTCCAATCCAATGTCCCTATCTATACTAATATAATATGGATGAATTTTTCCCGCCATATTTGTAAATATAAAAACTTGCTAATGTAATATCTCTCCTCTCTTTCTTTCCCATAAAACCTTCTATTAAACATCTCACCTTTTCTAAAAACTCACATCTTTATTCAAAACTCTTTCCCATTTTACTCTCTTCATCAAATACTTTCTCTTATTTCTAACAAAAATCTATACTAATATAATATTTCTCAGTCTTGGTGCTGCCACGTGGCAGCACCATGATGAATTTTTCCCGCCGTATTTGTAATATAAAAACTTGCTAATGTAATTTCTCTCCTCTCTTTCTTTCCCATTAAAACCTTCTATTAAACATCTCACCTTTTCTAAAAACTCACATCTTTATTCAAAACTCTTTCCCATTTTACTCTCTTCATCAAATACTTTCTCTTTATTTCTAACAAAAATAAAAGGCATTACATGTTTTTGAATAAAATTTTTATTGAAATTATTATATTAATAATAAATATTTATAAAATTATTTATTCAAATTTAATAATTTTTCGTGCATCGCACGGGTATAGAGCTAGTTATATATAGAGTTGAGATTTAAATTTTTTTTAAGTAACTAAAAATCCACTGCCTCTTACGCCCTTACCGCCTCTTTTTTTTTTTTGGCACCATGAAGAGGAGCCATTTTATGTCGTGCTTTGTGAGCAGTTGTTGACGAACAAAATAATTTTATAGAAATTTGTAAGCACGCACAGAATTCTCTGGGGCGGCTGCGAACTGCCAGAAAATCGTGCTGCACCTACGATTGTGGTGGGAATCTACTTTTTGTGGATTTTGATTTTTTAAAAAGTCATCTCAAACGCTGCCTGGGTTATCTTGCTCTTGGAACGTTTAGTGGAACAGGGCGGGCCGCTTACCCTTTATGCTGCGATGAGAAAATCCTCCAAGTTGATGAATGTTACATGCTACAAGATTGATTCCAAAAGTGTGCGCATTCGAGTCAAAGTTCGTTTTTATCGTAAACAGGGCCTGTTACTGTTGTGCAAGTTGCGATTTCAAATATCTCTGATCTCTGATCAGTACTAACTCAAGAACCGTCACCGGCCATCTGGTTAACCTTTTCCGAAAGCGATGGGTGACCTCTGAGCGATCCTCGGCGTGTGGTCACTGGAGAGACGTTGGTGGCCTGCCCGCAGCGACGTGGTGAGGCTGTTTTGGGGCGGCATCGACACATGCACAGGATTACGGGGAAGGGCAGAAAGATACGGGGAGGCCGTTTCTTCTCTCCTGGTTGGCCTTTGCGGCTCGGTGCCGTCGTAGACTCGTACTTGACCATGCACGTGCCTGGTCTTCCTCCGCCGCCGGGGAGCAGCAGGACTTCGAAATCAGAAGATCCTGTTTTCACGGCATCGGATTCTGGACGACGTGGATGCTGTTCCTGACCTTTGAGTAATTATCTTAGCTGCATATTGGCGAAATCAATTAGCGATCCATTCTTTGACTCATCACTTAATTTTAAGTCTTTTAATCTAATTTTTTTAACATCTGATTTATTTGTAGTTTATTTTTATTTTTAGATTCAAAAGAAACTGACGGTGGATAAATTAGAATTACCTAAATGTCCTTCAAATGGACATGTAAAAGCGCCTCTCCTTCAAACCAGAATTACCAGGGTTCCCCCAAGTCCCACCCCTCCCGGTGTCTCAGCTTCCCCGGGGACATCATCTTCTCGATATGTTTTGCATTCTTGGTGTAGGTCTGTGTCAAATTATTAGAAGTTTTTTTTTTAATATAGTCGAACCAAAAGGAGTAAGCAGGGGCATCCTCACAAGTGAGAGGGCCACTACCTTCCCCAGGCGGCTAAGAGCATGTTTTCCATATATGTGGTGAAGAAATTGGGGGGGGGGGGGGGGGGGGAGGAGGTACATAAGCGGGCTAGGGCCTAATAGAAGGACACCCTACCTTATCAAAGTGGTAGAGTTCCTTTACAGCAGTGGGGAGATCGGCCCAAGAGTCCCAAGTGACAGGAAGGGTGCAAGAAAGAGCAAAAGCAGCCAAACAGTCCGCCACTTTGTTTGTTTCCCGAGGTGCATGTATAATTTCTGCCTTAAAGTTTTGGGTCATGGCAGCAATATCTTGCAAGATGAAAGTAAGATCCCATTGGCAAGCAAGCTGCCTTGTAACAATCTGTAAGAGGTTGAGTGAGGCTGTCTCAATCAACGCTTCAGAAGCACCAGTTCTGCAGCACATGGAAATGTCGTCCCTAATGCAAGAGCCTCTGCAGCAAGACTAGGTTTTAATCCATGGTAGGCCTTAGCAAAGGCGCAGTGCATGTTGCCCTCATGATCACGGAGGATGCCACCTCCTCCAGCATCACCCGAAGTCACCTTGAATGGCCCATCAACATTCAGCTTTAATCTCCCCGGCGGTGGAGTGAGCCATCGTACAATACTTGGGCTTCTAGCTTTCAGATTCTCCTTCCCACTTGTATTCTGACGAAGTGCAGTTAACCAAGGTTGCGGAATTTTATGAAAGTTAAAGGATGTACATATTGCGCGAATAGAGAGCATGCTTCTATGGCGGATGTGCTTGGCCGACATTTTTTGACCTTAGAATCTTGCCCTGTTCTGACTGCACCAGATTTCCACAGAACCGCCATGAAGGTGCAGCCAATGAGGCGACCAGCAGCAACGGTTGTAGGTTCCCAGCATGTTAAGAAGGAGGTTACACCGTCAGCCACAACGGTAACATCCATATTACTGAACTGTAGAAGAGGGGACAGATCTGACCACACCTGATTTGCGATGTTACTTCTGAAAAACAAGTGTAGCACACTTTCTTCTTGAGAATTAGACAGCAGGAACACTCAGAGCAGAGGGGCACACCTTTGTCTTTTACTGTTTCATCCACTGGGACTGAATTCAGTGCCATCCGCCATAATAAAATGGACCACTTGAGTGGAACGTAAGGAGACCACATGACATCCCACTGCTAGGATGTTTCTGGTTTGAGGAGTAAACGGACTGATTTCGTGGAGAACTGACCATCAGGAGTAGAACACCAAATCCATGTATCCTTGGTGTTGTTAATGGTCAAAAATTGAGACAAAAGATGCCTAGGACAGTGCCTGAGAGCAGTTTGCAGCTGAATACTCCTCGGGTCGTTGAATGCTTGCTGAATGGTGCATTCTTTATTAGGCATGTCAGTTCATATATCTTCGGGGATAAAGTGTTTAAGAGGCATTTTCCCGTCCATACATCAAACCAAAAGTAAGCTTCAGAGCTGTTATCCATAGAAATAATTATGTGGTTTGTGTGGATAAGCTAGGCTGCATGCTGCCATAACTTCCTGTCTGCAGCTAGCATGAAGGGAAAATGGGCTTCAGAGTAATGACAGTTGAAAAGGTGTTTACCTCTGAAGAATCTGGCCCAGAGGGAGTTGGTTGACAAGGCCCTCCACAACATCTTTGTTCTGAAAGCAATTTGCATGTGGTGCAGATTTAAAACGCCGAGGCCCCCACTGTCCTTCGGTTGAGCAATGGTGTTCCAGTTCTTCCAGTGCCTCTTCGGGGAGCCCTCATAAGAACCCCAGAAAAAGTTTGCAAGGATTCTATGAAAAGCCCTCATAACGGTAGCCGGGATAGGCAGCGCATTCATGGTATAGATAGGGAGGGAGACAGAACATGTTGTATCAGAATGAGCCTACCCCTAGTGGATAAAAGTTCAGTTTTCCACCCTTGCAATTTGCTGACTATCCTAGAGATAATATTGGCAAAGTGAGCAGGCTTCTGACGACTCGTATAAATGGAAACTCCTAGGTATTTGATTGACAATTTAGCTCTAGCAAACCAGTCGTCTTGCTGATTTTTTGAAGAAGGTTGTCCGTGGCATGTGTGGATACATAGAAGGAGCTTTTTTGCTTGTTAATGAGCTGACCAGATGCCTCCTCATAATTCTTTAGAAAGGTCATAAGTCTTTGCAAATGTCTCACTGAAGCATTAGAGAATATGAGTGTGTCATCCGCAAACAGAAGGTGAGAAACTGCTGGGCACCGAGCGTTGGTTTGATACCAACTGCCACTGCTATGTTGGAACAGATTGGTGAGTCCCCTGCTAAGAGCTTCTTCAGCAAGGATGAAGAGGGCAATTGCCACTGGGTCCCCTTGCCTTAACCCTCTAGATGATTTGAAAAAACCATGAGTCTTGCCATTAAGAAGAATAGAAAACCAGCAGTTGGACAGAAGTGGTTCGATGATGGAGATGGCTGGATGGAAAACCCGAACCTATCAAGGACTGCATAGAGAAAATCCCACTCCAATCTGTCATACGCTTTGGCCATGTCCAACTTAATGATCAGATTTCCCCTCTGCACTTCCTTCCAATGTGCTGGAGCAGATCTTTAGTAAGGAGGATGTTTTCAGCAATACTTCTCCCCTTAATGAAGGCGCCCTGCTCTTCCGAGATCAGAGATGGCAGTAGAGTGCCAAGTCTATCAGACATGACCCTAGAGATAATTTTGTACAGAAAGTTAGATAGGCTGATCGGTTTGAAATCTGAACACTTCTTCGGCTTCTCAACTTTAGGAATAAGAGTAATCAAAGAAGAGGTGAGGGCGGTGGGTAACTTGTGGCCACAGAAATAAGCTTGTACTGCATCAATAATATCTGTTTGGATGAAGTCCCACCTATTAGAAGTTAGAACCCGGTCTCCTCTTGGATCTTTTCGAGCAATTGGTGCACTGCCGTTGCGATCTCCTCCACCGACGAGAGCAGAGAGTCATCCTCCACCTACCGATCATGACATTGTTGCGTACTACTTCAATTCTAAGAGGGAGAGAGAGAGAGAGAGAGAGAGAGAGAGAGAGAGAGAGAGAGAGAGAGAGAGAGAGAGAGAGAGAGAGAGAGA
This sequence comes from Colocasia esculenta, assembly GCA_014218235.1. Lineage (NCBI taxonomy): Eukaryota > Viridiplantae > Streptophyta > Magnoliopsida > Alismatales > Araceae > Colocasia > Colocasia esculenta. Next base: position 94,390,893 of record CM024759.1, on the reverse strand, counting down.
GAGAGAGAGAGAGAGTTGATTTAGCAATATTTTGGCGCGTGTATAGCTAAGTACCTTGAGGCTGAGGGAGTAGCGAACAATCTGGTCGACGGTGATGACATTGAGGTGGAAAGTGGTGAGGCAGAGGCCCTGCAACCCCGTCACCATCTTCAACAGTTGCTGGGGCCTCCATTGCGACACTACCTTCAGGTTGGCGGGGCAATCCACCATTGTCACCTCGACCTCCGGCAATGAGGTTCTGTCATGGTCTGCCGCTACGTCGACAAGGATGCCGTCTCACCTAGAGGCGTTTAGTTGTTGCTGTCGTTGCTTTATTCGCTTCTGAGCCTCCAAGGACTACAGGAGCTACTCTAGCTCCTTACGAAGTTGGTGGCTTCCCCTACAATGGACACCTGGTCCCCTGATAAAACATCACATACCCTGGTTAATGTTGAGATTGGGGAAGCCGATCGATGAGGGAGGGGGAGGAGGCGGGGGGAAGAGGCAATCGGTGCAGTACCCTCTGAACATAGAACACGGGCATCAGTGACCGAAGAGCGGCCTCTCCTGTGCCCTCATGTCCTTCCTCAACTAGTTCTTCGCCTACCGCACTGAGCCCCTCATCATCACCCAGATCTCCATCCAGGTGGCCTCCCTCCCCGCCAGTCACTTCCTCGCCCGCGTCCTCCCTGCCACCACATTCCGCATCCCGGGCTTCGGCGACTGCCTCTTCTCCCTCAACCCCGCCCCCTTTAACATGAAGGAGCACATCCTCATCTCCATCTTCGCCAACGCCGGCTACGCCTTCGTCCGTCACCGCTTCCTCCGGCACCTCGCAGGGGCCAGCAATGGAGCTCCTCCGCTCATGGGGTCGTGCCATCTTTGGCGGTGCCGTCTCTAGCGAGGACGGGCAGGAGGGGTCCCAAGGTCCGTTGCCGAAGAAAGAAAGGTTTCGCTGAAGGGGAAGACCCCTTTTCGCCCCTGCTATCCTCCATAAATGGAGGCATTGCGGAATATCCTACAAATAATAGAAGTAGCGCAATTGGACTTAAAGTTAAGTTTTCTGGTCAATAGACCTAAAAATAATTGGATAGTCAACAAATGGACTTAAAATTGAAAAACCCCTGAATATTTAGGCTTGCAATAATACTATTTTTCCTTCTATTAGTCTGACTATATGACTAATGATATTAATATTAAAATGACATGCGTTCCATGTAAGAAAATGACAAGAGTTTTAATACTTTCTACCTCCTTAGTTTTGATGTGTGTAATTTATATGCTCAATATATATCTATGATATTAGAAGAATGTCACCTTCAATTTGAGTAAGATGTGTAAGGATAAAATATGTCCAAATCTCCTTTTTTTCTCCGTATAGATGAAGAGAGAAATATTTGGTGCACACCAAGTGAGATTCGGTGCAACCATGCAAGTACACATTGCTCCCCCTGGTGTGCCTAAGTCGAACTCATTGATGAAAAGAGATGTCAGGAGTCACAAGTACATTCGTTGGCCTTGGTTTGAATAGCACATATTTTCATAGACTTATAAATGATACGGTATAATGCACGCTTGATGGAGGAGTCTATGACTCATTGATACTAGGTCTCTCTTTCATGAAAGAGATTTTAGTTTCAAGTAGTCCCTACTCTCTTGTACATTAGGAGGCCTTCTCCCCTAGTAGAGTTGCAAATGGAATAGATATAGAGCGGATCAAGTAATTTTGTATCCGCTTCGAATAGTTATTCGGATAATCCGTGTTTGCTCTAGATAGAAATTGAATACGGAATGGATCTTTGTTAGGTAGATATCTTTCAGATTCGGAGCAGATATGAATATGAATATGAATACACTTGAGAACAATAATCTAATAAATTTAGATAGTATTTTAGTATAACATAAAGGTAAAAATTAATAAAAATCATAAATTAAATATTAAAAACTAATTATCAAAGTATATATATCAACTATCAAGAAATTACAGAAGCACAAAACAAATTCGTCCCTTAAATTAAAACAAATCCACCCCTTACATCTAAGATCCAACGTACGGTTTACACGAAACAGAGTTTTAAACGGAACAGATCGGGTGATTTCGGAACCGCTCTGTATATTAAATGGGACACATATTTAAGATCTGTCAGATACTATAAACAGATAAATATTCGGAGATCTAGATACGCATTCAAAACAGTTGCAAATTTTATGCGGATCCGTTTGCAACCCTATCCCAGTGAAGTCTATAAAAGGACTAGCAAGGGTGTCAAGGGAGATCATGTAGTCGTTTCTCACTCACACTGACACCAAATGAAAGAGAAAAAGAAAATGGTAAAAACAAGTCATAGAGAGGGATAATAGTGCCACACTTTCTGTCATCTCATTTATCCATCTTGATCTTTCAATCTTAAGATCAAATAGTTAAAAAAAGAGGCCGGTTTCTAACTTAAGCATCGAATCACTGTCCAAATTTCAATCAAATAATGGGAAAAAAAGGAAAACTAGTTGGCAAAAAATATGGCCCTCAATTTTATTGTTACAAGGTCGAAACAATTGCACTACATAGTTCTAAAGAGATCAACCCACTGTTGCACGGTCGATTCCTGGAGACAGCATCCACTGTTACAGGGTCGGAAAGAATCGTTCTTATCTTGTCATTACTTGTAGGCTTGTAGCAATCAAACATAGGATGGCCAATGTTCCAAGCACCATTACTGGGATCAAAGGCATGGAAGGAGGGGGGGGGGCGGTGGCGAGTAATTGATCATATATGCAAAGCGCAAGGCTGGCCTTGGGGAAATTATGGAAGGCCCGGAGCAGGGTACTTGATGGCGTTCTTGACAAGCTTCTTGGTGGCAGCTTCTCCGAGATCAATGCCACACACGTCTGCCAGCCTTATGAGATATAGCAGGACATCAGAGAGCTCCTCCGCTAAGTGCTCTTTATCAGATTCCTCCCAGTTCGGCAGTCCCCTCGCCACCTCTCCCCTCCACTGGAATATCTCTGACAGCTCCCCCACCTCGGCTACCTACACATAAGATTGATGAAAGATTAAACAAGCTACTAACTAATAATGTCATGGATCATGTAGAAATAGATGATCTCACCACTATAGTTTCCCTTGCTATGTTCTTATGAATTGGTTGTGACATTGGACTAATGATGTCCTCATGTAGCGTTAGTACGTAGGAGGCTAGGAGCTTAATGTTCTAATGAGGAACAAACGTTTATTGGAGCCAAATGGAGAGAATGATGTTGTTATCTCCTTCAAAAAAGACGACTTACAAGCGACTAGAGTCCTCTAAGAAGAACCACAATTGACACAGTTGAGATGCTAGCTAGTTGATCACTTATTAGCAGAGCTCAATCTGATGTGATAAGGATATAGCAAGAAGATGCTGATTTCTAGTGTTAGCTCCTCTGTGTATAGGTCTCAAAAAAGTACGGCCTTTCTGTCACCACCAATTCCAAGCAAAAGTTAGACACTTTCGCATATGTAATGGCTTCCATGTAGTTCGTTATATTTTAAGTATTAGGAGACAAAAAGGTACTCCCTCCCGGTCGCTGCTAATTAAAAGTAAAATTAGCTACATGCATAAACAAAATATGGTCTCTTTCACCAGAAATCACACTGCAGATAAATAACATAAAGTATAGCAGGGTTTCTCAAATCGACCTATCCGTTCAAATTATTTTGTCATCGTTGTCTTCCTTATCAACATTACCATGAGTGGTCAATTTCAGTCTGATCAAGTGATCATGCGCACAAAAAAAAAAAAAAAAAGAATAAAGGAAGAGAAGGAAAATTCTGCTCATATTCTGGAATTTTTCCAGTTACCTAGGCAAACTTCAAGGTTACATTCTGTTCAATGATGGAATTTTTAGATTGTATTTGTATCCGAACAAACTAATTAATGAGCACTGCTAATTGGTTGCAGAGAAAACTCATGTTTGGTGGGGTCAACTAGGACCCAACCCAAAGGGGCAATCTGTCAAGAAGTTACCAAGTTCCCTCTTGCGTTAAAACAAGGGATTTACTAAAGCCCTGTCACCATATTGTCCTACATTTCAGAAGAACAGCAGAGAGGTGGCAAACTGGCAATGTAGTGAAGCCTGTCTTATTGCATGTGATGCCCGGTCAGCGATTCCCTCCAACTTGCCGAGGCATCGCTGTGGGCAACTTTTCTATAGACTCAGTTGGACTAGCGTTTGTTCCATCATTTCTGCATACTTGCCAGCGGCCCCCCTTCCACAACGACTTGCACTCTCTTATCCTTACTTGCTACCAGAAGCGATCCCTGCATCCTGAGGTGAAAGAAAGAATCCACTTCTCCTTCCACATAACTTTCTTGTTGCAAGCCAAAAGGACTAGAAGGGAAATCGTGGAAACATTGCCACTTGCATGCCACCACCATTAATCCTACTGATCACACTGCACTGTGAAGTTAAAACTAGACCACCAGAGAGAACTGATCGATGTACTAGAGTAGCTGCATATGTCTCCTGATCTCCATTTCTTTCCATTGAGATCAACACACAAGATATATATATATAGGAGGATCAACAAGGGCAGCACCTTATGAAAGGTCAGAAAGGGCTACCCACTTGAGAAACCATGTCAAGGAGGAGGAAAGGAACCCTAAATGGCCACTGCTACCAAACTTCTCAGCATCCACATCTTCCCAGAAGAGCAGACAAGAAGGGATCTTAAGTGAAGTGGAGGTGGAAGGCGGCGGTGTTTAGGAGATGGAGAAGATCATGTGAAGCTCACCATGGCCAGAAGTAGATTCCTCGGGCTGTGGTATTGCTCCCAGTCTCTTGCCTTGGCGAACTCCTCAAGCTTCCTCGACAGATCCTTCAGGCTTACATCCGTCTCCTTCGCTTGCGCCACCACCTGATCAGTCTCATCTGCGCATCCCTCTCCTTCCATTCTCGACCAACTCCCCCTGTGAACACAAGCAACTTGAGAAAAAGTAGACTTAGGGAAGGATCGCTATCATAGAGGAGGTCCCCCAAGCTGAGGACACCTCTACATTTGAATGAGTACTCACCTTAATCACATCAAAAGAATGAAGTGCAAATTAACTAGATAAATGGGAGGGCGGCAGGAGAAGAGTAATTAAGTGGGCATGGTTATAATAGAGACGATTCGCTGTCCACCATGCAGGGAATGGGGCTGCTCCACGGCCTAAAACAAGGATAGAATATTAAGTGAAGCCATGTGGATTTGCCTTTTTCATGTGTTTCGCATAGATACACCAATCAAGTTGGCGTCTTTCGTACATCTTGCTGGTTTGTTCTTACATTTTCTTTCCATTCTCATTTATATATTTTTCTCGTTTCTAATTCCTCACTTATATGGGCAGCCTGTGCATGGAGGATAATGGAGTCCATTCTTCACCCATAGGTCATAGCAGCAATACCTACTGTAAGTGTATTAAATCACCTGAATTTCAGATAGCGGAAAGGATAGCTCTGAGAGGAATTTTTTTGAATTAAAAGAGTTTTTTCTTCTTCCTTTTAACAGTTTTTTATATATATATTTTAAAAATAATTAGAATACTAATTTATTACATCCTCGGAGAAAAGTTGAATTCTTAATATTATCTTTAAAAAAATTCTTGAAAAATTATTGTAAACTTGCATCTTGTAGAAGTTGACCTCTTGACATTTTTTATAACTGTATATAGAGAACTACTATTAAATCATTCTTTGAGTATTTTTTAATGGCTTCGAATAAGATAGTGTAGGAACAATTAAATCTGAAATAGATTATTAAAGATTTATCTTGATAAGGATTTAGGCAAGAAAATATTTTGGTTAAAAGATTTTTTCCCCTTTTTTAACAGTCTCGAATAAGATTGTGCAAGAACACTTAAATCTGAAGTAGGCTATTAAAGATTTATCTGCCCAATTTTGATTTTGGAGTTAACAACTTAATTTTGGACCTATCCATGCGAAGAAACCTCATCTGAGGCGCACTGAACTAGTTTAAGATTACAATAAACTCGTCATGTTGTTAAAAATAAAGTTAATATATTTGAAGAAAATGTTTACATACGATCGACATTTATTGTCACAGCACACCCAAGGCCATCTAATCATCAGAATTGACGTTAGAGTCGCTCTTGACAAAAATATTTTCTTTTCCGGAACCGGTTCACAACAACGTACCTCCCATGTGCTGGAGATTCCCTGGTTCTAACCTGAAAACTATAAATTTGATTGGCTGCTTCTTCCTAGTCAGGGATTCCAGTCGTCAACACGTCAGCCAATGGGGTGGAGGGGGCGGGGTGTGTTTCCGAAAGGCCTTGCGACATGATGTCTCCGAAAATGGGAAGTGTTAGTGCTCGTGGACAAACTCGCTCTCAGTGAGGCCCAAGTTATACGTGGGCTTGTAATGGGCCCACCTTGGGCTGGGTTAGGATCCATCTCGAGCCCATTACACGACCCTTTGATATCGCAGGCGCCAAGTGCACTGTAATTTTAGAATGCTGCTTGCTAGCAGCGGCAGCGTGCCCAGACATATCTAATGATTTCGAGGCAAAAATATGTGACAAATCTAATCTTATTTTCAAATGTATGCAGAGTTGTATGAGAGTGCCTGAGAAACGCTTTTCATATTACAGAGAGCTCCCTTTCACCAAAAGGGGCACCCATGCCACTTTTTGAGTGGGAGGAGCGATTTTTAATGGATATATCTTTTATATCTTTCTTGCTTTCTCTTCTAAATGGTTTGGAGCATCGGTGGTTAAAAAAAAGGACAGAAGGGTCGCTGAGTAAAAAAAACTCATCCAACCTTTCTTTCACATGTGATGCTCCCGAACGTATTGTACAGTTTTTTATCCAACCGTATAAATCTCTGATTTGTCAGAGAAGCAAAAACAAATCCGACTTTATATTAAATTGGTTTTGCCGTATAGCGTTCCAACTTCTATCCGGCACCTTATGACCTGTTTGATATGAGATTAAAATAAATGAAGATAGGGGTAAATTAATTTAGAGATATATTATCCTTATTCTTAATCCACCTCTTGTTTGATATTTTTAGGATTAGAAAATAGATATAAATTATCCCACCAAAAAGGTGGGATGAGTTATCTCCAATTTACCTCTATTTTTTGAAGATATCTTTAAAATATTTAAAAACCATATTTATTTTTATTTTTTAAAGCACCAAACATAGGATGTGATTAACTTATCTCTTATCCCCTATTTAATCCCATATCAAACAACCGCTTCTCGCTTAGTTCATGTGAGTTAGATGGAATTTGGAATATGAGAAAACTTTGAATACAAGAGTTAAAAGAATGTAAACCCCAATCCTCTTTAATTGAGGATTTGCTATATCTAAGATTGTATGATTTTATGTGAAATAATGATAAATGAATATACAGAATAGTAAATATAAATAAACACGCATAAATTTCCATTAGATGGGTAAGAATATCCAAAAGGGCAGGCCCAAATCCACTTATGAGTCCATGCTACAGAGCCCACGATCCGCCATGAAGCCCACGCCTTACTCGAAATACATCGATGAATGAAGGGTATTTATGGAAACATGGAACGTTCCGAGCTGCCCTATATCTTGATCCCACGACAGGAACATCAAAAACCTAGCTTACCGCGCGGCTGCCGCCTTCCTACCCTTCGCCGCCACCTCCAGTTCCAACTCCTGCTCGATCTCTGCTCTCCGCCGAGTTCGTCATGGTAGGTTTGGATCTCGTCGCCTTCTTCTTTTGCTCCCATCGCCTCCCACATCGGTGTTTCTGTTTCTAGTTGTGTGATCGTTCTCTAACCTTCGCATTTGGTCCGGATCCGAAAGGTTTTCAAGCGGTATGTGGAGATCGGGAGGGTTGCCCTCGTCAACTACGGCAAGGAGTACGGGAAGCTTGTCGTCATCGTCGATGTCGTCGACCAGAACGGGTAAGGCCATCGCTGCGCCTCCTCTTCTCCCATCTCCGTTCTTTCCTTCCTGATGTGGATTCTCCATTCTAAACGTCGAAGTGTACCGAGCATCTACTGTGCCAATTCTTTGGAGCTGTGGATGCCGTAGAAGGAATGTTGAAATGTTGATTTTGTTCTGGTTTACTTTGACTTGTAGAGGTACTTGATCTCATGATAGACTTTTGGAGCATTGTATAGTCGTTGGTGTTTGGCGATGCAGTTGCGGAGATTTGGATTTTCTTTTAGTTTGAAATTACAGAGGTTCAATGATGGCTGTTGTGTGTTCTTCAGATTGGGTTCCTGTTTGACTCTTAAACTTCTTTTATGCTTCACTTTATGAAGAAATGAGGATGTCATATGTAGATCAGCCGCGTGTATATCATATAATATTGGTGAGCTACAGGGGGAACTAGAAACCTGCTAACTGGGCACATCACTGTTGGACTTCTTGTCTCTATTTAGTTGGCGTCCCTAACTGCTCATGCTTATGGTGCTATCAACTGTGCGCGTTGTCTAAATGCGAGTTGGAATTCTTGTCAGTCATTAATTTTACGCTCTTTAAATCATAGTTTGAATCCTGTTATACATTGACGTCATGTATAAACGCATTTTCTGCAGTTTTTTTACATTGATTTCTTCATCATTTTGATAAACAATAAATTTGATTACTCTAGTCGTTGCGACAAACAAGGAATTCCTGCCCGTTTTATGTGAGGTATATTAAGATATCTAAGCTGCTGATTCACTGTAGTTAAATTAACGAGAGGATTGCAATGTAAACTCACTTAAACCTTTGCTGGGGAATTGCTTTTCTTCGAAGTGGGGTAGGAGAGTTGGCCTGGTACTTATGAATGATGTAAAATATCTATGAAAATTTATAGCAGTGTGTATTTCTTCAATGTTTACTTCCATTTGAGACGGAGTTTCATTTCAGCAGATACATAATTTTCCATTTAAATTTGTATACATTATGTCCCAGTTAGATTTTCAGGCTATGCTACTTCGTTGGTACAATTGTACGAGTGTAGGAGTCTTGAAAACTTGTGAAAGATTGTTCCAGTCATTGGGCACTGGGAAAGTTACGTGGCTATCTCCTTTTCTCTTTGAAATGTAGGTATGTGGTTTCCTTGTTATCAGAATATATGATGCGGAGAATTTTTCTCCAATTATGTAGTCATTGTTGAATCCCTTCAACCAAGGGAGTCTAGTGACAGTTTACATGCGAACTTTAAATGGGCGGCCACTCAAGAAAAGGTCAAATCTGTCTTCTTTGTGATTGTGGGGTCTATCAATTTGCCATGAAAAATATACTTTATTACATCTGCAGTCATCCACGTAAGACTTATCCTTTAGAGTCGCTGCTTGCTTGTTTCATTTGGAAAAATCCTCTGAATTACAATGAGGTTCTTTCTTACAATGTCGCCTTCGGGGAAAAAAGTCTTCTAATTAGGAAATAATCTTGTTTTGTGATTAAAAAAAAAACTTCTACAGGTTCTTGTCGACTATCCTGACATTGTACGAGGACAAATGAACCTCAAAAGGCTTCAGTTGACTGATTTTAAGATTGACATTCCCCGAATTCCAAAAAAGAAGACCCTAATTGCCGCACTGGAGGAGGCTGGTGAGTTTGCTGTTTCCATGGGCTAATGAAGTGGGGCTTTTATCTTGTTCTCTAAATCTCATTATTCATCAGTTTAACTAAGGGTGATGGTGGGCAGATATCAAAAACAAGTGGGAGAGTAGTTCTTGGGGCAGGAAGCTGATCGTGCAGAAGAGGAGAGCTGCTCTCACCGACTTCGAGAGGTTCAAGGTTATGCTGGCAAAAATCAAGGTCTGAATCTTCTCATTTATTTCCCAATATTGACTCAGGTTATTCAAAGTGTCTGAGTGGATTTTTGCTATTTTGTTCCAGAGAGGTGCCGCTATCAGACAGGAGCTTTCCAAACTGAAGAAACAAAATGCTGCTTGAGACGACCTTAGAGATTTCGCCAATTTTGTCTTGAATCGTTCAAACTATTTGTTTGGCATATCCAGATTTCCTTATTCCATTGTTCGGCTAAATCTTCGCTTAGATATGTAATTTCCAGATGCTGGCCAGATGCATTGTTTTGTACTGTGTTTAGCTGTCGTTTGTGTGGGACATAAATTTTAGTTGTTTGATCATTGTGAACAGGTTCGCAAAGGGTAAAAACACTAGTCTAGCTTGTGGTTTGCGGCTTTCTGGGTGTAATTCTTGGGAAGGTCATGACTTCTATTGCGTGCCGCTTGGTTTTTTTTTTTTTTTTACGGGAAACCCAATGTTTAAGGCTCAGTGCTTAACGACAGGAGGTCAAAGGTTCAGTTTTGTCATTGCCGTCGTATTTGCATGTGTTGCACTTTTTTTGCTATGTGAAAAATCCCGGGTGAGTATATTATGGGAGACCCCCTCCACGGGAGTGGTGTCGATTGTTCATTATACGTAAGAAGATGACGGCATGGAACATTATGCTACAGTTGAGATTCCTGAGGGAACTTGATGAGGCAGGAATTGGTACTCCCATCTGAAATTTAAAATGTTTAATGTGAAGGGTTTCTTTGCATAAGTCTCTATACTCAACTGATTTCTCTTCGTAGGTCTATTTAGGCGCTTTCAAGATTCTTAATTCTTTTTTTGTTCTTTTCACAAGGAAACGATTTCCATTGAACTAATTAGGCCAAACTACATGGTGCTGAGAAAAAGATTTTCAACTCGGCAAGGACGCGCGGTCAAGGTCCGGTTATAGACATAGTTGTGCATCAGAGGCTAGCATACCAGTGATGTCATCTTTATGATTTTTACATCGCTATTTATGTTAAAAATGAAAATATGTGAGAATTGTTCTAGTTCTACATTTGCACGGGTACTCTTTTTATGCAAATTAAGTGAAATGTCTTTACGGTCGATGATCAAACTATTAGAATCTCACAAATAATATTAAGAGAACATTTCGTGAACGTTTGGTGAAAGTTTATCCCCGTAAAGATACTGGTAATAATAAACATTCATATAAGGGCTAAGGAATTTTCTATGGACATTAATCATCTCATATCAGTGGTTATATGTTTTGGATCTTAGAATCTCAAAGTCTAAGTTTTGTGAGTTTCTACATAGTATCCAAGGTCAAGGTCCATTATGGTGTTTTCACCTCTTTGTTCAATTCTACGTGGGGTTATCTATTTTGGGTCTTAAAATCTCTACATGTTTTGTGAGTTTCTACATTTAACAAGAGTATTGGCGAAGAAAACCAAAAAAAAAAACAAGTTGCGTTCATTTTCTCCGTTGCAACGAACCACGCCCTTTGTTGCATCAGGCTCACATTTTTTTTGTTTTTTGCTTTGAAAAGAGTCTGCTATAATTCGATGGTAGAGAAAGAAGGGCAGTATCATCCTCTTGGTAGAGCAGAAGACTTATGTCCTACATAGAGCATAGTTGATTCTAATTTGGTATTCATTGCTTCAAGGCTGATCGCCAGAGTATATAAAATGAAATGAGATCCCCACAGTATAGTGAGAGGGGTTTTCACACCCTCACCCCCTCTCTACCTTCGCCTCTCTTATTGATTGAGTTCTCTCAATTAATATAGGGTAAATTAATTAGGAGTTTCTGACTGTAACAGAGAGATCATTACTGTAACATGATTTAATATATATTGTAATAAGAGATAACACTTACTGTAATGACTTACAGTTCTATCAGATACTAGAAAATAAATCAAATATTTGATAAAAACTCTTAATTAATTTATCCATTAATATATTGAGAAGATTTTCTCTCTTATAAAATTGTATAAACATTAAATGAGTATCGAAACTAACAAAATGCATTAAATGGGTCTATCAACGGTGATCTAGAATTAGATATTTTATTATTAAAAATGGATACTAACAATTCTGCATTGGATATACGAATTCGTATCAGATAGGAAAATAAATCCGGACAATGACGGGGCGGAACCCACTTGCAACTCCCACCGAGTTCATGTGACCTGTGGAAGACTTCAAAAAGCTCAAACCTTCTTTTAGTGGGGGGGAAAGAGATCCCAAACGTACTTTGCGTGAAGGTTGGATGGAAACACCTGCGGCTCTGAGGATAGATCATGGATCTCGAAGGCGCAATTGTGCATGCCGTGGCGATGCTATTCTTCCCTACATTATTACGAGAAGAATCCATTGCCCACCCGGGTTGGTTCAGAGGGTCATGTTTATGCAGTCTTCTGACCAAACGAACACCAGAAAATAACCTGAGGATACAAGAGAGAGAGGATTCTAGCATCTCCAGTTACAGCTCCACCCGCAGGTAAGCAGAGAAGAGAGTAGTCTACATAGGCGTTCATGGCCTCCTTTCCTTTTAACTGGGTTACCTTGTTAATCCCTTCTGTAGGAAGGAGATGCTTGCCTGGGACACTTATTTGGAGGGTCCATGAAGGTTCTCAGGTCCATTATGCACCAAATCCCATGTCCTGAAGCTGTCAAGACTATTGTTCAGAAGTTGAAAGTAATATTTTTGTTGGACTCTCTCTCTCTCTCTCTCATGCTTCCACGATGTTTATGTTATTTCTATAGTTTGAGTCTACTATCTTGAATTCTCCTTTATTTCCAACGTTGTTGAAAGCAACTCTGGCATTATTTCCTCCTCTTTTTTTTTCTCCTTTTTGTTTTTGGTTTTCTCTTTCTTTTTGCAAACTATACGAATGAGGACAAGCACTTCCTCTAGTCCGTTCGTTTTCTCTTGCTCTTACAATTGGTCAGTGTACAGAATAACTTGTTAGTGTGGGGACTAAATACAGACCCTTTTCCTCTTCCACCTCTGCAATGAACTGTTGCAAGTTGTCAATTATGAATGGATATGGATACTTCATGCATGTTTATTCTTGAGAATGTTATTACCCTGTTCCTCCAGGAGATCGAGATAAGAAAACCTGCAAGCAGACTCTTTGAAGGGAAGAAGGCTCCGTGGAAGAAGAGGAAGAGGGTTTCGAGCAAGGACATCTCGTTGGGCATCATATGGTGGAGAAGTGTGGATCCGTGGTGGTCCAAAAAGGGAAGGTAGGGCTTTCAGAGGTTTGGTTGTTTGGAGCCTTTGATCAGCAGACGGGAGATGGGGTCGTGAGGTTCCTACGGTCACATCTTTTCCTGCAGTCCCATCCTCATGAAGAGCAGCTTAGTGAGGTAAAAGGATCTCTTGCCCCTTTTACCTTCAGTGCATCTTGCAAGAGGGTCGTGGGACTACTTGAAAGAAAATTTTCCACGTTTCACCTTCAAACAGACTCCAGCAATGATGCTAACAAGTGTGCAAATCTAGTGCTATATGTAGTTATAACTTTTTTATTTTAATACATAACTAGTACTAACTTATTAACTTCTTTTTATGAGTCTATTTTGGTGCACATCTCTATAGTCTTATCGAGGGTGTGCACCAAACTACATCTAGGACTGTTCATAATATGGTTCAACTCGAAAAATCGAATGGCATCGATCAATTCGGTTCGGTTCGGGTTGAGAGGTCCTATGATTCAATTCGATTTTCTGTTGGAAAATCGAATGAACTGAATTTATATTAAATATATTTAATAATTAATATATAATAGAAAGGAACTCATACCCCAGTGGGCTAGTGCCTCCCAATTCTTGGGGCGGTTCTAAGTTCGATACTCAAGTCCGCCCTCTGGGCTTGTAGATGTGTTTTTTTTTTTTTTCAGTTCGAACCGAACCGTTTCGGTTTGAATTTAATTTCGATTCGATTTTGGTTAACTTAAAAAATAAAATAAATCGAACCGAACCGGATCATATTCACCCCTAACTACGTACATCTAAGGGTTGGCCCAACCCTAATAACCTTAACCCCTGGGACGGTGTGCAACGAGACTCACTCCTTTAATATTTTCCTTCCACTTTGGCCCCGTCGAGATTTACACTTTGGTCATGTTAATATATATATATATATATACCTTTATCAAATGAGCTACTCCGAGAGTATATCTACAATCGGGGTAGGGATTATAATGTGCACATGGTAGTCCACCCATTTGGCACATCGATCACTGCACGGAGATGTAATAACCCATTGGGCATCCAAAATGTTGTGTTTAAGTCTTCTTGGGATTTGCAGAGCCGGAGCAGGCTGAGTTATGACTAAGTGATGAGCAAAGTTTAATAAATGTTGATTGATCCTAACTCAACTTGTATCTTGAGTTTGGGTTAGAGTTTTGTACCCGTACCAAATTCAAGTCGAATCAAGTGACGTTGGAATAAGTATGGGTCTAATAATTCTTGAATGGACGTAGACTTTAACAAAAACCCTCAAACCTCAATTCAAACTCTAGGACAAACAGAGCAGATTGTCAACACTCAAATGTGTCATTTTAAGGGGCTGATTAAATTCTGCCAGGTTCATTTTATATCCTGCAGACATGGGAAACGGTTTAGAGTTTCGATAAAAGGACATCAAATTGTAGAAACCTGACGCTTATCCGCTTCAAGAGTAACCCTTGTGCAAATACCTAACTGGAGAATAAAAAAGATCTAAAAACATATCATAATAGTTGCGAAAAGATGTGTAATCAAATGACACTTTTTTTTCAACACCTGCTAATCAGGTCATTACTAGCAGATAAACTCAGGGTGCTGACGAGTTGCCGGCGCCAATTCCGGGACCAAGCTTTCGAACATGGAGTCCGGTCAAGTGACAACACCAAGCGTTGTAGTTGAAGTAGAAAAGCAGGATCATTGGCTAACGAGAAATGTTTATTGCACTTTCACATTGTACTTATGTGACTTGGCATAAGGTCTATGTGACATCCAACAATTGAATGGTCACTTTATCACTCCTCATGTGAGGAGTGCCACATAGGCCTTATGCCTAGTCACATTGCACTTTAAGTGCAATGTGCAAGTGCAATAAGTCTTTCTCTTGGCTAACATATATATATGTGCCCTTCTATTCCCCAACCTTGGATATGGACAGCTAGCTAGCTAGTTTTTTTTTTTTTTTTGTAACAAAGAAATCCCGTTCCGTGTGATTTTGTGAGTTCAAAAATTACTGTTCGTAAATTTTAAAATCAGGATTGTCAACTCTTACTTTCTGTGTATCCGTATTATTTTTATCCCAACTCTTGGTCGGTCTTCAGTAAAAAAAGATAGAAAAACATATAATATATATAAATATTGATTCATGGTCATCATACACATTTTAATCTCACTTGTTTGGAGTTGCATATATGTGTTTCCCACCACTTCGTTCCACAGTATATTCTCCAATTTGTTCAACATATCTATGCACATGTACATATAATGACACGACGTTAACTCATTTCCAGAAGCAGATCACAAGAAAAGCCATGCAGGCGATGAAGAACGCATATTATGCTGCGACCTCAAGCATGCAACCACACGAGAGCGGAGGCTCTGTGTCTGCACTGTTGGTGAATGGCAAGAGACTTGTGACAGCCGATTTTGGTGGGTACAGAGCCGTTATGTGTCGAGGAGGGAAGGCGGTCCAACTTGGCAACAGGCGTCAGCTGAAGACAGATATGAGGCTGCGTTCCCTGAATGTTATATCAGGTAGATGACAAAACCTTCAATTGGTGCTCCAAGTTATTTCCATGCAGCTCATGTGATAAACAGAAAACCCTTAATTTCCTTTTCTCCCTGTTTAATTTTCATCAAGAGAGTCCCACTATCTCAAAGTGACCAAACCATTTCTATGGTTTTAGCAACACATCTCATTGCATATGTACTTCGATCAAGAGGTGAACTTTAGACTTGTATGCTCCAGTTAGGCAATTACGTATTATACAGAATTGACGAAGCCGTTGCATGAAAGATATGGGATGCAACAAACATCATCTCTCATTCTTATATGCACAGGGAAGCTGTTTGGGCGTAGTGCCGTTCATGAAGACGAGAACAAGAAGAAATCCCTTGTCGATGCAAAGAAATTGGGGTCTAAGACCGACTTCATAATACTAGCAAGTTGTGGCGTTTGGGAGGTAACTTAGAGTTTTAGAAGTTCTGATTCCATTGTCACGAGAAGCTCCTGCTCCTACTAGTTGTGTAATTATTGTCTCCAACAACAACTGTTTCCAGGTGATGGGGAATCAAGAAGCTGTTAGTCTTGTACGGCACATAGAAGATCCTCAAGAAGCAGCGAAATGCTTGGCGGATGAAGCTGTGGCCAGAATGACAAAATCTGCCGTCGTATGCGAAATTATTCGCATCAAAGTGGGAACAAGACAATAATATCTCCTTTTCTTCTTCTAGAAGTCGATTTGAGTAAGATCTTCTAACTTGAATTTGATCCTGTCCTTCCCCCTGTTTAATTTTGCACCATGAGAGCCTGGAGATGATATTTGTATTTCTTCCTTTTGTGAGTAGTGTAGAGGGGATTTCTTCAGCAAACTAAGACTATGTGTGGACATTAAAAAAATCAATGCTAAAAAAAATGCAGACCAAAAGTTAAGGCCCATGATGAGGTCCACAATCGACTGGTCCATCAAAAGAAAAGAGGGTCATCTGAGCAGTCCAATGCTCGGAGGGGCAAAAAGGGAAAAGAGATATGTAAAATGGTCTAAAAAAAGATAGGGATAATTAATGATCAGTTCCTGGCAGGGATCTGATATTTTTTCAGGTCCCTGTCAAGTTTTCAAAGCCTTCCGGTCCTTGTTTTATGTAGGACTTATTTTAAAGTCCCTGCTTTTTACCCCGTTATCCTCCCCGTTATCTCAAAAGTGTGTACTTGTTATCCCAAAAGTGTGAACTACGTAAGTACGTACTTACACAGTTACATGTAAATCCTGTAACTGTGTAACTTACCCCGTTACACATATAAGTATGTAATCATGTAAGTATGTAATCATGTAACTGTGTAACTTACCCAGTTACACATGTAAGTATGTAATTACATACTTACGCAGTTACACATGTAACTATGTAACTACATAGAAATTTTATAGGTTTGTAACTCTGTAATTAGGGCTTACCTAATTACATACTTACATAGTTTTAGAATGATTTACCTAGTTATTTTAATTCGTAATATACCAAAAGTGTGTAACTGCGTAAGTACGTACTACACAATTACATGTGTAACTGCGTAAGTATGTAAATCGTGTAATGTGTAAGTATGTAATTACATGCTTACACATTACACATGTAACTATGTAACTAAATAAAAATTTTATAAGTTTGTAACTCTGTAATTATGGCTTATCTAGTTATATACTTATATAGTTTTAGAATGATTTATCTAGTTATTTTAATTCGTAATATACCAAAAGTGTGTAACTGCGTAAGTACGTACTTACACAGTTACATGTGTAACTGGGAACTATGTAAATCCTGCAACTGTGTAACTTACCCAGTTACACATGTAACTATGTAACTGTGTAAGTACGTACTTACACAGTTACACACTTACCCAGTAACTAAATAGAAATTTTCTAAGTTTGTAACTCTGTAATTATGGCTTACCTAGTTATATACTTACATAGTTTTAGAAGAATTTATCTAGTTATTTATCTAGAAATTTTATAAATCTCCCTACATGTGTAACTGGGTAAGTGTGTAACTGTGTAAGTACGTACTTACACAGTTACATAGTTACATGTGTAACTGGGTAAATTACACAGTTACAGGATTTACATACTTACACAGTTACACATGTAACTGTGTAAGTATGTACTTATGCAGTTACACACTTTTGGTATATTACGAATTAAAATAACTAGATAAATCCTTCTAAAATATGTAAGTATATAACTTTACAGAGTTACAAACTTATAAAATTTTTATTTAGTTACATAGTTACATGTGTAAATACGTAAGTATGTAATTACATACTTACATAGTTACCGATTTACATACTTACGCAGTTACACATGTAACTGTGTAAGTATGTACTTATGCAGTTACACACTTTTGGTATATTACGAATTAAAATAACTAGGTAAATCATTCTAAAACTATGTAAGTATGTAATTAGGTAAGCCCTAATTACAGAGTTACAAACTTATAAAATTTCTATGTAGTTACATAGTACATGTGTAACTGCGCAAGTATGTAATTACATACTACATGTGTAACTGGGTAAGTTACACAGTTACAGGATTTACATACTTACATATGTAACTGGGTAAGTTACACAGTTACATGTATAATTGGGTAAGTTACACAGTTACAGGATTTACACGTAACTATGTAAGTACGTACTTACGTAGTTACATACTTTGGGATAACAGTTACATACTTTTAAGATAACGGGGGTAAAAAGCACAGACTTAAAAATAAGTCCTACATAAAGCAAGGACTGGAAGGCTTTGGAAAACCTGACAGGACCTGAAAATAATGTTAGATCCCTGCCAAGGACTGATCATTAATTCTCCCAAAAGGATATGCTTGCACAGCAAACAAGAAGGGAGACAGAAAAAAAAAGGCTTTCTCGGAGGCAACAAGAAGAGCCTCAGAAGAGAAGAGGAGGAGGAGGTTGGGGCTTTTCCCTTCTTCCCCAGGCGGCTGGTACAAGGCAAAAAAAGGGGGGCTCAAAGGTTTCAGTTCTTTCAAAGGGGTTGAAGCAGAAGCAAGGAAGAAAAGAAGAGGGTGAGAGAACATAGAAGAAGGGAGAGAGAGAGTTTCTTTTTCTTCCCACTGCATCTTGTTTTGTCCTCCCCTCCTTGCCATGAAAATAAGGGGAGGTGTCGCCGAACTTTTCTCGCGTATTTATGTTGGTAAGAGCCTTAGAGTCCTTACTGGTTAGGTGAGTCGGCAGCATCTCAACAGTCTTGCCGACTTACTGATCCAGCAGGGTCCTATCGGCTCAATTGTGCTCCGTGATAGCAGTCTTGTCGATTCGATCGGATCCTGCCGACTCAGTGTGTTCTACCGATTCAGTCATGTTTGTCGACTCAGTCGTGTCTTGCTGAATGAGATGTCTTGCCGAATGCATGCCTTACCGAATGAGATGTCTACCCCGTCGAATGGGCTATGCCAGTGCTACCGACTGAGCACACAATGATCAAACAGTGCCGAAGTACGAGCAGAACTATGACTATCATGTTCAAATGGAACAAAGAGAACACATTGGAACTATTCTATAAATAAAAGAAACAAACAAACAACAAATGAATAAAGAGATTCAATAATGATACATAAAGATGATAATGATCACAATGAATTAAATGCCATCAAATAGACATCTTTGCTTGTTGCCACTTGGGCTTGAATTCAAGATGTTATTTTTGCACCTTTATCAGATGTTTCCTACTTAGGCATAAGACTTTCTACTCTGACGATTAACCAAGAATTTTCTCTCTTAGAGAGATGTAATTAACATCATTGCGCTTAGGCAACGACGGGATTTTGATCCTGGCCTGATATTGATCACTTTCGTTTGTCGAAAGTCAAACGACGGGCAAAGAGACTTAAAGTCCTTCGACTCTCGGAGGTAGAACACTTTGTCATTCACGTGAATAGCACGTCTGCGCTCTGCGATTGTCAATTCATCTTCCATCTTCGTAGCTTGCTTAGCACTAGACGGAACTTGAAGTTGCAATATATAGTCTTATACACATGAGAACATGATAAAATAAATTTAAAATGATTTGATAGATAAATTCCATTTTCACAACTCGGCAAAATCTTGCCTTTCGGATTCTACAATGAAAGGTAGGCAACTGACAAGCTCCGGCGAATGCATTGTTCGCACATTCAAACTTAATTATGTGGGATATAGGTATCTGTAGAGAATATGGTCATATTTGCCAAAGCCATTAAATCATTAAAACTTTTGGGTACTTGGGAGAGAGACCCTTCTCTCATAAAATTTCTCATTTAATTGGATATAGATACAGCAAGTTGAACAATATATATCATGAGTGTTAAGATTTCTTCTCGATGACTCTCTTGGCTGAGGTGTGAAGAGCTAAGGTGTTCATTCCACCGATGTGGCTATCGTCCGTCCGACATCCGAGAACATGTATGTTCATCGAGGAGTTTCGATGAGGAGATACTTTGACGCTTAAGTCAATTACTAGTCGAGAAGAATAACTTAACCAGATGAGCAGAACAACGTATTTGTTAACCTTAAGTATTCCTCTATTTATAGTGATTGGTTGTACTCTTGTGAACTGTCAAATACCTCGTAAGTATCATGCCACGTCGTTGTAATCATCGCATCATGTCACCGTAACCATCGCACCGTGTTAGGTAAATCGTGGTCTTAATGACTGTTGTTATGGAGCACACATCCCGCATCGGTTAACCGAAACGGTAGGATAGTGGGCCGTCAGAAGCTCCAGGTCAGTTGAACCATCTCGGAGCCTCCACGTCGGCCATCAACCCACGTCGGCCCTGAACCACTACGTCGGCCATCAGATCTCATGTCGGCTATAGATGACGTCGCGTGTCAATGAGAATTAAAGGAACTTATTTTACATGTATGCATGGTTCTTATGCTGGCTGCAATTGGCAAGATGATTTGGGGACCGGAATAAAGGTTATATCCCTCTCTGGACTATGTATACAGAAAATAGAAAATAAAAAATAGATAAATTTGAAGAAAGAACACAAAAAGTTAGAACTACGCACGTACAGCAAACTAATTAAGTGATTGAAATGGAGTATATACTATGCAAGCACTGTTTCTTCAACTTAGAGAGTTGGTTTAGTGACCAAAAATACATCTGATCTCCAAATTAATTATCGTGGAGCCAAACAACAGTACCTCATCATCAACAACAACAACAACAAGATAAAAGAATTGATCACCAATCTTCTGCAAATTAATCCGTTCATCCCATCGGCAATAGAACGCCGGCGCCATAGATCAC
This sequence comes from Colocasia esculenta, assembly GCA_014218235.1. Taxonomy (NCBI): domain Eukaryota; kingdom Viridiplantae; phylum Streptophyta; class Magnoliopsida; order Alismatales; family Araceae; genus Colocasia; species Colocasia esculenta. Next base: position 94,370,125 of record CM024759.1, on the reverse strand, counting down.
TACTTTCCGACAAGAACTCTGCAATTATATATGATTGCTACCAACGTCCTCCAAATTAATCAATTAGCCACACGCATGCATATTGCTGCCCCCACTAGAACGCCGACGATAGTTGCCGTTCCACTTCTTCTTCGCTACCTTGTCCGCGTTGGAGAAGCTCCGGAAGAGGAACCCGCCGGGACCGACGTCGGCGGACCTCTTGTCTCCACCGTCCTCGTCCACAGCGTCGAGGAACGAGCCCGTCTCGCTCGGGGCCGTGTCCCAGGAATGTGGAATCTCCAAGTCCTTGTCCACCACATGCATGGTGGTAAGCCTTCTGGCGAGCTCCTGCAGCGAGCGCTCATGGTGCCCCCTCGGGGATTCCCGTGGGGTCGTCATCAGCTCGTTGGAGGACGTGATGGAAGAGCGAGAGCAGGAGCCGAAAGAGGAGCTCCTCGAGGTCTTGGAGGAAGAGAAAGTTGGAGAAGACGCCGAGCTGTTAGTGTTGCTCCCGAAGCCCTGGATCTCCTTGGAGATCTTGAGGGCCTTCCAGCGGGCTTCTCGGAAGAACCGCTCGTTGGTGATAAGTTTCATCACTGTCTCGGATTTCCTCCGCATGCTCGACCCCCAGTCAAACCTGCAAGTGTGACAAGAATGAGAAAGGAGATCCATGCGGCATGTACAGATTAGAGAGAGAGAGAGAGAGAGGAAATGGCTCGTGGGATCCATATTGCAGCCTGAGCGGACATTTTGCTAGATGCAACTGAGAAGGAACAATTTTAATCAGTGATTCAGTAGAGTCACACAGAGTTACGAACCCTCGGTCGTCGATATGCTCAAAGGTGCCGAGCTCTTGGACGACGTCCAGATCACACAGAAACTGCTCTCCCATGTCCTCCGGGCCGTGGGTCAGAAGGAACTCCAGCAAAGAGAGCGCCTTGTACGCTTGTCTCCACTCCTTCCAGTCCACTCTATACAGCCTGTGGGCTTGCAGGCAGAGTTAACAGTAGTACTGGTACGAGTCATAAGTTATTTATAACATGGATATTATTGTCAGTTGATGAGAAGATAACTCATAAAGGATGATACTTGGCAATCTACCTCGAGCATATTAATTTTAACTACGAAATCAACCTAACATGATTGAAAGTTCGGAGTATAATTAAACATCTCTTCTCCTGAGTTATCTCCGTACGTACATGTTAACAGAGCTTAGGCGCTAATCTTGCTCCGAAGTCCTTTAAAGACATGCAAATTAAGAAGAGAGTTGCGTATATATGGCAGGTAAGTTAATTTTCATGTACGTACGATTTCCATAATATAAAATATGGCAGCAATATGATGCACAAGATATCAACATGACAGACAAATATGTGCGCAATAACGCATCTGAACATTTTGCATATGACAATACACAATGCATACGCAATAAAATACGATACAATATTTTTACACAATACATATATATGCTGCATGTGGTCACTGTGCATTAATATGTCGTCTAAATCTGTGCATATATATGTATCTGTACGTCACAATTTTCCCACAACAGTGACCAGTACTTTTGGCACTGTCAAAAAGGTTAACTGATCATCATGAAAGGAGCTTGATGTAGCATAGACAACCAATACACATTATGTTAGTTATATCGCATCTGTCGACTTAATTTGAGCTTGCATAAGTAATTAATTCACTCAGGATATATAGAGTAATTAAGTTTCCTTTTTCTTCGATTGAATAATCCATTAATTAAATAATAACTGCAACCTAAGAAATGAATTGTAATTAGCTGGACATAACCAGTACTTTTTTTTTTATGCATGGCCTTTTCACTACCGTTATGCATGTTAATTACCTCCGGTGCAGGACATCGACGATCCTCCAATACTCATCCACATCAAATGCAGCCTCGGATACCTTCATCATCGTCCTGGGATCGGGACCCAAGGAATCCCCGTTGATGACTTCTTCGGCCAAGCTTTACATCGATCATAAGAAAATATATAGAATACCAAGTCAAATGAAATAATTAAACACCAAGTACTCGAAGAAGTGCACGTACGATTCATAAATTGAGTTTTTTTTATAAAAAAAAAATCAAAACCAAGATCGATCGGCAGATGCATGGGAATTGTGGACGATGATCCAGGACACATGCGTCGCCTAAGATCCCTTTCTTTATTTATATATATGGAAATAGTTAGGGATATATAGGGATATTAATGCTTAATTATAAGACATATTTTGCAATAAGATTGAGGAGAAATTTTCTAGTGATTGAGAGGGTTGTGACAAAAATTTCTCTCTCTCTCTCTTTCTCAGTTAATAAAATTGTTTCTTTTACCATTATTCATTTCAATCTTATAATCACAATATGTATGAGTCTTGCAATAAAAATTTCTCTTATAATAGGCACAAATTAAGAAGCCGTGTCAGTCTGAGATTAATTCTACAAGAAAAAAAGGGAGATGATAAAAGAGGAGAGGGCCAGGATTGTTACTTACGATTCCGCGGGAGAGACATCTGTGAGGAACAGCTTGGCCGTTTGGTACTTGTCTCGAAGGAAAATAGATGCCTGCCTTGTGAGCTCACCCAGACCCATATCTTCGGGAGACCGATCGACCCAAGTGATCAGTGGCGCCGGAGAGGCGCAATTAATTAATGGACTCTTCCGCTTCTTCCGTCGCCTCAGTATACCGGCCGCTACTCCACCTGAGCGGACCGGAACTAACGCAATTGCCTAGCTTGTGTTAATCACTAGTGGAGATCGATGCAGAATAAGAAAATATTCTAGATTTCCGCAGGATTCATCTTCTTGTTATATCTGTACTTTAGGAGCAAGCCAGCATATCCATCGAACGGTACTAGGGAACCCATATATGCAGAGGCCTGGAGAGGGATGTGAACTCCCAAGATGCCTTCCTCTTCCTCCTCTTCTTCCTCTTCTTTGAAGACGAGGACAAGACACAGATATATGCGTGGATATTCCTCCCTCCTCCCGACAGCTGGGTTAATCTCTTGTTCCTTTCCCACGGTAGAGAGAGAGATCTATAGAGAGATCTGGTCTGGGGGTTGCGGGAGAGACCATGTGTTCGGTCCAGAGAAGTAGAAGCCGTTCTGCACGGTGACACATGGTCTCCCCCTCTCTCTGCAGCAGAAGCGTCCGCAGTTCTCGATAGTTTGTTAACTGCCGAGCCAGGTACGGTGCTCGGTTTCCAATTTCGGACAAGTAACTGACGAAACGCCTTGAACAAAGTCAAGTTGAATGCCCGAGACCATCGGTGTCTGACTGGCTGTGTCGACGGCTGAGATCAGGTGATGGAGACCGGTTCCGAGGCCGTCTACGTACGTCTCAGTTATTAAAAATATATATATAGCTGACTTCCATCCAAAACAGAGATACCCAAGTACAGATAAATTGAGGTTTAAGTGATTAATGCGGATGACCCCATCTTATCTGATACGTTTGCACTATGAGACCGGGATCCCATTTAACTTCTCCAATTTAAGCTTTCACCTGAAATCAGCACTCCTGTACAACTCGATCGGTGTGGTTCTTATATTAGAGCGAGATGTTGGATTCAGATATCTCACATTGAGAGAATGGTTTTAACTCATAAATACATATATATGTGGTGTTCTATGGAGAATCATGTAATCTTTATGGTGCCGTTTGGAATTGGTACATGTAAAAGTGATAGATTTGAAAAGTCGATTTTCACATTGCTTTGACAATGTTGAGATTGTCATGATGGCATTTAAAAATCAAATACATTATTTGACAAGAAGCATCAAATATCCCACTTTTGAGAATAAAATAATTTTTATTTTAATAAGAAAATGAATTTTATCCCATCTACGTACTACTACAAATAGAGGCAACTATTTTTTATTTATGAAAATCGATTTTAACACTTCCGAAGCGGCCTCTCCTTCGCTTTTGACGGAAGGGAGAGAGAAAAAAATTATGTATATCTCTCCCCCCAACCTAAAAAGTGCTTTGCGCAAATTTTCATGCCAGTTGCTTACATTTGGAAATAGAAAGAAGATTTGTTAGAGATTTTGGGGTGAAAATCGCAACAAACTCCATTACCAAACGTTGCCTATGACATAAATGTTGGGGTGTGGGGGGCGGCCCCGCCGCACCCCAACTATTGCCGTCAAATCAACATTTAATGACAGCGTGTTTTAGGTGCACCGCAGATATGTCTCCTTTTGTTTTTTTTTTACATCAACAAGGTCGCACCATTATACTGTAATATAACACTTCTTTATGATATATATATATATATATATATATATATATATATAGAGAGAGAGAGAGAGAGAGTCACACCGTCGCATCTCAATATTTATCTATATATATTATTTTTTTAAAAAAAGTTTATCGGAGGGGAACCACCATAGAGAAGCAAGGCCACGAGGGTTAATTTTGAGATCTTCGAAGAAGGTCAGGAATTCAACCTCATCTTTAGAACTAAGCCCTATAACCTAAGCTACAATCTTAATTTGACACCTGCACCGACACACCCACTTAATTATCTCAGTAGAAGTCGGAAATTGAACCACTATCTTATTGCAGGAAGATATGCAGTAGACGAAGAATTTACGAGAAAAGATAATTTGGGTAATTGACGGGGCTAGGTGAAAGTACAACGAAATATAATGAGGTTCAGATCTGACAGTCACTATTGAATGCGATCCCGAGCGTGCCAACTGGTGGATTCCACAAGCTAGTGATGCGGACAAATTGGGATGGCTTATGCAGGGATTTTGTAAAACTTCCATTTTTGTTTACTCTTATATTCACAGTATTAACATTAAGCGCTCATTTTTATCAGAGTAAAACATAAAAATTATCACGCCTCTTGTGGAAATGGATTTTTAGATAATCCATCACATTTATCTTTTAAAAAATCTGGTTTATCATGTTCTCATGTTCTCATTGATGTATATTGTAAATTCAAGTCTCGTCGAGTGCTACTCGAGCGACGGTGACGAGAGATGAATCGAAAATTGCATAGCGCAGGCGTGCCAGTCACCGAAGTGACAACATGTTCTGACTCCAAGAGTCGAAGGGCTTAAGGTCTATTTGCGCGCCGTTTGACTTCGTCAAACAAAAGTGGAGATCAATTCGGGACTAAGATCCCGTCGTTGCCTAAGCGCAACGACGTTAATTACATCTCTCTGAGAGAGAAAACCCTTGATTAATCGCCAGATTAGAAGTCTCATGGCCCAAACGAAATATCCGATAAAGGTGCAAAGTGCGTGCTAAGTGAAGCCAAAACGGCAATAAGAAAAATGTCTATTTAATAGCATTTTACTCATTGTGATCATTATCATCTTCATGTACAATTGTGGGATCTTTTATTCATCTATTCATGTGATATTTGTAAATTAATGCCAATGCATTCTCTTGGCTTCATTTGAAACATGATAGCTATATTTATGCTGGTAAGTTGGCAGACTGCTGAGTCGGCGGAGCTCAGCTGAATCGGTAGACTGCCAAGTCAGAGGAGTTGGCAGGACCTTGCTGTAACATTGAGTCGGCAGACTGCTGAGTCAGGGGCATGACTGAGTCGGCAGAACCCTACTGGGCAGTGAGTCGGCAAGCCTACTAGGTCATAGCATGACTGAGTTGGCAGGATCCTATTGAATCAGTGAGTCGGCAGACTGCTGCAATGTTGCCGAATCACCTAACCAATATAGTTATAAAGTCTTTTACTAATATAGGAATGCACGAGAAGAATTCGACGGCACCTCCCCTTACTCATAGCGAAAGGGGGAGGTCACGATACCCGTCCACCATGATGGAGACAGCACCAAAACGAGGTGTTAGCCGCGTATGGCGTCACCCAAACGGTACACGGTACCAATTCCCGAGGCTTGCCTACGAGGGAATCGATAAGCACCGAGACCAAAACAAGCATTCTCATCAACCAAGGCTTGCCAGCTCATCGCTTATGAGGCTTGCTGGCTCACCAGTTCAAATCTCTTCACTGATTAGTGAGTCGGCGACTTGTTGAATCTTTGCCGACTCACCAGCCGGAAACATTTAACAATTTGAATCTCACGGGAAAAATTCGTCGGCATCTCCCCCGGGCTCATGAAAAGTGGGGGAGTTCGCAATATCCATCCACCACAAAGGAGATGGTACAAAAACGGGGTGTTTGCCACATATGGCGTCACCCAAACGGCACACGGTACCGATTCCCGAGGCGTGCCTCGAGGGAATCGATGAGTACCGAGACCGAAAATAGTCTGATTGACGATCCAACAATGTTTGAATCTAGGAACTCGGGCATAGATATCATGTTATCTAACCCAGGGTCTCATAGATGTCTCATTTCGAGGTGAGTCGGCGGCAGACAGTTCTGCATGCATGAGTCGCAGCAAATAGTTCTGCCTGCATGAGTTGGCAGCACCCATTTGTAAAGGGATGGCACTCAACTCATGGCAAAAAGGCGGGATAAATTCACAGGAGGGACTGAGGTATAACCCGGTCAATTTAAGACTTTTAGGCGGGTGAAATACCATGCCGACCGATCCTAAAACGTCGAAAGCTCACTACCCAGGTGAGTCGGCAGCAAGCCTTCAACAAAGATCCGATAATTCACACGGTTTTTGCCCCGGAAAATGGTATAAGCACGGCATACTCATGATGTTGGGACGGATTACATCCCATTCAAGTCCTGGCCAGGGCAAGGATGTCATGTGATCCAACTCTTTGTGCTTGGACTTAAAATCACAGTGAGCCGGCAAGCAACCTTCAAGCTTGAAAACTTAAAAATAATGGGGAATCTGACTGCCAAGGGAAAGACAGTACCCCCATGGAGGATTTGAGGCATGTCAGTCCCGTTTTGGGGCTCCAGCAAGAAATGGACATCGATTTGTCCACTCTTGGGCACCCTCAAGCTCACATTAGAGTGAGTCGATGGGGCTCTTTCAAAGAGGAACAGTAAGAAAACGCAGCAGCAGGAGGACTTCTCCCTGGGAAGAAGGCCCAAGTCTCTTAAATAAAAAGAAACACATGGGGGAAGGAGCCATGTACTTGTGCATCATAATAAATTAAAGGAAAGAGCATTCCCATCACATGTAATAAATGAAAAAGGTCACATGCTTCTCATACATCTCATATATCATTTAAAGGAAAGGGGGCAATAAATGCCCATCACGTGCACATGGGGGAATGGGAAGAGGCAATAATGTAAAGAAGTGATTTGATTAGACAAGAGAGAGGGGAAAGGGAACAAAGAAACATAAAGAAAGAAGATAAGAAAGGAAGGGGTGATTCCCTCCTTTCCCCTTGGGATCTCTCCCCTCTTCCTCCCTCTTGCACACCTTTTTAGGAAAAGAAAACCCTCTTCAAAGCCTTCTTCTCTCTCTCGTAGCTGCTCCCCTCCTTTGAGAAGAGGAATCAGCTTCTCTTCTCTTCTTCTATTCCTTCTCTTCTTCTTTTCTTACAAAGCAACGAGCCAGCCCCTTTCTCTTCTCCCTTTCTTCCTACTCTCTTCTCCTCTATTGCCCAAAAAACCAGAAAAAAAAAAAAAAAACGACCTTTTTGCTGGCTCCACCTTTTTGGCTCCCCCTCCCCCTTGCTTGCTGCGCAAGCAAGGCCCTTTTAAGGGGGCTTGGGAAAGGCTGGTTCCCACTTTGCCCTTCATTTTTTCTTCTATTTTCTTTTGGGGGCAGCTGGCTGTAGGCCTGCGCCATGGGCCTCACATGAGCCTCTCATTTGTTGTGTATTTGGACCTGCACATAGGCCTTTCATTGGGCCTCATATTCTCTATCATCATCATTTTTTAATGTCCACACCCCTCCAATTTAGCAGCGAAATAAATCGGGGGGGGGGGACGTGAGCAAAGTATATGGAAACGTAAATTACGCGTACAATAACAAATAATCAGAGCAACTAATGAACAATAATTGAAATAACTCTTCCTTTTATTGATAAATCACCTAAACTATTACAACCACTAATTCTGAGCCAATACATAGGGCTCAAAGACATCATTTCATTGGAAATAATAATTAAGTAAATATCTAACTAAACTCTATGATACTAGGGTCACTCCATCGCTATGACTCCATGTCGCTCATCACTCCAATCCATTCTCGTTGGTGCGTGTAAGGTCATTACCCGACTTACCTGAAACACACATAACAAACAGCGCAGGGTGAGCGATAACGCTCAGTATGACTTAATATCTCATGTAAATATGTATGTTTTAAGTGATTAATGTCTTATAAAGCATGATAACTAGAGAGAACGATCAGGTATAGTCAAGAGAGTAATGTCACACGATAGCAAGAGAGCGATAATACATTCAAAAAGAATAATGCAAAACTAGCATGATAAAGGATTGGCCATATAACGAGATAGCGTGTAACGATTGCACAAAAGTACACTAGTCGCGATAGCATGTAACGTTTGTTTGGTCGATCATTTTATCAACCGAGATAATATAGTATTTTGATTGATTGATTGATTGATTTTCATAGATTAAATCTTGATAGTCCTGCGTTAGGTGCATGCCGAACATCCTGATTATTAAACCCCCGCGAGTTAATAGCCTTTCGGGCGCACCCCCCAGGACTAGATCGGGCCCATTCTAATGTTGCCTAGCATAGTCATCTTTGTTATCTTAGACAATCAATTTGATGGTCAAATAGAGTACCAAGAATAGATGAGAGTAATTGACGAATAGATGAGAGTACAAAGAGAACGTGAATAGATGAGAGTGTAGAGCTAGTAGATGAGAACATGGTCATTTTCGTAAAACAACGATAAACATGCGATAATAACAGTTGCACAAAACATGGTCGGGTGTCGGCAGTCTGGTAGAAGTCACCACCGCCCAATAGTCGTGCTATGAACACAGGCCAGAGGTCCGGCGCAATCTCAAGGTAAGAGAGAACAAACTAAGGTCGTTAGATCATGCTGATCCCTCAAGATATTATAGGTATTAATGGTACAACCCGCTTGTCGGCAATGGACGTCCGCCAAAGCCAAGGAGACTTATGGAGGCCTCGACAAGGAGTTCTTGGTCCAGTCAGGAGTATTCCCAACGGAGAGGTCGTCCAAGCCAAGATAGAAGTGTGTAAAGAACCAAGTTGTCCGTCATACCTCGAGTGCTCGAAGGCAGAGGGACGCGATAACGATATACAAAACACGCGAATAAAACGAAGACAAGTTCATTAAAATAATAGAGAGATTAAGTGATTAATTACACTTAATTACCAGATAAATTATTGAGTAAATTGGTAAGGTTTCATGGCAAACATTAATGTTTAGTGTGTGCATGTGTAAGGAAATCATGAGAGCAAGATGTAATTGTGCATATAGCTTTTACTTAATGGATATCATGAAATATTGTCCAATATTAGTAAACAGGTCGTTACTATTCATAACAGTAAAATTTTAGGGTTAAACAGTGATTAATTGGCATGATTAACATAGATTGCATGCAGAATTATGGTTATGGTTGCAACAGTGAAATCGCGACGGGGGTACCTGTCGCATTTCAAATCGCGACGGTTGGGTCTGTTGCGTTCTCATGAACTGGGTCAGGCAATCGATTGTGACTGTAATCGCGACGGGGTGGTCGGTTGCGATTGGAGCAGCAGGTCCAGAATGCGACGTGTCAGTCTGTCGCGTTAAGGCCAATCAAAAATGGGTGTGAAGAAAGCGATGGGTCGGGTCGTTGCGTTCTTAGAAGGTTGGCCGAACCCAAAAGCCATATTGAGAATTCGATCCATCCTTCCATAGCTTGATACAGGGCCATTCAAAAATACATATAAAATCGCATGCATGTCCAAAAATCATGAAACCAGTTTTAAACGAAAATAGACATACATAGGCATCAACAGTAACGAGTAATTAGAAAATAGACAAGATATGAACATGCTTTGATTAGGTTACATTTTGATGACCTAAAAATATGCACAGTGATAGATTATGATTTAATTCGCATAGGATACATGATGAAAATTGGGGAAAATAGGATCATTTGAATCCTAACATCATGGAGTATTTATGATAAAATTTGCAAGGCATGAGATCAACTGTACACATGGATTGAAGACAAATAAGTGGGTTCGGGTACATGTTCATGACAGGAATTGGAACATGTAATACTCCTACATGGCACAATGATAATTGAGAAAAATATGGGGCTTTGATAGAGGGGATCATAGTCTACCTAGGGACGAATTTAATTTGATTTTGCTTGAGAGATTGTATACATTTAAGTGCTTTGAATCCTAGGGTTTGAAAACCTGAAGAAGACGAAAATCCCCTTAGTCCTAGCCTCATTCTTCTTGCACTTCACGTCCAAAAGCTCCTCCTCCTCATCCTCCAAGCTTCAGAGAGTCAATAGAGCTTGCTAGGTACGAGTTAGAGGGTTATTTGTATGTTTAAAGTCTCCTATTTACTTACAACTCTTCCCTCTCTTCTAACTACGAATTATCATATTTATCTCCCCCCTTTCTATCGTTTATCCACCTAATTGGCTTGGAAAGAGATCCAATTTCGTGGCTAAGGATTAGGATAAGTCTATGACTCCTTTTAAGATATATATGAGTCATATTAATGTCTTAATTACCCCTTTTTAATTAGGAGATAATATAGTTACAAATTTTCCTATTTAATATGAGTCTTCTATATTTAACCCAATTGTCTATTATCTAAATCTCCTTTTTAGATTAGGATAGAGTCATATTTCATTGCTATTAAGTTAGACTAGGGTTAGGACTCTTTTTAAGATAATTAAGAGTTAAAATATTCATTATCTTAACTTTTTTTTTTTATTAATATTTTAGGTACGAATTTAGGCTTAAATATCTCCTATCCAACAATGGGCTTTAGTTTTTGGGCCCATTACTTCATGTATGGACCATTTAGGAAAACTCATTACTTAATTTACTTAATGAGTTTTAATTATCTCTTTATTAAAGAATTTATTCATGGGTCAAAATTGCCATTGATCTAATTCACATAATGGGCTATCAACACACATTATTTAAAGTCTACTCACACATTTATTTTGATTTATAATCCACTTGGCATATATGATAATGAGTTTTCTGACTTATTCCTTAATTACGATATTAAGTAGCAATAATTATTAAACTTAGTTCAGATGATTTTTCTATGCCCAAGTTTCTTGGTGAGTCATTAGAGAATATTATTTAAAGTATAACTACTATTTTTACAAAATTTTATATGGATTTATACTCATGCAATAATGATGCGTACCCTTTTAACTATTTTGAAATTTATAAATTGATAAAATTTTAATTTATCTATAATTTTTAATTAATAAATTTTCTGAGATACTACAAAAACTGTTGAGTGTCTGTCTTGAAAACTCACTTTAGTTCGTAGATCCATTCTTTTAAACATGTCTTATTTGAGTTATCTTTTAGATATAACTACATACATATCCTTATAAACTATCATATTGGAGTTATCTTGCACTTGCCCCTAAATATTGGCCTCATTAAACATACTTCATATCCAAATAAAATGAATACTCTGGTCAAACGCAGATGGAACTATTAAATGGATTTGAAAAGATGAAAATAAGGTGGGAAGGGGGCATTAGTTCTGATGTGTGTAGGAGAGAGAGAAGGGGGTGAATTAGTCACTTTTACTTCTTAACCCAATCATAATTCAGTTCAATTAACAGAATTTAATGGTAAGATATTTGAGATGTAATATATTCAAGAGAAATATTTATCGTATGACGTCTAGCAACAATAAGATTGAGGTGGATTATAAAAAATAATCTTATTAGCCAGGGCCTCAGTCAATATAATTTTTTTCTTACAATTCACCTCAATTTTTACAAAACACTTATTACAAAAAGCATTTCTCTATTTTCAAATGTACGATATACTTGATAAGAAAGATTCCATAGATATACATGCTATTTCTATATGAGAAATATTTACTTACAATCTAGACAAGAAGTAAAAAATATCCGCCCAATCTGACAAACTTTGGGGACCCACACCATGTCCCTTGTAGAATGAAAGAAAATCTTGACGCACACCCCATCAGAGATGTGTGCGCACACACCAAGGCGTGGTTGGATGTCCATAATCTTGATGTGATGAGACACCCAATCATCTATAGGTGTGTGCGCACATCCATAGATTCTTACTGTGCAGCAAGACTTCCTCTTCTTCGAATAAAAGTTCATGCCCACCAAACTCGACCAACTCTGCAGCAGACAGATATCTTCCCTCCCAAATGAGAAGTAAATATTTCTCTTTCTACATATTCTTAGAGAATGTATGTAGTTATCCACCTTTTATCCCAGCAACAAAAACAGATATACACTGGGACGTGGATTTAAGTTTCCAACAGCGCTCGAGGAGGCGCTGCATATCCACATCGAAGTCTTCCAACATTCTACTATTAAAAAGTAACGCGCAGAGCAAACCAGGTGCATCAATCCGGTCTATAGAGGGCACCAGATCCGTTTTTGTTAAGGAAGATTGCCAACGTGGGTTACAACCCAGATATATAATATACTATATATAAAGCATGGTGCACCAGATAGTGCTCTCCTTTACATGTATAATACAACCAATTGTGGCGAAGGCGAACGACCTAAGAGAATCTTAATCGATGGGATAGAAGACAAGGTGGATCCTGCCAGTAACAATAGCGAGTTCCCGTATTGCACCCCTCCCTCAAAACATTTGTCTCTGTCAGAAGTGTCCAGACATTGGATCCATTTAACGGACTTGCATGGATCAAATTATATCAAAGGACATATGAGACCTCTGAAATGGTGAGGCTTCCCCGTAAAGATCCACGATAGCAAATGCCAAATAGCTTTCGCTTCCCAAGTCACGAGTTTAATTGCAGGCAAGAATGATGAACATGAAGTTCACTGGCCATAAACTACTCATCTGACTAACATTTCAACTTCCTGGTGACAGAGATCTAGCACCGTGTTAAAAGCATGTCGTGTGTTATGTGAGAGAGCATAAAGTTATCGAGTACATCCAAAACTGTTTCCTTTGCTTTCCACGACGCGATTTATGCGAGGACAATGTCCCTCTAATTAACAAATAAGAACAAGGCTGCCATCCAAAAGCACAAAATTGAAAACAAAGAACGTACGCGGATAAAGCAAATAAGTGAACACCTGTCTGTACATCCTACTAACTTGGATATGAGGAGATGAAAACTAGCAAACAGATCTTCACCCAACTTGCCTTCAGAAACAGAAACGACAACCATAGAACTATACTACCTTCCTCTGGATGACGAATAATAGAAAAAGGTCAGTGGCCAACCTCCTTTCCTGTTTGCCATCTCACTCTCCGAAACAAAGCTAGACCATTGAACTCCCCGACTTCAACCTGAACTGGTGACAGTAATCTCCAACACTGTGGAAAGAGAATCAAGAAAAAGATTCTGCAAATCGAATCATACCAAATCTGATTTGCATGGACAAGGCTGGATGCCTCATCTCTGGTCAGTTTTGGTGTCATAATAACAGCTGCTTCAGCTGGTTCTCCCAAAAGAATCTAGAGGACTGCCATTTTCTTGTAAAAAATCCTGCATTATATCGATATTGTTATTAGTGGAAAATTAGCTATTTTTGACAAATGTGAATGTGATGCATATTCAGATACTAATTTTTGTAGGTCAAGAAACATTGAGAAAGGTCATTCGTGATTTGGTATCGGGAAAAATGAGAAGCAAGTAATTTATGACGATAGAGTGACAACAGGACGACTAGGAACAACCAATAGTAAATATTTACATAGATGGTGATTAAATTGTTGTCAAATGATACAGGGCAGAGACTGCAAACTATGAATTGGTGAGCCTACAAAAAGCAAGTCAACTGCACTGGGTTTGAGGTGAAGTAATTTAAGAGGTTGTCTCAGTCTATGGAAAACTTAAGTTATTTACATGTCAATTTTGTAACAACCGTCATGAGCCTCTGGGAGACCCACTTCACAGTTCACATAACATGGGAAAGGATTTCCAAAATCTCCCCAAAAAAAAATTTATATATGAACAGTCCATCACCATTGCCAGGTTTGACTTGATTCTTGGTACTTGACTAGAAGAATCTAAAGGCATTTGACAATAATCTACAGCATTCCAATTGTTGTGACAACATAAAATTTGCCTCTAAAGGGGGAACCATATGGCATTGAGTCAATGGACATTGGCAGAGGTGGAAAATTGAATAAGCTAGCTATAAAGAACACAATTGAAGTCATCAAATGAACCTTCATGGCTGTAACTTACAGGTTCTTCAAAATGGAGCCTCAAGTGATTCATCCCAAACATCTCCACTTCCATTAGAGGCATCTTCACCATCTTCCTCCATTGAGAGCCTAATATATTCTCTATGTGCAAAACGATCCCACTCCGTCAAAGTTGGATTTTCACGCTCCTGCAGAACAAGCACATAAAATATCTGTTAAAAGGCCGAACTCTTAACTGAAAACCTAGGCATTAAGTTGAGGGAATCCTCTACCTGTATAGAGGAGAAACTCTCATATTTCCAATATGGGACTAAACTACAACACCCCCTATCGCACCAAAACAATTGGTTTGGGCATAACACAGGGAGGGACAAGTGTCCACATACAGAGAGACAATCCAATGGATAAACCCACTCTAATACCATGCTAAAGGTCTGGGGTCTAACCCAAAATCCAGGCATTAAGTTGAGGACATCCTTTACATATATAAAGGTGAAACTCCCATGGATTTCCAATATGGGACTAAACCACAACACCCCCCTCACACCGAACCAACTGATTTGGGGTGCAACACGGGTAGAGACAAATGTCCACATACGGGAAGACGATCCAACGGGGTAAGCCTGCTCTAATAGCACGTTAAATTTAATATTGGATTGGGCCTTTCAACTCAAAACCTTAAAGGAGATGCGTGACGAGGGCACCACTATTATAAGCACAAGAGATATTTTCTCTTTCCAATGTGGGACTATTCTAACAAGATCATAGTATGGACAACCGAATCTCAAAACCATATGATAAATTTCAACAGCAACTGAGAGCCTAGATGTAAAATATACTAGAGGACAAAAGTAACCTGACGGATAAGAAATGGATCTCGAGTTTCAAAAGCCATGAACTTGTTGAGGTTGAAAAGGATATTGAAAACATTTCCAGAAAGTTTGCTGTTTTTCAAGTCCCGTAGGGCAAAATGACTTTCGCACTGCAGCAAAATGAAAAAGTTCAGCAAATGCAGAAATAAGTTGCACTATGGCCAACAAAAGTAACTGATGATATGACCAGCAGAAACATTAATTGATAACCTCAGGCCCAATCATATCAACCATCTGGCACAAAATGTCCTCAAAGAGAACGGGTTCCTGAGCCATGCACTCCATCCGATGCAGCTGTTCCTCATAAAAGAATTGCATTTCATTGGGTGTAAGCACTCCATTACCGTCCAAATCTATGCATCTGAACCTATAAAATGAAATTTTGCATCATAGAAAAAAGTCACAATGTGCAGGTATAAGTTAAAAGGCAACTATGTTTTTTTTACTTTCATGAAAGGCAGTCACATTGGCATTAGGGAGAAACAAGTCTGGAACTTCCTCTACTCACGAAATGTATAGATACTGAAGTTATCAGTTGGTAAGAATAATGGCAAACATTGTGGTCTCTGGACCACCTTCAAAAGAAACAAACACAATGACGAAGAAAATGGCTACCGATAAACATTATAGTAATGTCACCATTTTAACAGTAAAGAAGTTCTGATACAAGAAAGTTGTCATTTACCAATATTCAAGGCTAGGCTCAGAAGACTTATCCTCTTCAGATAGAATAAAGTAGACAAAATCTTCATAGCCCATCTTTCCTTCAACTTTACTGGTAAACTTCCTTGGAACCTGGAAGACATAAATGTCAGCAGATTTGAGCCAATACATCCAAAATAAAAAAGGGCAGCTGGGTGGCAGACATATCCACAGACCTGTGAAAAAATCCTATCCACAATCCTATATGTAAGAGCATGGTTGCCATATCTGATCAGATTCTCTTTGTCAATCAGGAAATCATGGTCCGTATCGAGCTCCCAGAACTTGCAGTATATTACATAGAAATGCTCATATGAAAAATATCTGTAGGAATTCAAATTTAGAGGCTTCATGACTGTTAGATACTAATCATTTAACGCTTGAGACAACATAAAATGAAGATGCTCAAATAGTAACAAGACATACAGATTACATTCCAAGCCATATTTGGCAGGGTTTCAAAGAACTAGAGGATCATCCTAGACTACGAAAAAATCCCCAAAGTCTATGACTTTGTAGAGTTGAGATGAACAAGTGAATAAAGTTATCTTTTTATATAAAAAAAAATCAACTATGCAACACAAGAGCAGATGCGAATTTGTTGGAGAGAATTAAAAGATGTAATAATCCTAAGCAAAAAACCTTGCTTGCAACGAAAATTTAGTCAGTATAATGTACCTTGACAGTGGGTGGCACACAGCCACACACCACATAAGATGGACAACCATCAAAGTATACGCTAAGGAGCAAAACCAGTCAATGGTAAATGCACATCACAATGGTGGCATCACATTCCAACTTGTGTTATCCCATCCTTTCTGACTCCATAACTGGCAGAGATGGAACCTTTTTCTGAGAAGGATCTACCATCGCTACAGCATGATAGAGAGGAAGTACAGGGTCAAAAGGTCTTTGACAGACAATTAGTAGAGAGTTTCCATACTGATGTGGTCAAGCCAGCTAGGAGGGGGAAACTCGTATACAATGGCACTTGACATATTTTTTATCTCACAAACAAAAATGTCACAACTGGCTGGATAAGGTCGGATTAACTTGGGGCATGAAGGACAATGCTTGAACCAGATGAAATATGATATGGCTAAGTGTTGTCCATGGGCCCAGGAAGGTTGAAATCTGGACCAGGCATGAACCTTATCAAGAAGGCTTGAACTGTCAGGTGAAAGAATAATCTGCACCCACTTTCTTTTTATGAAGATGATAATATATCCAAAATTCTTCTCAGAATTTGCATCCATTTCTACTAATGACCATGGTACGGAGAACAGTAAGACCAAGTTTAAGATGGGAAAGGCACCTAAGCACAAAAAGATGTGATTATTTGAGCTTAATGAAGTGACTTCACAAGCAACAAGCCCCAATATAGCTCTCTAAACCTTCTCTAATATTGATTGGATTCACAAAGGTATACTGAGAAAGGTAATGGCACATTACAAAAGAAAGAGACAAATCTGCAGGGAAAGCTCAATTCAGGCACAAGGAAACCTAAACCCAATCAAGGGGAAGCAAGCAACTTTGTCGTCTCCTTCTCACATAATTCCCTCTTTCCTGCCATTCCCAAACATAGTCCACATCTGATCTGGCCCGTCTCCCATTTTTCCCTCCTTCCACTCACCAACACTAAGAGATCATTGAAATGACTGTACTGTGTGCATGTGTTGTAACAGCAAACAACCAAGGGTAGGGCTAAAACTGGCACCAGATCGTATCCAACTCCAATTGCAAACATAATTTATTTAATCAGATATTACCATTGTTCATTAGCTTTGATAATCTGCTTAAGATATGAATACCCGCTCAGACAATTGGATAAGTGCTTCATGAACAACATGAGTTAACAGTATGACTCCTACCATGGACCCAAAGGCAGGTCAGGTACAATTGGATTAGGGTCCGGATAGGTTCTAACCTCACATATTTCACCAGGCCAAGCAGATACCATGCCTGAGAGAGGTTTAGTCTGCTCATGGCTCAGGTTAATGGTGATTTAAGTATCCCTGGATCCATAATTGTGACGCTTGTCTTTAAAATACAACCTTGCTGACCTAGAGCTCCCCCTTACCTCTGGGATTCTTCATTTTGAGGATTCGGGAAGTCACTCAAAAGTTTGACTCCAGAAAAGCAGGCCGGAACTGTAAGCTCCTCCCTTACAGTAGGAGACTGGTGCTTTGTAAAGCAGATTTTGGTAGTCATTCCGCCTATTTACTTGTCTCTCTCTTGGATCAGAGATAGTGGCTTTGTTCTATCCCGTATATTTTTGGTAAAGAAAATCCAATTATTTATTGCATTCACCAAGGAGAAAGCAATTAATAGTCTAATCCTATATCTATGCCACATTCTTTTCTTTATTATCAATGTCACTGAGCAGCCACATATTTCAGAAACAATTCTTAATTTCTGTTACAGCATTTCAGCAAGCAAAACATACCTTAACACTTTGTTGATGTCATCTTCCTCATCTGCATGTTGCATTGCAGCTATCAGGTTTCCCCGTTTCAGCTCCCTGAGGGTAAGATGCCCATTTCCAGATCTATTCATGTAGTAAAATATTCGATAGATAACAGTTTCCGCTGGATCCAGAGCCAAAATTTGGAATCAAAACCAAATATATCATATACTGTCATTAGAGTAATGCAAGACATGATAAAGAGAGAGATTTCAAAGAGGCAAAACATAAAGTTGCAACAGGGTGCAGACGTGAAAAAAGATTAACAGCATACATTCTCACAAAGCTGTATACAGTAAGACGGAGGACAACTTAAACTGGACAGAAGATAGGTTTTAGGCCTTTAGCCGAGCTTAGAATTCAGAATTGGAAAAAAAATTGTTGCGTCAAACTTGGCCTTCTGAAAAGGATAAATACGTACACAGACCTTTTTTCAAGGGTGTTTGAACATCCTTTACTTTGACTTTTACAAGGATCATGCAAGACAATATTTAAGATGCTTATGCTGTTATGCATCAAAAGCATTTGACTTTTGTTTGCCAGGACATGATAGTCAACAATGAAATCAACAAGTGGTCTCAATAGTGCTTCTAGAAAACCCTCTACACTTTGATTCTCAGACTCAGATTATGCAGCGGGATCCATATTATGGCTAAATTAGCTGAACCAGTAGCTAGACCAATTTATGCCAAGGCCCTTCAGCACTGCTCATGGTTCGTTCACAATTCCCCAAAAGGGCTATACCATAATCTGAATCAAGCTGCACCAAACTGCTGCCCATTGAAGGTGAAGATTTTGATTTGAAGGATCTCACATGGGAGACTCCCCATCAGGGACAAGCTATGTCGTTTCATTCCTGATATTCAGCCCACTTATGTTCTCTGTGGGGAGGAGGATAAGACCATTGACCACCTGTTTGTAAGGTGCTTCTACTCTCGGGGAGTGTGGAGGGAGGTGGGGAGGAAGACTCGCTTCAATTGGTATCCATGCAGGAATGTGCACCAGCTTCTTTTTGGATGGGAGAGAAAGTGGACACTCAGAGGAGATAGGGGCAACCATCTTCCATGCTCTGTGTGTTAAAGTAAAGGAATGGACAGACACAATTTGTAGCATGGATTCCTCTACTTCCTCTCTTTTTGTTTTGTAAGGGGATTATTGATATCCACACGATCTCTGTGGTTCTCTTTTGTATAGGACAGGAGTTGTTTTTTGCAGTATACCATCAAATAGGACTAAGTTCTCATGTATTCCAGACAACTAAACATGGCTAACAAATCTCAATGTTTCAGTTTCTTGGTTTGCTTCTGTGGCTACGTCTGAAAATGAAAAGCAAAGGATATCCACACCTAGTTACAGAACTAACCACATCCCGAAAGTAGTGAGATAAAAAATGTCATTCCACAAAGCCTCTATCTCCATAACAAAGGGTAAGTTAGATAAGTTTCCCATAGCAAAATAATACACTATTGAGCTGCATACACAAAGGTCAGAAACTACACACACATTTTGGGCACTAAATTTTATAGCCACTACAAACGCGTAAAAAAATCAATGGCAAGCATACCATATCTTTCCTGGAATTCTGGTGTGCTTTGTAAAAACTCCAATCCTGGATGTGTCGCCAAAAGTTCTCGAAGAATAGGTTTGAAGTCTTCCTGTATCAAATTTTACAAACTCAGAAGCCACAAAGATGGCAAGAAACCACACAAAATAGACAAACTATTTTTAAAAAAATGACATAAATGGTTCTATCTGGTCATCAAGTCGATAAAAATAAAGCCTGTCTTGTTGGGATAATCAGGCAACCATAAAACAACCTGAGTAAGGTACTTGTGATCAGGTTGCTTCAGAATGAAAAATATCCGTGTAGCTATATCCGTTGTCAGGATGTTGCTGCTTAACCAATAGTCAACAAATGCATCCCTGGAGGCACACCAAAACATACGAACTCAGAATGAGTAGCCAAATATCCAGAAAAAAAACAATAGTTGCCAACAAGCAAGCATCACGGTAAAGAGCATGATTATATTATCTCCAGTGCTAACTGTCAACAACTTTGTACCACGGACAAAGTTCCATTATGAGGTGCATGGAGCAAAGCCAAAAGTCATCATCATCAGAGCCTTATCCGATTATTTGGGGTCAGCTACATGAATCATTTTCCGCTAAAGATTTCTATCAAGTGCTATATTCATGTTTAAACTCAAGAAGTCCAAATGCTTCCTAATAACATCGCATCATCTCATTTTAGACCTTCCCATAGCTCTTTTACTGGCATCCACTAAGATTTGGTCACACTTTTTAACCGGCGCCAAGTTAGGGCGACGGTACACGTGTCCAAACCACCCGAGTCTATTTTCTCTTATTTTTCTATCAATTGGAGCTATCCCCAAGTTCTCAAGGAAGCATTCATTTCTAATCTTATCTTTCTTATTCTTACCACACATCCATCTCAGCATCCTCATCTCTGCTACATATATTTTGTTAATGTGTTCCTTTCACATTGCACAACACTTGGTACCATGTAATAAAACATGTCTCACAGTCGTTCCATAAAACTTCCCTTTAAGTTTCACAGGTATACGACGATCACAAAGGACTTCTGATGCACTTCTTCATTTTAACCAGCCTGCCTTAAAGCCAGAAGTAGAATGAGATATTGGGATTGGTCAGACTTTATCGTAGAAGAAAAAAAAAACCTTCTCACAGACGCATTGAGAGTAACCATTACGAAGTGTCGCATCTTTTCCTTTCTTTAGCGGCAAGGGGTAAGATGGTACCATATATTCACTGAACAAAATGAGAAAAGCTTATTGCACTTTTAGAAGTGCAGAAACGCCACGCCTAATTTCACTTTTGGATTCCCATTTGTCCACCTCGTGTGGCCTTTTCCACCATGCCATGTCTGTTTTGGAGCCCAACTTTCTAGTTTGGAGCCCAACTTTTTATTTTAAAGTCCTTTTTATTTTTTTGAGCTCGTCGACGTGGCGCAGTACAGAAGACCACGCGAGGTGGACGAATGGGAATCCAGAAGTGCAGTTAGACATGGCGTTTCTGCACTTTTGAAAGTGCAGTAAGCTTTTCTCGAACAAAATAAAGTCTATGAGAAAGCATATATACCACCAAATCCCAAAAATTCATCCACCAGATACAATAGAGGGCTACTTGTCCTTTTTATACACAAGATTCTCTCCAGAACAGAGCCACTTTCACTGGGTTCCATATAATGAAGATCCAAGAAGAGAGATTACTACAGTCTACTCCTACAGCAAATCCCCAATACCTGACCAGTGATAAAACAGGATCACATACCACATTCAACGCTAAAAAACTTGCAATATTTCCATTCCCCCACCAAATAAACCAGTCAGACACTGCTATGCAGCACCATCCACCAACCACATGCTCACCTGCCCAAATACACCATGTTCCATGCCAACAATGTAGACTTCCCACCCCACCAAAAAGATGAGTCAACTGAAGCATCCTTTAAAACGGGCTCTCCAAACTAAGAGAAGGTGCAATGACCCTGTACATTGTCTAGGTTCTCACTTCCATCATCACACAACTAGGAAGTAATCCTAACACAGTCGGGAAAGTATGTCACAGAATGGTATGCCATGAGACAAGGAACAACTCTCCACATCCAGTTTTTTACCTTCATCAGAGTGTAACATTTTAAAATCTCATGTTTCCCTCTCAATGTAGAGTTCCCACAGTGTGGAGATGTCACCAGGAGAACTGACAGATGACGAGATCTCCAACTCCAGGAGCGAGTCATCAACAAAGAACCAACCACTTCAGACTGTGTCCATAGTTGCAAACTGAGCAAGCAGACAGTTGAGCATCACCTGATTGCATAGCAGTGAAATTCTGACAAGACTCAGCAACATGCCACTCTGCCTGCGAAAAAGTCCAGGCATTGTTTATCCATTGGGCTAAATGAACTTTGGTGCTTGCCAAGGCACACAAGCCACTACCAGTGCCGTTGCTTGTTCCACCCACCGAGAGGGGGTCCCCATATATCCAGTTCTTCATCTATTAAATCAGCAATACTTTCACATGGTTTCCTAACCAGTGCCTCCTCTCAGAAAAGCTCCTTGTTCAACGGAAGCTCCACCTACTCTGTTCCTGTAGGCAGTGGGTTTGGAAAACTAGTTCAGCCTGCCAGGATTTAAGCAGTCCTGCCCACTATCAATTATGGGGACTTGCGAGTGGACAGGAAAAGATAGCCCTCGTTTGGGGCCACTCTTACATGCCCCCTCCACTATCATTATGCGCTATACCACTGGCTGGATATCAGGAGGTGACACCATTTTTTCCATGAGGTCTCAGCTATACCTCTGCAAAAGATGGACTCACGGTTATGCAGAACATTTGAATAGGTCCCATCCATCCAGAGGACCAGTACCCCCAGGTGGAATTTTCTGAGCAACCATCATCTCTTAAGGGGACCCACAATTAGCACCTATGGCCACAAAGTGCTCCCTGGTAGCCAGCTTCATGGGATCAAAGATGGGAGTTTCGGTTCATTTAGGCCAGTTTCGGCTGGCCTCGGGTGGCCTCAAGAGGAGAGTGACGGCCGGTTTCGGTCTGGTTTCGAGAGAAACTAATTAAAATAAATAAATTCAGTTTTGGAAATGCTACAGTATTTTCGGCTGGTTTTGTTTCGGTCATGGCCGAAACCAACAACCATGCATGGGATACATCAATCCTCTACTTTCATGAAAAATACCCTTAAAAATTGTAATTATTTGCATTTATATTATTAATATAATTTTGTAGTTATGAAGGGAAAGATGGGCTTTCATGGATGTCTAACAGTTGAAAAGTAAAATAAAATAGCAATTTTTATAATCATAAGACTACAAAGATAGTTTTGCACATCTAATTCACTTCATGCTTTCAAATAGATCCACACATGCACTTCAACCCATGCCTTTTAGGATAATAACTAAACTAATGGTGGCTATGAGTTTATGACCGGAGATTTTTTAGGAGCACAGAGGTGATTTTCTGCATCAACCTTAAACAACAATATAAACATGGAATGTAATGGTGATCACAAGCATCTGAACTTCAGCAGATTCCCCATCCTAAAGCAAATAATGAATTATCAATAAAAATAATTCATTCTCAAGAAAGAGGACCAAGAAATCAGCCAAACCAGAATTTGTTTTACTTCAACAAGCTATTCAGAATAAAATACATACTAGACGTGTAGATTGGCAAACTCTCTTTTCTCAATGCTCTGTAGGGTGTATGATTTTTGTTTGGATACAACTAGCAACTAAGGCACTGCTACTGATGGTCGGTGTGTGGTTATTCTATTAATTTTACATCCATAAATTGGTAAACATATTGTCAATATCCTCTATAGAGATTACCCTTTTTAAAGAAAAAAGTACAGTTATGACAATTCTTACAGGTCTATTGTGTATGGACCTGTATTCGAAGTGTTATAGTTGAGTCCTTGAGAGGATCAAGACACTCCCCCTGCCCTCTCCCCAAACCCTGACTCCCACCATCTCTTTGTTTGCTTCAGCCACATTTCGTCAACCAATTTCAATATTAATATCAATTTCAAAATAAGACTATATCAAACCTACTGTTCGAACCAAATAGGACAAGATGAATCTTATCATGCCAATTAAATAAACAAGAAAACAATCACCAGCCACAAACTACAGAATATCAAATATACAAGAAGATTTCTTTCGCAAATTCAGTATATGTCAACCATAAAAAAGAGGGCAGTAATTTAAAAATATATATTTTAAAGAGAAATGCATAGCACATGGGAAAGCAACACAAATTAACAAAATACTACAAGTTATTATTTGTTCTTTTGGATTACTTTACTTTAAGAAACTGAATAAATAGAATCCATAACAATGCATTATCATAAGTTAACAACAGTATCTGTAATCATAAGCCTCTTTCTACAAATCATATCCCGTGGCAAGAAAAGATACCGTGTCACAATTCCCATGCAGTCAACATCAATTCGTCTGAAAAGGGCACCAGAAAAAAATGAAGGCAGTTTACAAACTTCCTTTGTTACTTCTCTAAACTCTGATATCACACACAAGAAAGGTCAGTGGTATTATACAAAATTCTGCAGTAGAAATATCTAACATTGATATGATATCATCCAATCACCATGTACTCGTAGTCCATCCATATGTCCAAAGAAAAGTTGTTCAATTTTGGATAAGCATTGTTCTTTCAGTTCAAATGGTGGTGGGCGTCCATTCTGGAAATAAAACTGCAAAGATTTCACAAATATTTCAATCAGAATCATTTGTGAAGCATGACAATGTATTGCACAAGCAAAAAAAACTAGAAAAAAAAAGATACTGTCTAATCCAAAGATAGTGTTCCGTGGAAATTAAGTTCAAAAACAAAAAGTACCTGAGGAATGAATTCCCTCGCTGGCACACTTACTACTTTTAGTGGTGAGCCTAGAGAAGAAAGAGAAGCAGCACCACGTTTCATGGTTCGTGGGGAACCAGAGGAGCTTCTTGGTGAAAGAGGAGGTGCACTACCCGCCGGAAACATGGAAGGCAGTGAATTGGTAGAAGCAGCATTTGGACTGGAGGAGTTTCCAGGAACATTAAGTGGCAAACCTGCCCTTGCATCATCAATCAAAGACTTAACCTGAATGCAAGCAACAACTATGAGAAACAACTGCAAGGGAGTCCATGTAATATGGACTTCTAGGTAATAAATAACACAGCCATGAAAAGCATGTCTTTAGTTGTACGACAAATGGAGTGTGTGCAAAGTCTCATACCCTTCAAAATTGACAATAAACAAATAAACACTATTCAATTAGAATGACAGCACAATGGATGGCACCTTCAAAAAACTTAGAATAACACCCCAATCACTCCCTAAGATGAATTTTAAACCATTGATCCATTAACAACTGCCATGAGTCAAACCATAAATACTATATCCATCTGATTGCTTAACTCAAAGATGGTGAAAGAATGAGTCCCTTTTTAAAATCCCTATTTATCAAAGCAACAATGATGAGCATACAAGAGTTTTGTCACATTGATGGTCCAGAGTTTTACAAATTTATCCAAACACAATATATATTACGAGGAATGACCGAAACTGCCTATAGCAGTTATCAGCCAAAGAAAGAAGTCGCATGGGAACACTTCCAAAATTTTGGAAGAACAACACACTCAGGCAAGTCTCTGCCAAAGGAGGTCTCTTTAGTCGAGCCATTCTATGATTCTGGGTTTCCCTCAGTGAAAGCCAAGTTTTGTCAGAGGTTGTCATCCTGAGAGTTCGAAAAATTTTGTAAAAATGATGACGCTCCAGGAAAATCTCTTCCCAATGAAACTTGTCCTAGAAGGAAGTCAAGTCACCATGGAAAAAAGGATCGGATCAGCCCAGGGATCGACCCGATCCGATCTGGATCAGACTGATTCCGGCTGGATGATCGGGTTGATCCCGACTTCATGCAAGTCACAGATGTTCACAGTTTTTGATGTTCTTATGTGGGCTGTTCACTTCTTAAGTCTTAACCACATCCTAGAATCTTGTAGTACATAGAAATGTACATATGATGAGCTTCAAATTAGACTACATAAACAAAGAAATCTTCAATTTGAAAAACTTGTGGATGTAAGTTCCCACATAAGAACCAGATTACCAATAATATTCCTGTTCACATTGTTGAGTTACCAGGTCGTCAGACCACTCCTTTCTTATCAGTTATCACAGGTGGAGGACAAGGTTGATGGGATTACAATACTAAGTGTGGAGAGATGAAATAATTGTCTAAATTAACGATCCTTTGCCGTCTAAAATGCCTTAGCTTTCCAGATGGCCATGTAAGAACATGAGCATCCTCAAATTACATCACTCTATACTGCTCATTTGCTTCTTCCATGAGTTCAAACGTGACTCATCTTTCAGACCACTCATACTCAAAACCTTCAGCCATCCTTCAATTTCTGCACTTTAACTCTTTCCACAGGGGTATCAAATATGCACAGTTTTATGTGAATGAAAAGCACATGCAAAATAGTAAGAGAAGCACTAGTATGCACTACCTATGAGGATGAATATTCTGAATTTGATAACTTCTAGGACAGCTATTCGACTGACAAACTTCCTTTTTTTGTCGCCATGGAAGGGGTAGAATATGATTTTAGGAAAAATTCGTAATAACATCCTTTGCAGGTTCAAAAAGCTCAAAATAAGAAAAATCGGAAAAGACATGGCGTTCTACATGAGATAAGATTTTATCTTCTCAAAACCTAAGTTAATTGGCTCGTTCTGCAAATGAAAATCATGCCAAATTCTATCGGAAACAGGTTCTTATTCATCGTTATTGATATACTTTAATGTGGACCCAGGCCCTTCCTTCCCAGGGTAGCATATGTCGAGAAAATTGACACAGAACAAAAACAACAAGATCTTTCTAAATCATCACTTGGAGTCTCCATCAAAGCATGAATTCGATATCACTGAATAAATGTGTAGAAACCAGTAAACCTAAGCAAAGAGTGGTACCAATCGGACAGTATCTGGAAGAGAAAGCCACTGCGAATAAAGCTCTTCAGCGATGTGGGGGCTCTCCTTCAAAGCCAGGGGAGACACCTCTGGAAGCTGCAACAATTCCGGATCCAGGGATGCAACGTCCCTCGGGATTTCCACATCCATGGCACCCAAAAACTCCCTTATCTCACATACAATATCAACCCAACGAAGGGAGAAGAACCAAAGTAGCGAATGAAAAAAGTAAAACCCTAGATCTCCCTGCCCTGTCTCGCACAAAAAACAAGCCCCCCGATGCGCCAATGCACCACCCTATAAATTACAGCGGCAACACCCCACGCCCCTGCACCACCCCATCGAATTCAAACAGCCAATTCTCCCCGCCATTGCATTCCCACCGCTGATCAGGGCATACCCAGCAAGAAAACCCAAGAATCCGAGCTGATGCCTCGCAATACGGCCGGGATCTTCACCTGCTGCGCAGAGACGGCACCACTCCTCGCCCTCCTCGCGCCGGAGCTCCCGGAGAGCGGAATCGGACCAGATATTACCAGTTGCGGCAGCGCCGAGGCGATCGAGAAAGGAAGAGATTGGAGACGCTCGGGCGTGGCAGATCGAAGCCGGCTGCGATCGCACTCTCGGCCGCGCGGTTCCCCCCGAAACCCTTCCTCGCGCAGAGAGAGAGAGAGAGAGACCACACGCAAAACAGGGAAGCCCCTCACCTCCCCACCAGGCAGACGCATATAACAGGCCAGGTCCCCCCGCCGATCCATCAGAGAACGGACGGTCCAGGACCGATTGGGTGAAAAATGGTTGGATCATCCCATCAACGGTCGTGATCTGACAGCCATACCCATCGGGTGGTTGACAGGCGAGGAAGGGAGAAGATTCAAAAGGGTTCTCGCTGGGCGGCAGGTGGCGGTCGTCACATGACAAAGGCCCATGGGGCGGAGTCGAAACCCGCCTGGTCGCGATTTTGGTGTGTTAATTCCACGCCTCACCGCCCAGTTTTTTGACGCTGCAGCAGCCCGCAAGTGGAGTGGAACGAATCGCATGCGGGAGAAACCAGAGACTTTTGTGTTGAATGCTCACTGTTTTTAGAATGTTCAACTTGGTTAAGTAACTTCTTTAGTTTGGATTTTAATTTTTTGGGTCAAACTCTTATAAATTTGAATTTTAAGCACTCTTATCTAAGTCTCTAACACTTCGAAAATTCTAAATCTACGTCACCTGTGCTTGATTTAATGGATCATTCGTGAAAGGAACTTGTATATACAAAGTACTAATTTTTTAGTGCGGAGGTTTCTTTTGTCGAAAGCAGACAAACTTATCCATATTCCGTATGTACACGTGACCAGTTCATGCGTCCTCCACTTTCATGAACCGGTGATGCCGTCACCCCCATTCTTCTAATGGACATCATCCAATAAAACGGATTTAAGTGCAAAGTTTTTCAAAAAAAAAATTAATTATAGGTCTTTGTCGAGGAGAGTGTCTTAATTGGAGATCTCTATCAAAAATATCTGCATAAAAAAATTTAGATATTTTTTAAGAATGTTAATTTCTAATATCTATTTTATTGGGATCTGTATCGACAATTTTTTAGTAACATTTTTCGTATACTAATCTTGAGCAACTGTTATTTTAAAAATTTTCAATTCTTATTTTAATATCTTTAAAATTACACTTTAAATTATATCAACAGTTATTTTAAATCTCACATATTTTAATTTATTGTCACACATATTTTAACAATCTCTAACTCTTACTTTAACGTATTTGAACTCTTATTTTAACAACTTCCAATTTAGACTTTAAGTCATGTTAACAGTGACTTTACGTCTCACACATTTTAACTCAACATCACACATATTTTA
Source organism: Colocasia esculenta (assembly GCA_014218235.1). NCBI lineage: Eukaryota > Viridiplantae > Streptophyta > Magnoliopsida > Alismatales > Araceae > Colocasia > Colocasia esculenta. Next base: position 94,341,464 of record CM024759.1, on the reverse strand, counting down.
ACAATCTCTAACTCTTACTTTAACGTATTTGAACTCTTATTTTAATACTTTCAAACTTTTACTTTAATATCTTCAAATTTAGATTTTTAATAGATGTCAACAATTACTTTAAATCTCACACATTTTAACTCAACATCACACATATTTTAATAACTCCGAACTCTTACTTTCACACCTTACAACTTAGACTTTAAGTCATATTAATAGTGATTTTAAGTCTCACACATTGTAACTAACTGTCACACATATTTTAACAATCTCTAACTCTTACTTTAACTTTTTCGAACTCTTACTTTAACGTATTCGAACTCTTATTTTAACAACTTCCAATTTAGACTTTAAGTCATTACAATAGTGACTTAGATCTCACACACTTTAATTTACCGCCGCACATATTTTATTGACATTGAACTCTTACTTTAACTTTTTCGAACTCTTACTTTAATACATTCAAACTTTTACTTTAATTACTTCAATCTTAGACTTTAATTTATACCCACGGTTATTTTAAATCATACACACTTTAACTCAGTATCACAAATATTTTAACAACTTCAAACTCTTACTTTATCGCCTAGAACTTAGACTTTAAGTCATGTTAACAGTGACTTTACATCTCACACATTTTAACTAACTAGTACATATACTTTAACGACCTCGAACTCTTACTTTAACACCTTAGACTTTAAGTCATACTCATAATGACTTTAAGTCTCACACACTTTAACTCACTATTACACACACTTTAATGATTTCAAACTCTTATTTTAACACATTTGAATTTAGACTTTAAATCATATCTATAATGACTTTAAGTCTCAAACATTTTAACTTATTGTCGCACATACTTTAACGACTTTGAATTCATACCTTAAAACTTTACAAGAGTTGCATATGTGATATATTGTGTAACATAGAAGGTTAAGTAAAATTATAAATTATTAAAGTAATAAATAATTTGTCTTGATGTAAGATGCATAAAAGGTTAAAGTTGAAGAGAAGACCAACCTCTCTATTAAAATACACTCATGAATGTGTTAAAACAATATTGTACGTGAGTTAATGTAGAAGATGAATCTGGTTAAAGTGTAGAACAAATAATAAAAACATAAAGGATAAATTAAAGTAGATGTAGAATCCAGTTAAACTAGACGATAAAAATTGTTAAAATAGATGACAAAATCAGTTAAAGTATAAACACAATAGCTATACATATCTGATGATAATGAATAAATATATACATTAATAGAAGGATAAAATGGGAAATAAAATATAAGACAGAAACTATCTTTTCAGGGATTGATTGTTAAAGTCCACCAAAAAATGAGACTACAAAGATCACCATTTTATCACGGGGACTAGGAAATAAGTACCCCCTCTAATAGGGACTCCTAATTACTTTTTTCTTTTCAAAAACAAATAGTTGGATAATAGATGAATACACACACACAATAATCGCATAGATTATTGTAACTTTGGTAAGAACTAAGACTATCAATGGATATCTATTTTTTAACATTTTTTTTACTTTCTTTACTAGCATCCATTTTGTTTTTTGATAGTATATAGATCCATTTTATTTATAAAATATATATCTATAAATTCTTTTATTTCTTAATAGTGAGAAATTGTAGACCAAGTTCTTTGGCTCCTCCTCCACCCACAAATAGAGTCTAATTGCCTCTCTCTCATTGTACTATCTACATCTATCATCACCAAACTTATATCTTTCTTTACTATTCTTAGTGCCACCAGCATCCATTATAAGATTGTAGCTAATATTCTCATTCTTTTTTGCTTTTAGTTTTCATTTTTTTATTATATTTATATATAGAAAATAGATGTTCAGAGCGAAAATCTCAATCTTATGACCCAAACCATAAAGTGTTATATCTTGAAGATTTTGATGACCACAAAACACATTATATGTTAGTGATGAATTTAGATTTCATGTTTATAATGTATGTGATTAACTTTTTATATTTATGTTGAGGGTCTAACATGTGTCTTTAAGTGTGCAAAAAGACAAGTTAAAAGATCTAACCATGTGTGCTTCAATGGCATAAGAATTGAAGACCAAAGGTCAAAAAGACTGATCAAACTGAAATTCAAAAGCAAACTTTTAGAAGATCGGTCTACTGACCCCAAAGAATCAGTCAACCGATTTATCCAAAACTTCAGGACTGAAATAGGAGATGTTTTGATCGATTGATAGCCTCAGATCTATCGATCGATTTTCACATAAACTTTAGTCTGCTACAAGAAAGAATTTGGTTGACTAACCTAGACAATGTGATCAACTAATTACGATCGTACTCCATGACTTCCCATTTTCAGTCTGATTTAAGTTGGAATCTTTCCAAATCTTCCGAGAACGTCATAGGACTATATCTTGTTCTGATCATTGGGCACACATCTCAAGTCTCCATATAGTTGAATATCGTGCCCTAGAGTTCCAAGGAGGTTTCTTGTGCCCTAAAGAAGGTTTTTGAAGCTTTGGACATGTAGAAGCAAGGAGGAGGATTTGTGATTGTTCTAGAAAGGTTTTGACGTCCTCAAGAGTTGCTGAGAGCATGGACTATTGCTTCAGTATGTGGTTCTTCGTCTAGAGGCTTCTACGTCAGCTTGTGTTATTACGTGTGACTCCCAAGAGTTCTACATCGAGATTAGAGTTTGAGAAGTCGACTACGATAAAGGGGAATCTACTCTTAATTTGTTTGATCAATTGTTTCTCCTTGTCTCTAATTTTTATTTTGTTTGAACCTGAGATTTAGTGGGTGGGTGGGTGTAACGGTTTGTGATATACATGTGTGTGGTGCGTTGTTTGCACCATGTGTGTGTGGACTGGTCATGTGACCATGTGTGTGCATTATATGATCGTTTCCCAGTGTGTAGTTCTCACGTGTGTGAAGGATGGACGTAGACACACACATTGTGTTGTCAAACCATCTAAGAATCTCGTACGTGCTTTGTGGTATGATCCTTTTCTTTTACCACCCTTCTACCATATACTTAGTTAGGTGTTCCGCTATGTTTAGGAAGTTTTCTACAAGTCTAATTTCTATTTAGATTAGAAAAATCCAAAAAGAGAGTGTATGTGTGTGTGTAGTTTAGAGATCGATTCACCCCCTTAGATCTTGTTTTGGCTATTATGACCGTGTTATCTAGCATATTATATTCTTCATAATGTTCAAATGTCGAACCTTGCCCAATAGGTGAAAGCTCAATTACTAAACTATGGCCCACCTAATGAGAGCCCAAATGGTAAGTATGACGGCATAATTGAGCCCCATATTGCCGCCTACACGGAATGCCCCCTAAGCTGGGCACAAAGCCTATGAGAATAGCCGAGATAAGCTGACAACTTCTAAAGCATTGCCTTTGGAAAGTGCTAGGGTGGGAAGTTATATCGACTTGTGTCTACTCCATTATATCGGCCAGACCTTAACTTGGAGATCTAACCTCCTTTGGGAATATCCTTAACTCAAAAGGATTTGAGCCTAATGGAATCCAAGGGGAGGTTATCTAAACAGGTTCTTACCCAACCTAAAGGAGACCAAGGTAGCCAAGAGTTCTACCTAATTCTAAAGTTAGCAAGACCCTCTTTAGCCTACGGAAGAAGAACCATAAAACATGGAAGAGGATATTTGCTCATGATAATCTATAATTAGAGCCCTTAAATACCATAACAGATCCCAAAATCCTAGACGATTTCCCTTGTTTGGAGGATCAACTAGACCTGGCCTTATTGGCCACCGCATCTTATGAAGCTTCTAGGGGAAAGCTAATGCTCTGATAATCTCTAAGAGGCACTCCAGAAAAGGTATGAAACTTCAAGTACTCAAACTAGTGGAGAATGATTTTGAATCATCTCCTCCCTTACTTTATGCTCTCTAGCCACCATTTTGACTTTGACAATGAGGGTTTTCCCTGGGACTCACCCCCCAGGACCCCTGATCCTTCATTCTTCCTTGTAGATCCCTTTGGCTAGCTGAGTACCTCTAATTTTCCCCAATCCCAAGGCTAGTGAACGGTCTACATGAAGATTTAAGTTAGACCCTCATTATTTGGCACCATCTGTGAGAAACTTCTAGCACAAAAATCATCACGATGTGCAGAGCAACAACAACACCACTAGGAGGGGAGCCGATAAGGGTAAGGCTCCAGTGACAAGTGAATAAAAATAAGGTATCACAAACCTCACACTTTGTCTCCAGAATCACCCAGAATGTCATGGGCAATATCATTCATTCCCTGATGTCCATAACAATCATCCTCCTCTGGCAAACCCAGACGCCATGGCCTTCCTCAACACAAAATTGACTGGCTCATCGAATTGATGACCATCCAGCTAGAAGAGAGAAGCATATGCACCGATCCCTCTCCACTCCTCACTGCGGGGAGGCTTCGCATCATAGAGGTCGCATCGACATCGATCACTTCACCCTCGAGGGTGGATGAATCATCAGGAACAACACTGATGGGCCTTGTCAAAGACCTCCTTGATAGGAGGATCAAAAAGCTTCTATCAATCTGGAAGGAAGAAGGCATAGCACCCGATAACCCACTCCACCCATTGCTGCCACCGCCACTAGATGACAATTGAAGAGAGGACACACAAAAGACACCCTTTGCCAAGGGAGTTATGCCCCCAGCCTTTCTTACTCCAATCTAGAGTTTGCCAATCAACTCCAAGATTTCAAACACCATTTCATTGAGCATGGGTGCTTTCTGAAGGCCCTACAATAAGAAAGGCGAAGCCGCCTCACCGAGAGAGAGGAGAAGCAGTCTCTGTTCACCTAGAGATTCTGGAAGCCGACTTACCATCCAGGCTCCAACTCCCTGCAGTGAAACCCTATGACTATCTGGGCGACCTAGTTGACCTTTTTTTACAACCTTGAGGCCCTGATGACTCTACAAGGCATCTAACGCTATCAATTGTTGAACTTTTGCTACTATTCTAGTGATAAGTTTGCAGGTTTGGTTTCGAGCTCTTTCACTGGGATATATCACAAACTTCTTGCAATTCAAAAACTCTTCAAGCATAGCTTCGGTGGGCCACCAAGATCAATCGCTAACCTACTTGCCCTCAAGTAGGCTCAATGGGAGAAGCTCCAAGCCTACATCAACCAGTTCCATGCCGAGGCCGTCTACATCCCCCAGCTCACAATAGCCTACCGCAATCACTACTCTCACCAGATGCACGTAGGATGAAGGGCACTAATGGGATTTGGTCCTTCATCATCTGGTGATCCTCATTGACCTCATCACCCTAGCTCTGGCTTGCAGAGTGAAAGAGGTCCTCTCTGCATGTCACGATGGACCTAAGTGGAGAGGCAAGCAAGAAAAAAGGCACCCCTCTGACCAATGCTCCCTGTCAGAAAAGAAAAAGAGTTGCAACGATGACAGGAGGGAACCACTAAAAAAATATGAGAAGTACACTCCTTCGGCAGCACCAGTCTTCAAGATCTACCAGGAAATCTAAGACAAAGATCTACTACATCGGCCAGAGTTGATGAAATCAAATCCGCAACAGCAGATGTAACGTCGCGTGCTTTTCGGATCCATGCGGATCATGTGCATTGTGGTTGTGGCGGCCGTTGTGAGGCCAGTGTGAGTTGGGTGTGTGGAATGCATGGTGTGATTGCGTGGCTTGAGCAGGTGAAGAGCAGGGTAGGTCCTGAATGGAATAGGACCTGCTGCTGTTCTGTCTGAGTTGGCGGCCAAGGGGGTCGTTGACTGTTGGCGTCCAGGTTTAACGTTTACTTCATGAACTTGGCGGCAGCTTTTGTGGACGTTTAGTCTGGCGGTGCATGTGGGCGACAAGGGGGTTGACGCCAACCTGTCAGTTCAGCAGTTATATGTTCACCCGAGGGCAGCTCCTCAGCTCACCCTCTCTCCCTCTTGCCCCAGCTTGCTGCCCCCGAGTCTTCTGAAGGTTCTAACAGGTATCGAGGAGTGGCTGGTCGATCGTGGACGCGCGGCGTCGCCGAATTGCGCGAGGAAACGTCGCGGCGTGGTGCAATTCGCGTGGGAGCTCGCGGAGGGCTCGGCGTAAACCGGGGAGTTGCGGAGATTCTAACGCGTTCTGAGGTAGGGGACGAACCCTGGTAGCTCCGTAGAAACATTAAAACACATCATAACTACTTGAACCGCATGATAATCCATGTTTGGATAGAGTTGCACCATATGGGATAATGGGTGGTTTGAGTAGTTTATTGTTCGAATCATTTTAAACGGGTTGCATTGGTTCTGTCATGCTAGAGGGTATGCATTTGTATGTTTTCCAGTAATTAGAACAGCTAGAAAACTCGCAGGACCGAATTAGGGTTTCTGCAGGGTTTAAGGCCGGGGAACTTGGCGTCAACATCGTTTGCCGCCAAGATCTTCAGCCAGGAGGTTGACGGCCAGGGACCTTGCCGTCTACTTCCTGTAAGCGGCAATCGATGTGGCCGCCTACTCTCCATATGAACAGAAATGGCTATTTATGGTGTTTTATCGATAATGCATGCGTGAATTATACGAGGTGCACTAAGTGCACATGGTTCTCGTGTTTAGCATACAAGTATGCTGTTAGTTGTTACTTCGGTGACTGCGCGTTGTGTACGCGAGTCAGTTGGGTTCACGTGTAGTGGACCAGTGGTTACTTGTGGTTTACGTGAGGTTTCACGTGGTTTGTGTGTGACGTGCACGTGGTTTTGTGTACGTGACGAGTAGTACGACGCCTACCGTGGTTACCTCTCCAGTTGGGTGCCCCAGGTTCTTTGTGAGCCAGGCTGTTAGCTCGGGGCTTTGTCCCGGTACTTGTGTTGTACCGTCGAGGTCTGTGTCGTCTGACCTGGACACCCTCACTCTTGTGTTAGAGTTGTACGTCCGGCTGAGGGAAAGACGACAGTGGGACAGTGACAGTTGTGGTTGTTTTTAGTCACTTGTAGCGCGCTCGTAGTTGGGGGTACGGACACCAGTAGACGTACTGGACCCCAGCTAGTCCTTTTCCAGTGCCTCACTCTAGCGAGCCCAGGCCAGGGTCTCTGGAGGTGCCAGGCATGGGCCTGTGACCGTGTGGTCTGCAGGTTGTGGTGTTTTAGTTGGTCTCCACAGTTGTTTGACCTTTTTACGTGGAGCGGCAGCTGGACCTTTCGTCCGTGGCTGCGAGACTGAGAGGTGGACCTGTGTTAGTTGTCCGAGTCAGTTTCTGGTGTCGCGAACCAGTTTACGTGGCTCGTGTTGGCTGTCTCTACTTTGGCTTGTACACCTGTTTGGGTTTGCCGTTTAGTTACTACAGTTGTTTCTCGTAGTCGACAGACGGTGAGTACTTTTACAGCTTTACTTACCTGCTTAGCTGTTTTATATGTTGTTGGTACTGTTTACTGTTTTGTACCTGTGGTTTGTGGTTTGTTCGGCTTTGGGGGAGTTCCCTACTGAGCCAGTGACTAGAGAGGCTCACCCCTACCCCCACAGGTGAGGGCGAGGAGGACGTTTCCCGTCCGACGTCCAGTTCTGGGCCGCGTCGTAGCGGAGCAGGGTCAGTACCTCCAGCGGAGTAGTACTCAGCAGTGTAGCCTTGTAGTTTTGTAGTTGTTTACTTTCTTTTGTTGTACCTCGGGGTATGCCCCAGGCTTTTGTACACCTTTACAGTTTTAATGGAATATGGCTATGTAAATTGTGAAAAATTATATATGAAATGTGGTGTGTTCCTTTATGTTTACACGGACTGTGGTTTGGTTCCCTTGCGAGGCTTCGGCCCGTTCGCGGGAGGCGGACTCGGATCAAGTGCGTTATTGGTTTAACGGGCTTGGCCGAGGCGTTCCGTCACAGTTGGTATCAGAGCAAGGTCCGTGTTAATATAGGGAACTGGAAGAATACATAGCCTTATTTCGGTCATTATACACTGCTGGTAGAGACCCTGATTTTCGATATTTGTGGTTTTGATTTTTGCCTGGTGTTTTGTGCATGTAGAATTTCTGGATGGCTGATAGGAGAGATTGGGGTGGTGGAGGAGATGATCCGAGGAAACACCCAGCGTATGATTGAGAGAATCTGGGAGAGCCTCACGGATATTCGAGCGAGAATGGATCAGCAGGCGCCTATACCACCAGTTGCAGTGCCACCTGGGAAGGAGAGGCAGTACCTGTTGCTCCAGTTCTGCCGAGGGTGGAGGTACCTTTTGTAGCACCTGTGCTACCACCACCGCCAGTGCAGTTAGTTGAAGAACCAGTGATACAGGTGGAGAAATTTCTGAGATTGCAGCCGTCTACTTATTCAGGAGGGCCGAATCCAGATACAGCTGAGCACTGGATTCATGAAATTGAGAGGGTTTTTGCGACTATGCGGTGTCCTGAAGCAGACAGAGTTGTATTGGCTGCTTATCAGTTGAGGGTTTTGCTTTAGAATGGTGGCGATTGAAGATGCAGACCACTTTCGCAGGTAGAAGAGAAGAAGCTATCACTTGGTCGGAGTTTCTCGAGGTATTTAATGATACATTCTTTCCGATCCAAGTACAGCAGGTAAAAAGAGAGCAATTCCGGACTCTTCAGCAAGGTAACTCTTCGGTTCTAGAGTATCAGATGAGATTCATGGCACTCAGCCGTTATGCACCTTATGTTGTTTCTAATAATAACATGATGGTTGAGTATTTTATCAGAGGATTGAGAGTGGAATTGCAGAATGCGATAGTTCCTCTCATGTGCAAGACAGTGGAAGAGGCAGCGCAAAGGGCAGCTATTTTAGAGAGGTCTATCCGGACTCGTCAGGCAGGTGAGTCAGGTTCTGGTAGTTTCCGGTTACCGCAGCAGTCAGCGGGTGCAAGCAAGGGCAAGGCACCAGCAGGACCTTCTTCATCAGGCTTTGGGAAGTGGGGACAGAAATTAAAGCAAGCACTTAAAGGAAAAGGAAAAGGATGGGGAGGTCGTCCGCAGTATCAGCAAGGCCGTGGTAGGCCTGAGGTGGAGGAGTCTCAGCAGAGTACAGCCAGGCAGCCTATAGTTCCTCCAGGATACCGATGTTATAATTGTAATCAGCCGGGACATTTGATCCGCAATTGTCCGTATGCAAGAGAATATGGGTATGGCAGAGGTGTGCAGCAGCAGCAGCAGCCTCAGCAGTTTCAGCAGCCACAGGCAGGTCGTGGCAGAGGAGCACCGCAGCAGCAGGGGAGAGGCCGGGTTATGGCTATCACCCGAGCCCAGGCAGAGGCATCAAATATGATAGAGGTACTTTACCTCTTTATGAATATTCAGCAAGAGTCTTATTTGATTCGGGTGCCTCTCATTCTTTTATTTCCGAAGAATTTCTGGATTGCATAGCTCATCCATTAGAAGAGAAGTCTTGTGAGTTAGTGGTAGAGGTTCCTTCAGGTGAGTTCTTACTCACTTCGAGCTACATAGATGAAGCTCCTGTTATGATTGAAGGGAACCAGATGCCGGGTCGGTTGTATGCCCTGCAATTGTCAGATTATGATATTATTCTGGGTATGGACTGGCTAGAGATGTATGGAGCAATGCTAGATTGCAGAAAGAAAAGGATCAGGTTTTATCATCCTAATGGTGCAGAGTTTGAATATCAAGGTATGCCTTTTTATACCTCAAAGTTTCTAATTTCTGCAATTAAAGCTAGAAAGTTGATAAATGATGGGTGTGTGGCCTATTTAGCCTCAGTAAGTTTGGTAGAAGCCAGTCAGCCAATGGAAGCAGTTCCCGTGGTTAGGGAATTTGCTGATGTCTTTCCGGAAGATTTGCCTGGTGTAGCTCCACATAGAGAGGTGGATTTTACTATTGAGTTGCTGCCGGGTACTATGCCGATCTCTAAAGCCCCATATCGGATGGCACCAGCAGAACTCAAGGAGTTGAAAAAGCAATTAGAAGATTGTTGCAAAAAGGGTTTATTAGACCGAGTCATTCCCCGTGGGGAGCGCCGTTTTATTTGTGAAAAAGAAAGATGGAAGTTTCCGGATGTGTATAGATTATAGAAAGTTGAATGATGTGACCATCAAGAATAAGTACCCGTTGCCAAGAATAGATGATTTATTTGATCAGTTGCAATCAGCAAAAGTGTTTTCCAAAATTGATTTGAGGTCCGGGTACCATCAGCTGAGAATCAGAGAGAAGATATAGATAAAACAGCGTTCAGAACCAGATATGGTCACTATGAGTTTGTGGTAATGCCTTTTGGGTTGACTAATGCTCCTGCAGGTTTTATGGATCTGATGAATAGAATATTTCATCCATATTTAGATCAATTTATTGTGGTCTTTATTGATGATATTCTAATTTATTCAGCATCTGAAGAGGAGCATGCAGCTCATTTGAGGTTTACTTTGCAGTTGCTAAGGATAACCAGTTGTTTGCTAAATTCAGTAAGTGTGAATTCTGGTTGAAGGAAATTCAGTTTTTGGGTCATGTTATTTCTGCTAAAGGAGTAGCTGTAGACCCAAGTAAAGTGGAAGCTGTGTCGAGGTGGGAAGTGCCTAAGTCAATAACCGAGATTAGAAGTTTTCTGGGGTTGGCAGGTTATTATAGGCGCTTTATTCAAGATTTTTCTAAGATCGCAGCACCTATGACTAACTGACCAGAAAGGGTGTGCCTTTTGTGTGGTCCGGTGAATGTCAAAGAAGTTTTATGGAATTGAAGAAAAGACTTACATCAGCACCTATATTGACATTGCCGGCAGGGAGTGGTGGTTTTGTGCTGTATACTGATGCTTCAAGGAGAGGTCTTGGAGCAGTGCTTATGCAGCATGGTAAAGTGATAGCCTATGCGTCTAGGCAATTGAAGCCAGCAGAAGAGAATTACCCCACTCATGATTTGGAATTAGCTGCAGTTGTATTTGCTTTGAAAAGTGGAGGCATTATCTGTATGGCGAAAGATTTGAGATTTTTACAGATCATAAAAGCTTGAAGTATATCTTCTCGCAGAAAGATTTGAATCTTCGCCAGCGCAGATGGGTTGAGTATCTGAAGATTATGATTTCAGTTTGGCTTACCATCCGGGTAAGGCCAATGTTGTGGCTGATGCCTTGAGCAGAAAGGCATATATGAATTTAATGATGATTAAAGAATGGAAGTTGTATGAAGAGGTAGCAGAGAATTCTTTGTATGTGCCCAGCAGTCAGCGTCGGCAATTCTAGCTGCTAGTGCTGTAGAGCCGTCTTTATATTGGCAGATTATTGAGGCTCAAAGAGCAGATGCAGGTTTACCTGAAATTGTGAAAATGGAAGGAGTCTCTATTGATGATAATTGTGTGGTCAGCTTCGGGCAGGTTGTTTGTTCCTGCAGAAGAGAGTGAAGCAGCGTGTTCTAGAAGAGGCTCATAAATCAAGGTACACTATTCATCCGGGTAGTACTAAAATGTACCATGATTTAAGAAAGCATTTTTGGTGGCCTCATATGAAGAAAGAAATAGCAGAATTTGTGGCAAGATGTGCTATCTGTCACAGATTAAAGCAGAGCACCAGAACCGGGAGGTCTGTTGCAACCGTTACCCATTCCACAGTGGAAATGGGATGATATTGCAATGGATTTTGTGGCAGGTTTACCAAGGACAAGTTCTGGGCATAATGGAATATGGTGTTTGTTGACAGATTGACCAAAGTTTGCAGATTAGTGGCAGTAAGTATGTCTTGGACAGTGGACAGATTGGCAAATGTTTATGTTGAAAGAATTGTTCCACTGCATGGTATTCCGAAGACTATTGTATCGGATAGAGATCCAAGATTTACTTCTGGTTTTTGGAGAAGTTTGCAAAAGGTGATGGGTTCTGAATTGAGATATAGCTCCGCTTATCATCCCCAGACAGATGGTCAAACAGAAAAAACCATTCAGACAATTGAAGATATGCGCGAGCCTGTTGTTAGTTTGGGGGGCAGTTGGGAGCATCATTTGGGATGGTTTGAGTTTGCCTACAATAATAGTTATCATACCAGTCTTGGAATGGCACCGTATGAAGCTTTATATGGAAGGCCATGTAGAACTCCATTGAACTGGCATGAAGTGGGAGAAAGGCAATTAGTGGGTCCTGAATTGATTCAGCAAACCACTGAAGTAGTAAGCTTATTAAAGAAAAATTGCAGGCAGCTCAAAGTAGGCAGAAAAGTTTTGCAGATGTGCGGAGGAGACCACTTCAGTTTGAGGTGGGAGATTTTGTTTTTCTGAGAGTTTCCCCAAGTAAAGGTATAATGAGGTTCGGTAAATCTGGAAAGCTGAGTCCAAGGTATGTGGGACCTTTCCAGGTAATTGAAAGAATGGGGAAGTGGCTTATAGGCTGGATTTGCCAGCTGATTTTGCAGATGTGCATGATATTTTCCATGTCTCCATGTTAAGGAAATGCATTGAAGATCCAGCTCAGATAATTAGATATCAAGGTGGTGACCTGAGGCCGGATATGACCATGCCTGAATATCCGGTACAGATCACAGATCGAAAAATCAAGAAGTTAAGAAATAAAGAAATTGAGTTGGTTAAGTGAGATGGAAAATAGGTTGGGTGGTGAGGATACCTGGGAGTTGGCCGCTGAAATGGCTAAAGGGTATCCCTATCTGTTTGTGTAAGTTTTGTATTTTCTTTTTAGATGATAGTGCTTGTAAAGTTGTGTATGTTTAAATCGTTTGACTTTGTGTTGTGTTAAGAATTTCGAGGTCGAATTTTCTTTTTAGATGATAGTAATGTAACGTCGCGTGCTTTTCGGATCCATGCGGATCATGTGCATTGTGGTTGTGGCGGCCGTTGTGAGGCCAGTGTGAGTTGGGTGTGTGGAATGCATGGTGTGATTGCGTGGCTTGAGCAGGTGAAGAGCAGGGTAGGTCCTGAATTGGAATAGGACCTGCTGCTGTTCTGTCTGAGTTGGCGGCCAAGGGGTGGTCGTTGACTGTTGGCGTCCAGGTTCATGGACGTTTACTTCATGAACTTGGCGGCAGCTTTTGTGGACGTTTAGTCTGGCGGTGCATGTGGGCGACAAGGGGGTTGACGCCAACCTGTCAGTTCAGCAGGTTATATGTTCACCCGAGGGCAGCTCTCTCAGCTCACCCTCTCTCCCTCTTGCCCCAGCTTCGCCCCCGAGTCCTGAAGGTTCTAACAGGTATCGAGGAGTGGCTGGTCGATCGTGGGACGCGCGGCGTCGCCGAATTGCGCGAGGAAACGTCGCGGCGTGGTGCAATTCGCGTGGGAGCTCGCGGAGGGCTCGGCGTAAACCGGGGAGTTGTGGGAGATTCTAACGCGTTCTGAGGTAGGGGACGAACCCTGGTAGCTCCGTAGAAACATTAAAACACATCATAACTACTTAAACCGCATGATATCCATGTTTGGATAGAGTTGCACCATATGGGATAATGGGTGGTTTGAGTAGTTTATTGTTCGAATCATGTTTAAACGGGTGCATTGGGTTCTGTCATGATTCTAGAGGGTATGCATTTGTATGTTTTCCAGTAATTAGAACAGCTAGAAAACTCGCAGGACCGGATTAGGGTTTCTGCAGGGTTTAAGGCCGGGGAACTTGGCGTCAACATCGTTTGCCGCCAAGATCTTCAGCCAGGAGGTTGACGGCCAGGGACCTTGCCGTCTACTTCCTGTAAGCGGCAATCGATGTGGCCGCCTACTCCTACATGAACAGAAATGGCTATTTGGTGTTTTATCGATAATGCATGCGTGGAATTATACGAGGTGCACTAAGTGCACATGGTTCTCGTGTTTAGCATACAAGGTATGCTGTTAGTTGTTTACTTCGGTGACTGCGCGTTGTGTACGCGAGTCAGTTGGGTTCACGTGTAGTGGACCAGTGGTTACTTGTGGTTTACGTGAGGTTTCACGTGGTTTGTGTGTGACGTGCACGTGGTTTTGTGTACGTGACGAGTAGTACGACGCCTACCGTGTTACCTCTCCAGTTGGGTGCCCCAGGTTCTTTGTGAGCCAGGCTGTTAGCTCGGGGTTTGTCCCGGTACTTGTGTTGTACCGTTGAGGTCTGTGTCGTCTGACCTGGACACCCTCACTCTTGTGTTAGAGTTGTACGTCCGGCTGAGGGAAAGACGACAGTGGGACAGTGACAGTTGTGGTTGTTTTTAGTCACTTGTAGCGCGCTCGTAGTTGGGGGTACGGACACCAGTAGACGTACTGGACCCCAGCTAGTCCTTTTCCAGTGCCTCACTCTAGCGAGCCCAGGCCAGGGTCTCTGGAGGTGCCAGGCATGGGCCTGTGACCGTGTGGTCTGCAGGTTGTGGTGTTTTAGTTGGTCTCCACAGTTGTTTGACCTTTTTACGTGGAGCGGCAGCTGGACCTTTCGTCCGTGGCTGCGAGACTGAGAGGTGGACCTGTGTTAGTTGTCCGAGTCAGTTTCTGGTGTCGCGAACCAGTTTACGTGGCTCGTGTTGGCTGTCTCTACTTTGGCTTGTACACCTGTTTGGGTTTGCCGTTTAGTTACTACAGTTGTTTCTCGTAGTCGACAGACGGTGAGTACTTTTACAGCTTTACTTACCTGCTTAGCTGTTTTATATGTTGTTGGTACTGTTTACTGTTTTGTACCTGTGGTTTGTGGTTTGTTCGGCTTTGGGGGAGTTCCCTACTGAGCCAGTGACTACAGAGGCTCACCCCTACCCCCACAGGTGAGGGCGAGGAGGACGTTTCCCGTCCGACGTCCAGTTCTGGGCCGCGTCGTAGCGGAGCAGGGTCAGTACCTCCAGCGGAGTAGTACTCAGCAGTGTAGCCTTGTAGTTTTGTAGTTGTTTACTTTCTTTTGTTGTACCTCATACCCCAGGCTTTTGTACACCTTTACAGTTTTAATGGAATATGGCTATGTAATTGTGAAAAATTAATATGAAATGTGGTGTGTTCCTTTATGTTTACACGGACTGTGGTTTGGATTCCCTTGCGAGGCTTCGGCCCGTTCGCGGGAGGCGGACTCGGATCAAGTGCGTTATTGGTTTAACGGGCTTGGCCGAGGCGTTCCGTCACAGCAAACCCCATGAATACTGCCAATTCCATCAAGATCATGACCACTACACTAGTGACTAGCAATAGCTCAAAGATGAGATTGAAATCCCCACCCGACAAGGTCACCCGGAGAAGTACGTGGTCAAAAGGTAGGACGCTCCTTGCAATCCTCTTAAGGATATTGACAATAGACCTTGCAATGTACAAATCAATGTTATCTTGGGAGGACCCGTGTAGCGTTCTGGCATTTCTGATCTAGCTTACTGGGTTTCGAAGTGTGGTACGACACTTGTTTGGAGTTTTGTACCCATTTGAGGGTGAGTTTGGACCATTTTTTGGGCCATTGCACTCTGGGTGTTGTCGTGGGTGAGGAGGTCGACGCCTTGCTCAGGCATTCGCCAAGGCTAACGTCATAGCCTTAGGGCGATTTCTCCATGTATGTGACGCGTGTTGTGATGTACAGGTGTACGTGCGATGAGAACCAAGAGGGGAGGGGTGAATTGGTTATCGCCTAAACAAAAATTCTTTTACATTGAATTGATCAGACTCAATTAAGACAATCTATAAAACGATGTGCACAATGGAATATGACAATAGAAATTACGAACCAACTATCCTAACATGTATAGAACGGAGGTAGAAGATATGGATCAAACCATAAGACACGCAGGATTTATAGTGGTTCAGCAACACACTTCTGTTTGTGCCTATGTCTACTACCTCACATCCCGTGAGGTTTCCACTACTTGTTTCCAGGTACAAGTGTAAACCCCCACACACACAGTTGTTTCCGAGGACAACACAAATCCCACCTCGTTTCTGGGATGAGACAACCCGATATGTATCGCCGCTAGCACTACACACCCACACGCGTGCTCACAAACCGAGCACACACACACGATGATGTTCAAAGTTCGAAGAAGAACAAAAGAAAGAATGGAAGAGAGACAACGATCTAAACAAGTAAGGTGTAGAGTTCTCCTATCCCATAAGTTCGGCCTTTATAATCGTCTTTACTCAACGATGTAACAGTGTATAACAAGCCAATGTAATTCTTCAGAACAGAGTCTTGCAGGATACAGACCAAGTCCAAGCTTTCTAATGAAGAACACCTCTCAAGTACTTTTGGAAGGCTTCTGGATGATGAAGACACGTTCTTCAGACTATATAGGTTCAGAGCATATACTGGCTCTACCTAGGGAAGCACGATCCTCTCTTGAACTCTAGGGCTCGAGTTCGATTCTTGGAGACGTGTGTTACTCTTCCAATCATGGATCATGTAATATTTATAACCCCAAAGGATTACTCAAATTTGGAAAGAGTTGGATCTTTGTAGGACTCTAATTAGGAAAGTTCGTATGTAGAAACGTCAGAATCAGTCTACCAAAATCTTCAGATAGGTTCGTCTGATTACTGACTTAACTTCAACTGGTGCTTCGGCTGGCAAATCGTATGACCAATTGGTCGTCCAATTCTAGAGAATTGGTCGTCCGATTTCTTGACTGTCCCAGTGCCATCTGTACTGACTAGTCGCTCGTCCGATTTTGCCAAATTGGTTGTCCGATCTTTTCTTCACCAATCAAAACCTTGGTCATCAATTGATTGTCCTTCTCACCATAAATCGATTAGACTGAAGAACATCAATCGATTGGACCATAATTGGTCCCGAACTCACCAAATCGGTCATTCGATCTCCTGATCTGTCGACACCTTCAACGCATGTGTCGACACCTCTTGATATCGGTCGACCTATTTACCAAAGTTGGTCGTCCGATTGTGTTAGTTTTGCATTTCTTATTCCCCATCTTGTCTTTCTTTTGTCCAAGTCTTGGGCTTTGTAATGTCCACTTCAAGTGCGACTTGTGGACACTTTTACCGCACACTTAACACACAATTAGACCCTCAAATCACATATAAATAATTCAAACACTTGGGTCAGAACATGAATTATACTTAATGTTTTTGTGATTTTCTTAACATGAATTAACTTAGTGTTTTTTGTGATCATCAAAATCTACAGAGTACAACATGTTGATGTTTTGGCTAACTAGCCTTTGTCCCAGAAGCGTAGATGATGCATTATTTGTTTTGATGCCTTTTTACTCTGCTTCACAGACTGAACAAGGGAGAGCCCTATTTCAGTCGAGGGAGAGGCTGGTCGGGCAATTTGAGGGTGGCTCTGGTGGTTTTCGGCATGGTGGCAGAGTTCTCGCGAGGAGGAGGTGGCCGGATCACTAAGGGCCCCAATGGGTTGACTTCCTTGTATTTAGTAGAGGAATCCCATTTTCTTGAATTTTCCGTTATTTTTAGTGTTTTGAAGCTTTAAACTCGAGGTTGAGAACTATGCAGTGGTTGTTGGAAATTTAGAATTGATGTGTTTAGAGTAATTTTGGGTTTAATAGATTTCAACTCATCGAGGAGGATGTGTTGTTAATAAGATGGTTTAATTGATAAATTTAATGTTTAGATTCATGATATAGATAGTAGAACGACAAGTAACTGGTGGGTTTTACAGTTTGGAGAGTTCGCAGTTGTTAGATTTGGCTTGTGTGGCCATTTTTGGGGTGCTCTATATGAGACCCGTGGGGTGGGCGATCTGTCTGGGATCGCGTCCTATCGGTTGGATGCCTTGGTGAGGCATCCAAGTTGGCAAGCGCATTAGCATTTGCTAACACGGTTCCCCTGACTGACGTATTAGGATCACATCAGGGGCTTGTCATGCGTTTTGGATTCTATGGACTGAGTTTCTTGCTGAGCTTGGGGGCTGACCTTTAGGTCAATTGTACCTCAGTTTGTGTGTCCGATGATTGTGTTGCGTTGTATTAGTGAGGTTAGTAATTAGACAAAAACTCTATGTTGTGTTAATTGAATATTAATGATTTAAATATGAATTTAGTAGATTGACTGTAAATGGAACCAATTAATAGATTTATAGTGGTATTAATGACAAGGTTTGTGACCAGTAACCAGTTCAGTGAATTTGGCATTTCGTGTGATGGTTTAGTAATATAAGTGTGGTTTACCAAGTTTGGTGGTCCGACACTTATTCAAATGTCTCTCTAGTCAGATACCACATGTTCTCTATGAACCAGATATGCTAATGCTCAGGGTTTGTCCATGTACTATCTAGAGGTATGTGTCGTCTTCCTGAACACTCTCACTCATTTGTCAAGTTGTATGTCCGTTAGAGGGAAAGACGACAGTGGAGCAGAAACTTGTGTGTGGTTGGCTTTATTTTTGGTTTGTTGGAGCATGCTAGTGGTTGGGGGTACGGACACCAGTAAATGTATTGAGCCCCAGCTAGTCCCTTGTTCCCACTTACCTCACTCTACGGGCCCCAGAACCTTTAGAGGTGTGATAGGAGTGGGTCTGCAGTGCAGCAGGCTATAGGTAGTGTTGGTTGGTCTCCACAGTTTGTTTGTACTTGTCGAGGTGGAGCCGCAGTTTGACCTTTCATTTTGTGGCTGTGAGACTGAGATATTTTTCTTGTGTTGGCTTGTCCGGGTCAAATACTGACGTCATGAACCAGTAGTCATGACCCGAGTGGTAGCGTCATTCCTTCTGACTTAGGTTTTTGGTTTCTTCATAATATGTGTTATAGAACTTGAAAAGGGCACTTTCCGTTTGTACTTCCTATTTATAGCTTTCTCTACTCCCTTTTCAGTGGTTTATTTACAGTACTTGTCAAGCCTTAGTGATTCTTATATTAACGATTTATTTATGATTAATTACATTGTTACTTTTATTTCTGTTGATTATGAATTTTTAGTAGTTAGCATAGTTGCTTAGCTGTCATTGATGATGAGTTTGCTTTTGTTAATTGGAATCATGCTTTAATTCTTGTTGCTTGTAAGTTTCTTTTTAGTTGTTGTATGTGAGAAGACTAGTGAGATTGTGTATTACTCTTGCTACCCTTCTGTTATATGTTGATTATGTATGTTGTTTTAGAGAGTTTTCATACTAAGCATGTGACTTTGTGAAGCTCACACCCCTACACCCCTTTTTAGGTGTTTAGTAGCAGACATGATTCTTAGAGGCGGATCTGTACCACCAGTAGTAGCGTGAGCCTTTGCTCCAGTTGTACATCTCGGGATATGCCCCATGTTGTTGCACTTTTCTTTTGGACATGTATTATTGTATTGGGACAATGTAACTTTATGTAAATGAGTATAAGATCATATACTTGTCATGTATCGTTATACCAGTGTGGTTGTCTTTTATATTCTCACTGGACACGTGTGTGATATCCTTGGCGAGATTTTGGTCTGTTCGTGAGAGGCAGATCTAGATATGGAGACTTTTCGAGCATAAGTATCTAGGGCCGCTACAACCCGCCTCCAACAGGGACACTCATCGATGGAGGAAATGTCACACCCAATGCAGCAACCAAGGGAAGGAGCCAAAGAAGCCGATGTCAACGAGTTCGGAACACAAGCAGTAGCCTTCTTCGACGAAGATCTAGAAGGGGTTCGGACCTGCATGGCAATGCACTTGTAACTTTAGTGACCATAAATCATTGTTGTGTAAGAAGGATCCTTGTAGAGAATGGAAGTTCACTTGATGCATTGTCATATGATTGCTTCCTTAAGATGTGCGAAAATCTATCAAATCCACACATAGTGTAGACCCCCCTATGTGGATTTAATGACCATGTCACAAATCCTAAAGGAGCAATCAGTCTGTCGGTCACTCTGGAGACACCCCCCAAAACTATAACTTTTTGTAGAAAACTTCATCGTGATAAAAGGACTAACTACCTACAATGCCATATTCGGCTGAGGTATCCTCAGATGGATAAGGGTGGTACCTTCTATATATCACCAAAAAAATGAAGTTTCCAATAAAGAGGGGGATGGGAGAAGTCCGGGGTGACCAGATCGAGACAAGAAAGTGCAATGTGATGTCAACCAAAGTAGCAGAGCCTGAAAAGGAACTGAGGGAAGGAGATCGTAGAGGAGAAAGTGATGACAAGCAAACCCAGAGGAGAGTTGTTGTCTATTCTTGTTAGATGATCCAACCCTAGAGGTAATGATCAGAGCTGACTTATCGCCTGAATATCAATGCAACACAAAAATTCCCTTTCACAATATTCAAGTCTTCACATGGTCTGATGATGAACTCTCAAGAATCCCAAAAGATGTAGTGACCCACTAGCTCAACCTCAATCCTTTAGTCAAGCCAGTCTAACAGTAGTAGTGGTTGACTACGTCACAAAGTGATTGAGACTAAGGCAACAACCAAAATAATAGACAAGCCATTTGGAACTTCATTTTGCAATCGATCATCTTCCATTTCGATATTCCCCAAGTGATAGTAAGCAATAATAGTCAACAATTCAATTGCTCCTACTTCAAATGAGAAATGCATGTGCCGACCTAAAAATTTGCAACCACTTCACCTTTGTAGCCCACCCTCAAGCCAACAGTCTAGTCGAGAATGTGAACAAAACTCTCCTTAAAGGGTTAAAGACTAGACTTGAAAGGGAGAAGGGAAGTTGACTAGAGGAATTTTCGAGCGTACTTTAGGCCTATAGAATCACACTAAGAGCTTCAACCAACGAAACTCCATTCCATCTGGCTTATGAGGCCGAAGTAGTTATCCCACTCGAAGTTAGAAGCCCCTATCTCCGTGTGATCAACTTTCGACCAAAGCAATGATTGAGCAATCTAGGATAAACTAGATTTCGCTGAAGAAATGCGAAAAGCTACAAAGATTTGACCTGTAAAATATCATAGGCAAATGACTCGATATTACAATGCCAAGAGTGAAAGACACAAAACTCCTCTCTGGGAACTTGGTCCTTTGGAAGGCCAAAGCCTCTCGTCCACTCGAAGTAGCGGGGAAGCTAGATGTCAACTAGGAGTGTGACGGACCGGGGTATTTATGCCCATTAAGGCTCCATATCTAGATCCGCCTCCCGCGAACGGACCGAAGTCTCGCAGGGGATAGCTCACACAACTGTCCAGTAAGAATATAAAAGACAAACCACAACAGTATAAGACACAAGAAAGTACATGTGCTCATACCGCATATAACAATTTACAACTGTCCCTTTACATTAATACATGTCCAATTAAAAGTACAACTACCTGGGGCATACCCCGAGAGAGCACAAGCTCACATAACACTAACTACTACACAACTGCTGGTGGTACAAATCTGATACAACGCCGCTGCAAGTCAAACACTCGACAAGTCCTGAAAAGAACTGTAGGGGAGTGAGCCTCAACAAGTCACTGGCTCAGTAGGGCTACCCAAAACAACACCGTAACCACGGACACCTCAACCCCAATGGGTCTCACTGGCAACACCAATAGCCAAATCATTTCATGCTCACAACATTTATATTTAAATAACACTTTAAACAGTAATTAATAAACAAATGCATATTCCTTATAAAGAAAAAGGAACCACAGGCTAGTTCGCTCAACAATTAAAATGCCTAGGTCGCAAGCCTCACAGGCACATTACAGTCACAACCAATCATTTAAGCTATAAGCCGCACAGCAAACCACTGCCTAGGCTATAAGCTTCACAGGCAAATCTCAAGTACGTGGGTAGCATGACTGCTAACCAAAAGCTGGTCCTTTATACCTTAAATCACAATATGTCGGAAACCACATACACCAAGTAACATGATCGGCTACAGCGGGCCAATCCATCATACCTGAAAACCATATACGGTAGCTTACCCGAGGAAGGGTGAAGCACAATGAGTGGAAGGTCACACCACACGACCTCCTCGAAACATAGTTCCACGTCAATACTGGAACAGACTGGTACACGACGTACCACCGCAAAACCATTACTCACACGGGGTACAGGTACCTATTACCACAAGCACCAACACGAAAATGCAAGTAAACCAGTGCCATAACAGGGCACACCATAACAAACTAAACCACATTTGTGGTGAGTCAATACTCACCATCTATAGCTGAAACTGTGCCACCACTCGGGCACACCACAAGCCACAATCGCAGTCACAACTGTGCCAACACCAGGGCACACCTCGAACGAGTCAAACCTTGACTACGAGTCACAAACTCACGAACCACGACAAGTAGCAAAGCACGAGTCGGAAAGGAACGATGCCACCACACGGGAACGGACTACTAGCTGATCAGGCCAATATCCAACCTGGACAACACACAGAACACAACCTCTCAGCCTCGCAGTCACGGACGAAAGGTCCAACTGCCGCTCCACGAGAACAAGTCAAACAACTGTGGAGACCAACCAACACCACACCTGCAGACACACAACTGCAGGTCCATGCCTGGCACCTCTAGGGTCTCTGGCTGGAGCACCCTAAAGTGAGGCACTGGAAAACAGGACTAGTTGAGGACCAGTGACGTCTGCTGGTGTCTGTACCCCCAACTACGAGCGCGCTACAAGCGACTGCACACCCACCAACACAAACCGCTGCCCTATTGTCGTCTTTCCCTCAGTCGGACGTACAACTCAAACACAGGAGTGAGGGTGTCCAGGAAGACGACACATACCTCGACGGTACCACACTGTACCGGGACAAACCCCGAGCACAACAAACACACGTGCCTGGCTCACAAAGAACCTGGGGTACCCGACTAGAGAGGCATTCCGGAATAGGCGCCGGACCACCACACTCGGCTAGCACAAACCATGATATTCACATATTCCATCTTTATTACAAACCACGGTACTTATGTGAGGAATAGCTTGTTCTGGTCACACGTGACTCACAAGCTAACCTACACCAAACACATAAAACATATTAATAATAACACCACGACCTGTCATCGGTCACATAGTGACCTCCAACTAATTCACACAAACACACATATAAACCATGATAGCCAATCATACTTGGCCTATCATTGATCATCTTGTGACAGTAAAGGTCACATTAGACATTGACCACAATATTACATAACAATCATACTTACACTTTACTAATTATCCATCCAGAATAATCTATAAAAGATCCTAAAGGATCAGGCTAGGTTCAGACGTGAACCTCATCGCCATAACACCACAATAATTAAAATATAGAAACATGAAGGTACGATGTGCCATGCATATACAAACCACTTGCACGAGATCAAAACCCTGTGATATTTCACAACTACATAGCCGGTAAACTGACCTCAAAAGCCCGTGCTCCAAGAGCACCACAGGTGTTAATACACCGCAACACTTATAACAAGAATGCCATTAAAACACACTGTGCACATGCACAGGTTGGCGGCGACATCTATTGTCATCCAAAGGATATAGACGACAATGTCCCTTGCCGTCAACACCAAGTAAGCGACCACCACTTGGCCGTTTACCCACAATCAACGGCTAGATACCTAGCCGTTAATCTCCCAACAAAGAACTCTGCGTCAACCTATGTTGACGTCAAAATCTTCACTGCAGAACCCGCCAGAACACACAAAATGGCCCTAGGCCGATTGCACGGGCAACCTAGCCATAAATACAATAGAAAAACAAGGGGAAACACTTCCCCTTACATCTATATACCATAATTAAACCAGAAAAGTAAGATCCAATACTTGGATCGATCAAACCACCCAATTTCCCGGCATGATAACCCTTTTTTTTTTTTTCAAAAACACAATTAACAAGTAATCTATGCAAACAGAGCATGACAATTCAACAAGAGAAGTCAAGGGGTCCAATCCCTACCTCAGAAACGCGATTGAACTCCCGAAGAACTTGAATCACGCCGAAACCCGAGGAGCACCCCGCGAACACCGTGCTCCAATTCGTCATTCCCCGCCTGATTTGCCGCTACCACGCGCACCACGGCTACCCTCGTACTCCATCGACCACCGGCTCGTGAAGAGGCTCAAGAGTGAAGGTGGGCGAAGAGGAGGGGAGGAGTGGGGAAGAACAAGGCTCGGTCAGCCCTAAAAACACAGGTGCGTCAGGTAACGTCAACCTCTGTGTCGTTAACCAAACCGCCCCCCATAGGCGTCCACATCTTGGCCGCCAAGTTCATGCAACGGAATACACTAGAGATGGTAGACGTCCACATCGATGGACGCTAAAACCATGTTAACGGCAACCCATGGCCGCCAACACAAAGTCGACGTCACCCACCTGGACGCCAACCCACTGTTGATGTCCAACGTACTGAACACCAACACAGACCCATAACCAAACCTGGTAAGGATCCAATAAGAAACACACAACACAAGTCGCACTGGTCACAGCTTGACCATCCCACATACTAAACAAAGGATCCACGAAGATCCGAAAAATGCGCAACGTTACATTATTATCACCTAAAAAGAAATGTCGTCCTCGACATATAAAACAAATCACAACAAACCGATTATCACCTAAAAAGAAATGAAACCATATAAGAACAAGAATGATACTCTTTCTCTGCATCAGCCTTTCAATTCATCTATCCATTTCCATCCTTGCTTTATTTTTTCTTTTCTTTCAATTCATTTCACAATTACTCTGTTCTGTCGATTCCATTGTCTTTCCTTACTTTCAATTGTAGACGATTCTACCTTGCCAATGGCGCTTTATCTCCTTGGACTGAACCTACTTTCACATTTTTCCAGTTGTGTTTGCAATATTTCTTTCGGGATCACTTTATCTCATTGAATATCTTATATTGTAATATTCTTTCATGTCGCCATTTCCTTTTTCTATTTATCATTGCTTGTTGTTATTCTGCCTCATCTGCATTTACATTTGCAACTGTCACCTCTTCAAGAAAACCAATACCATCTTTGAATTTCCTACTCTTTTCATATTATTCTACTTATACCGTTTTAAGTCATCTCTGATAAAAACCATAATAAACTTGCTCCTTTATTCCACTGCGCAAAACTTACACTTTCTTCTTATCCCAGCAAACCTCGAACAATATGTAGATATTAAATCTTTCTTGTTTCGCTTCCGCTGCGCTACTCTGATCACACTGAACACTTGCAAAATATTCCACAATTTCTGTTTCATTATATTTTCAATTGCTTTCTTTGGCTTAACTGAATTCATTTCTAACTTTAACTGCTTCTCAAATCATCTTATTCAATTAGTTCATGCTGAAGAAATTACTGCAATTTCTGACCTGCCAAATTACTATAACATGCTTTACTCTTCATATACCTTTCTTGCTTTACGACATTGTCTGGCTAATTTCATAATTTTGTTGCAAAAACTTTCCAAATATTACTTAATCAATCTGCTCCAGCATTAAACCCTGAAATATCTTATAACAGTTCACTTCTGTTTAACTGAATCATTTCTTTGCACTGATTTCTAAACTCTGATTGACATTTCCTGACTCATCTGATTTTATTCACTTCATCATTTGTTAAATTCTTCCTTTCTCTGATCTGTATCTCTTCTTTATATAACTACCAGTCATTTTGATCATAATATCTTTTCTGCAAAATACTTCTCTTCATTCTACTGCCTGGCTAATTTTGTTGTACCGTTCATATCTTTTCTTTTAATATAGCAAAAACTCAAATTTAAATACTAATTTCTTTAAATATAACAACTTGCTCTGCCTGCTTTCCTCATTCCATTAAATGCTCTTTTCTCAAATAACATAAATATTACAGTCTGCCTTGCTATTTTTCTCAACTCAATATTTATTAACTGCTTCTCCATTAATACACTTCTTTACATTCTATTTCATTTACCTTGAACTCATTCTAACATACTTAACTTTAATTTTGATTTTCCTCGAACTGCTCACAGTTACTAACTTTCACTGCTCTTATCTTTAGCACAACCACCTTTACTAACTGTTTCTGAAGAATTCCTCATAACCTGCCACTCATCAACTAAATATTTCTCTTATGCAATTCTTGAAAAATCTCTTTGCACACTGACTCTTCTTTTCTCTCTTTCTTTATTCAACTGATCCTTTCTATACATTTGTACAAATCCTCATATCACATTTCATATTACCATCACTATTCATAACAACGCTTTTCTCAAATTTCCGATCTCAGGTACACTTAATTATCACTGTTCTTCTATGTACCAGTACCTCTTTTAAAGCTGATCTGCTTTACTTAATCATGCCAAACTCTTCATAACATTAATCACATTCTGATCCACACTGATTCTTGATATCATCTGACTCAGATTTCTAATGCCACAATACCTTTGCTGAGGTTCTCAACTATACTTTGCACATTTAATCATTTTCGGACACATCCTGAGCTGTTCCTCATCACCTCGTTACCATATACCTGTCTCTGCTAACTTGTATCTTACTGAATTCCATATCCAAACTTATTAATTTCCTCAATTCCTTTAACTGCGAATATTTAACAACCAAATCATTCTATCACAAATTAACACACTGGTATAATCACACAGATTATACCACCTCTAATCACATCAACTTTCAACAACTCTAATGGCTGCCAATTTCTCAACTCAAAAACATTTTTTCATAACAAAAACTCAGATAAATACTATATTAATCAACACAAAACCACAATTACTACCAGCAGTGGACATTAATCTCTGTATTGGGACTTAACTTTAATGTCTTTTCATATTCTAACTAGACATTGCTCTGATACCAACTGTGACGGACCGGGTATTTATGCCATTAAGGCTCCATATCCAGATCCGCCTCCCGCGAATGGACCGAAGTCTCGCAAGGGATAGCTCACAAACTGTCCAGTAAGAATATAAAAGACAAACCACAACAGTATAAGACACAAGAAAGTACATGTGCTCATACCTGCATATAACAATTTACAACTGTCCCTTTACATTAATACATGTCCAATTAAAAAGTACAACTACCTGGGGCATACCCCGAGGGAGCACAAGCTCACATAACACTAACTACTACACAACTGCTGGTGGTACAAATCTGACACAACGCCTGCAAGCCAAACACTCGGTAAGTCCTGAAAAGAACTGTAGGGGAGTGAGCCTCAACAAGTCACTGCTCAGTAGGGGCTACCCAAACAACACCGTAACCACGACACCTCAACCCCAATGGGTCTCACTGGCAACACCAATAGCCAAACCATTTCATGCTCATAACATTTATATTTAAATAACACTTTAAACAGTAATTAATAAACAATGCATATTCCTTATAAAGAAAAAGGAACCACAGGCTAGTTCGCTCAACAATTAAAATGCGTAGGCCGCAAGCCTCACATGCACATTACAGTCACAACCAATCATTTAATCTATAAGCCGCACAAGCAAACCACTGCCTAGGCTATAAGCTTCACAGGCAAATCTCAAGTACGTGGATAACAGGACTGCTAACCAAAAGCTGGTCCTTTATACCTTAAATCACAATATGTCGGAAACCACATACACCAAGTAACATGATCGGCTACAGCGGGCCAATCCATCATACCTGAAAACCAAATACGATAGCTTACCCGAGGAAGGGTGAAGCACAATGAGTGGAAGGTCACACCACACGACCTCCTCGAAACACAGTTCCACGTCAATACTGGAACAGACTGGTACACGACGTACCACCGCAAAACCATTACTCACACGGGGTATAGGTACCTATTACCACAAGGCACCAACACGGAAAACACAAGTAACCAGTGCCGTAACAGGGCACCCATAACAAACTAAACCACATTTGTGGTGAGTCAATACTCACCATCTATAGCTGAAACTATGCCACCACTCGGGCACACCACAAGCCACAATCGCAGTCACAACTGTGCCAACACCAGGGCACACCTCGAACGAGTCAAACCTTGACTACTCACAACTCACGAACCACGACAAGTAGCAAGCACGAGTCGGAAAGGAACGACGCCACCACACGGGAATGGACTACTGGCAGATCAGGCCAATATCTAACCCGGACAACACAACACAAGAACAACCTCTCAGCCTCGTAGTCACGGACGAAAGGTCAACTACCGCTCCACGAGAACAAGTCAAACAACTGTGGAGACCAACCAACACCACACCTGTAGACACACAACTACAGGTCCATGCCTGGCACCTCTAGGGTCTCTGGCCGGAGCACCCTAAAGTGAAGCACTGGAAAACAGGACTAGCTAAGGACCAATGACGTCTGCTGGTGTCTGTACCCCCACTACGAGCGCGCTACAAGCGACTGCCACCCACCAACACAAGCCGCTGCCCTACTGTCGTATTTCCCTCAGCCGGACGTACAACTCAAACACATGAGTGATGGTGTCCAGGAAGACGACACAGACCTCGACAGTACCACACTGTACCAGGACAAACCCCGAGCACAACAAACACACGTGCCTGGCTCACAAAGAACCTGGGTACCCGACTAGAGAGGCATTCCGGAATAGGCGCCGGACCACCACACTCGGCTAGCACAAACCACAATATTCACATATCCATATTATTACAAACCACGGTACTTATGTGAGGAATAGCTTGTTCTGGTCACACGTGACTCACAAGCTAACCTACACCATAACACATATAACCATATTAATAATAACACACGACCTGTCATCGGTCACACAGTGACCTCCAAACTAATTCACACAAACACACATATAAACCACGATAGCCAATCATACTTGGCCTATCATTGATCATCTTGTGACAGTAAGGTCACATTAGACATTGACCACAATATTTACATAACAATCATACTTACACTTTACTAATTATCCATCCAGAATAATCTATAAAAGATCCTAAAGGATCAGGCTAGGTTCAGACGTGACCTCATCGCCATAACACCACAATAATTAAATATATAAACATGATAAGGTACGATGTGCCATGCATATATAAACCACTTGCACGACATCAAAACCCTGTGATATTTCACAACTACATAGCCGGTAAACTGACCTCAAAAGCCCCGTGCTTCAAGAGCACCACAGGTGTTAATACACCACAACACTTATAACAAGAATGCCATTAAAAACACACTGTGCACATGCACAGGTTGGCGGCGACATCGATTGTCGTCCAAAGGATATAGACGACTGTCCCTTGCCGTCAACCCCAGTAAGCGACCACCACTTGGCCGTTACCCACAATCAACGGCTAGATACCTAGTCGTTAATCTCCAACAAAGAACTCTGCGTCAACCTATGTTGACGTCAAAATCTTCACTGCAGAACCGCCAGAACACACAAAATGGCCCTAGGCCGATTGCACGGGCAATCTAGCCATAATACAATAGAAAAACAAGGGGAAACACTTCCCCTTACATCTATATACCATAATTAAACCAGAAAGTAAGATCCAATACTTGGATCGATCAAACCACCCAATTTCCCGCATGATAACCCCTTTTTCCCAAAAACACAATTAACAAGTAATCTATGCAAACGGAGCATGACAATTCAAACAGAGAAGTCAAGGGGTCCAATCCCTACCTCAGAAACGCGATTAACTACCGAAAAAACTTGAATCACGCCGAAACCCGAGGAACGCCCCGCGAACACCGCGCTCCAATTCGTCATTCCCCGCCTGATTTGCCGCTACCACGCGCTCCCCGGCTACCCCTCGTACTCCCGTCGACCACCGGAACTCGTGAAGAGGCTCAATAGTGAAGGTGGGCGAGAGGAGGGGAGAGAGTGGGGTAAGAACAAGGCTCGGGTCAGCCCTAAAAACACAGGTGCGTCAGGTTACGTCAACCTCTGTGTCGTTAACCAAACCGCCACCCCATAGGCGTCCACATCTTTGCCGCCAAGTTCATGCAACGGAATACACTAGAGCCATGGTAGACGTCCACATCGATGGACGCTAAAACTATGTTACGGCAACCCATGGCCGCCAACACAAAGTCGACGTCACCCACCTGGACGCCAACCCACTGTTGATGTCCAGCATACTGAACACCAACACGACCTAACCAAACCTGGTAAGGATCCAATAAGAAACACACAACACAATCGCACTGGTCACAACAGCTTGACCATCCCACATACTAAACAAGTCCACGAAGACCGAAAAGCGCGCAACGTTACAAGGAGGAAGCGTATCAAGTAGTCAAGGTCTACGATAAAGGGGCATACAATTGACGACACTTCAAGATAAGCCCATTTTGTGCACATGGAATGTTGAAGCTCTTGAAAAAAATTTCATTGATGTATCGAACAAATGCATGTGAACATTCCTTCATGTATAAAAATACTCCCTCAAATTCATACATCTTTGATAATATTTCTTGCATCTTCCAAATTTCATGCATGATTGAGTAAAAAGCTCATATAAGGTTACAAACTAGCTCGACTTAAGTTGAACAGAGATCTCTAGTTGAGACAATAACTTCATTTGTGTGAAAAGTGACTCAGTCACTGGGTTTCTGAACTATCCATAGCCGACCTAGCTAACTTGGCATGGGGAAGGGAAAGAAAATCCCATCCCCCTCCCTCTTTTTTTTTCCTTACTAACCCAACTTGAGATCAGAGGTAGAGGATTGCAAGAGAGAAAGGAAAAAAAACAAAAACTTGTAGAAGAAGGGCTAGAACCTCCGACAAGGAGCCCAAAAGAAGCCTCTTTCTCCCCAAACTTAAGCATCTAACACTGCCACTATTGTCTTCAATAGCAAGATCTCCCGTAAGTCTCCAAGGATCATGCCATTGGTTCTCCTAGCCACTCTTTTCAGCCCGCTTGAGTAGGATAAACACAGTGATAGTTGGGAAGAGTCAATAGCAATATCTTTCTCACCTCCTATTTCCCAACCACTATGCCCCACTCTTTTCTATTTCCATCTTATTGCATTATCGGCATCAAAATCGGAGCGCAAGCAACAACGTCGTCATCTTCTTCTCAGAGTCCATCTCTATCACAATATCAAAGGGGAAGAAGAAGAAGCAACAAAGAAGAGCGCTTGAAAGGAGTGGCGAAAGATAGAAGGAGTCATTCCCTTCAAGGACCCAAGAGTCCAATTTATAAGTAGAGAACAAAAGGGATCCTTTCATGATCCCACTTCCCCAAAAATTGTGACTCATGTGGCTTTCGAGAAAGTGTAATTGCTGAGGCATCATTATGAAATCGGCCCTTGAAAACACACCAGAAGTATGTGGACCTGATACTTGAAACATCTACCATAAAGAGGCGGCATGCAAAGTATCTGCCCATACCTGAGCAAATTCATTAACGGACACTTCGAAGGGATACTCCTGAATGGTTTGAAGGTATATGGCGACTAGAAGGTATAAATGTTCTCTCTCTTCAACGAAAGTCCTTTCATGACAAAAAGTTACATATTCCAAAAAAAAATTTGAGAGAAGAGAAAAAAGATTACGAGCATCAGAGAAAATTGGTATAGGAGAAAGGCTAGGTCTCAGCGACTAAAGAAGCTCTATTAATAGGCATTGGCCCCACCTGT
Source organism: Colocasia esculenta (assembly GCA_014218235.1). Classification (NCBI taxonomy): domain Eukaryota; kingdom Viridiplantae; phylum Streptophyta; class Magnoliopsida; order Alismatales; family Araceae; genus Colocasia; species Colocasia esculenta. The sequence goes on along the minus strand of CM024759.1, from coordinate 94,310,244 downwards.
ATAAGAACTATCTTAGCAATGTTGTAGAGGTGTCTTGTCCCCCCCGGAGCTACAATCTAGGAGAATTTGAAGGTGAGGGAGAGGACTCCATCTCCTCTTTTGAGTTATACCATTGCTCCAACTGAAAGATCAGTTCAACCTCGACCTATTATTGACTTACATGATTGTACAATGAAAGCCATAGGTGAATCTTTGTCAAGTCCCCAACGACAATATTGCTCAAGGGTAGCCCTAGCTAGGACACCACATAATTCTGCCGACTCCATAAACTTCGTCACTGCTTGCACTCCCTCAACTTCCAGCAGAGAAGGTGGGGGAGATGATGTCACACAGTAGGGAGACAAGCACCCTTGAACTTGAGGAGTAGTCGAGCATGTGGTCTTGCTTATGCCCCAGCATTTCTCTTGGTAGACATACTCATGACATCTCCCATAAGTTTTCCCCCGTCTCCTCTTCTTCCAATGGAGCACTTTGTAGTCTGCACCTCTAACGCCACACATTTTTGTGAACATGCTTTAAATGCACCACAAAGAATAATAAAAAAAAGATGACTTGTATGAATAAATATGGATAAGAAACAGAAGAAAGAAGAAAGAAGTGCATGTGTGCACTAAGAATGGACTGTGATCAACAATCACATGTGGGTGTCGAAGGAGAGAGCAAGGATGGTTACTTACCTTCACTCAAAGATCGTGAGAGTTGTATTGTGGGTTAACTCTTACTTCTCTAATCGGTCGGTTGGCGAAGAAAATTTTAGCTCTTAGTTATCGTGCAAGAACAACAATAAAAGATGAAGCAATTTTAGACCAAGTTGTGTAGCATCAAATCCAAAAGAACCAAAGAAGATGCTTGCATGGGCTTGAACACACCTTGTTGTGGTGTTTTAAAACCCCTAAGAAATGTGGGTATGAATCAAATGATGTGTGTGAAGTGAAGAAAACTATGGTGATTGTGTGAGAGTGAGATGCATGCACTAGAAGATGAATATTGTAAATAAGTAAACGAGAAAGAAGGAAGAAGAATTTGATGTGGCCCAGACATAGTAGAGCTGAAGGAAAAAGAAGACTTCTTCATGCTCCAATGAACTTGAGAGTTCGGCAGCACCGCCCCTTCAATTGAAGAACGCTTCAAGCAAGCTTGAGAGGCTCTTCTCTTCAAACTTCAGAGTTTGAAGTCTCTGGAACGCAGCAGGGCTTCGCCAATATGTATGTATGCTCTCTCTAAAATGTGGCCACAGGGGTCCTTTTATAGGCGTAAAAATGTAAATCGCGACAGACACAATGATCGCTTTTAATAATGAAACACGTCTGGTTAACCCGTCGCGTTTAAAAACCTTCTATACTTCGATTGGCTCTTTTCATACTTCGACTCAGTTGAAAACATAGCAATTATAAATAGCGACCACATAGGCCGTCGTGCTTTTGAACACTTCCAATATTGATTGGATTCTTGCCCAATTTTATAAATAGAAAGTTATAATCGCGACGACATGACCTGTCGCACTTTTGGAAAGAATCGATCTTTTAGTAGGAATCAATCTTATAAATAAAGGAAGGTCAAAAACATGACGACCTAAGTGGACGTGTATCTATTTAGCAATAAACACTTTATAAGAACAATTTTGGAAATTATCAAAAATCAACTATAGAAACTCTTAACTGCGACGACTTGACAAGATGCGATTCATATAACAATAATTGGAACCAAAGTGGGAATCAGAACAAAACTGCGTCACTTGACCAGCTGCGTATCTCGCTAATCGATGTTTACATCTTCAATCGATACCAACTTCAATATGGAATAAGCACCAATCGGAATAGAGAAACGTGACAGCTTACCCCACCATGAATCATTGTTTAACAATTGATGTTCACAACACCAATGGATACAGACTCAATCGGAAGAGGCATTAATCAAAAGAGAGAAAGGCGACGACTTACCCTGCCGTGAATAAATGTTCAGCAATCGATGTAGGCTCAATCGATTGTTTTCACCAATCGATGTATAAAAACGTGACGGAATGACCTGACACGAATATCACCAATCAATTGACCTTAACAATCGATGTCTTAAGCCTAATCGATTCACTAAGTCACGACCACTTGGTATGTCGCGAATCAATTATTAATTAAGACCCCCAATGACACCATAAAATCTCTAAAAATTCTATAAAATCTAAAAAAAGTAGAATATACTCAAATGATTAATTGAGGAGAGCCACTTTGAGGCATTACAGTATAGCATGAAATTTACCTAGTATGGTGTCAAATTTAGCGTGTCTACAATTTTCCCTTGCCTTTCCTTATGGCTCGAGGAGAGAGGGGACTGCCCAACACAACCTTTTCTTGGATTTGCAATTCAAGAAGACACTGTGGGAACCCCGCACCCTAAGACTCCCTCAGAGAAAGAGTAAATTGACAAGACGTATTTGCAATAAAAGAAGCTCAAGGTTCAAATCACTTACAATCAGTGAAGAATTTTCCACTGATGATCGGTTATATTTGAGTTTCTAAGGAGCATCGCCCCATATGCTAGGAGTTGGGGAATCCCAGTCAGTTAGTCAAATGGAAGCGCGGTTCCTCATCAATATCTCGATAGATGGTTCCAACCCTTAAGTGTTGGGGGACCGATTGGGGATACCCTGGCATAAGAAGTTGGGCCTCATAGGAAAACGTCAATTAGTGACCTTGGGACGCAAGATACCTAGAAATATTGAGATTTCCACCCACTAAGGATGGTATCTCGAGAAGTGAGTGCAAGAAAGCTCATGCCCCACCGAGCCCTAAAAAAATAAAAGTCATCACCGCTTGCAGATGCTTCTTCAGCTCAAAAAAGACTCAAAAGAGGTGAAGGCATGGGTTAATCTTATGCATGGCGCAATGAACTATAAAAGTGAAAACGAAAGCATACGAATATGACACCAATTAGATGGGGGCCAACCCATAATACCACAAGAGTGATAGTACAAATGGGGGGATTGGACGGCGAAATCCTAATTTCAGGGTGAAGGTATAAAGGCAAAAGGAGTCAGGCCGTATATTCATGCTCAACTCAGTCTAATTGGGTAAGGAGAAATGATACTCACCATAGACTTCAAAATAGGAGAGGACGGACAAGACCTCTATCCTCTGCTCCATCTCGCTGTTAGAAGAAGAAGTTTTCTAATCATCCATGGAAAAAAGGGAAGAAGACGAACTTGAAGATGTCGAGTATGGAGAGGATGATGCTAATGATCCCAAGAATTAAGTAGGGACTGAGAATCTACATAAAGAGGCCAGGAAAACGAAGGCTAAAGCATGACAAATGGAGAGAATACACTCGAAGGCCCTAACAACAAATTTTATAACTGCAAGGGGCTGAGGGATTTATTCAAAATTTCCTGCCTCCTCGAGAACTGAAAAGCTTGCGCCACTGTCAAAGAACTTCCGCATAATTAAGGCGAATGATGCACACTCATTGCATAAAACACTTTGGGGTATCCACCAAAACAGTGGTGTCCATGTGGAAGACGCTTCAAACACCCTGAGGGAAAAAGGGGAAGTATGGTGTCCCAATCCTAACCGCGAAAAGCAGCGCCATCAATGCCACAAAGTGACGTGCACTGTAGAATGAGCCATCGATTGGCAGCTAAACTGAGAACACCTAATCCTTACGTCTGCCCCAAAAGAGTTAATGTGAACCTAACCTAATAGGTGAAAATTCAGATACTAAACTACAACCCACCTAATGATAGCCTAGATAGTAAGTATGGATCAAGAAGTGCTACTGAGCTCCATATTATCGCCCACGTGGAAGGTCCCCTAAGCTTGGCAGGAAGTCTACGAGGATAGCCAAGGTAAGCAAACAACTCCCAAGACCTTGCCTTTGGAACGTGCTAGTGTAGAAAATTATCTCGACTTATGGCCACTTCATTATATCAGTCAGACCTTAACTCAGAGATCAACCTCCTTTGAAAATATCTTTAACTCAAGGCTCTGAGCTCAAGGAAATTATAAGGGAGGTTAGCTTGATAGGTTCTTATCTGACCCAAAGGAGACTAAGATAGTTGAGACTCCTACTTGATTCTAAAGTTAGCAAGACCCACTTTAGGCTTAATTTAGCCCACATAAGAAGAGCGGTAAAAGATGGAAAGGGAGATATACTCATGATTATCCATAATCAAGGCCCTTAAATACTGTAACAAATCCCATAATCTTAGATAGTTACCCCCTTTGGAGGATCACCTAGTCCCGACCTTATTGTCGCCACATCTTATGGATCCGTTGGGGGAAAGCTAATGCCCTTACAATCCCCAGAAGGCCATCCAAAAAAAGTATGGAACTCTAAGTACTCTAACCAGTGGAGAATGATCTAGAATGGCATCCTCCCTTTCTTTATGCTCTTTGCCCACTATTTTGACTTAGGTATCAAATTTTTTTTGAGACTTACTCCTAGATCTCTATTCCTTCGCTCTTCCTTGCAAATCTCTTTGGAGCTCGAGTACCTCCAACTTTTTCCAATCTCAAAGCCATTGAATAGTCTATGTGAAGGTTTAAGATCAACCCTCTTCAAGATGCAAAAATACAATTTCTGTTCCTGACTCTAAACCATTGACAGCCCTAACTAGAATCATTTTCCTTCTAAGTACTTCTTATCTATGGGAAGAGATTATAGATGTTTGATTTTGACTTTTGTCTCTTTTCTTTTTTCTTATTTCTCATCTAAATCCCTTTGTGCCTAACGTCTTTTTAAACTGGTTCCCCGATCTGCCAAGAGTATGTATAGTAAGTATATATATATATATATAATTTCTCCTTGTCTCTTCTCCGTATCTCTAAACAGAGAGTGGTTGTTATGTATGAAAAGCGACCTCATCATATAGTAATGGATGACACCCATAAGATCACATGCCTGTTAAACCACAATCATGAAGGCTAAATCTATGATCCCCCACCACCAAGCAGCATCCTTGTCGGTACATCCCTTTCTATGTCACCATCTTCGAATCATTTGCGCACCAAATTCTTGGTATCTTTTCTTAGAATTAGCCATAGTTAAACATGTTGTGGGGGGGGGGGGGTAAAGTGAGACTTCGATAGATAAAGGTGGTCAGGTAATGGACGTTGCTCGCTCGGATAAGTTGAATATTATTTCGAAAAAGTCGACCAGGATAATCTCGGTCTAATCGGATTAAAGTCTCAAAATTGATTCTAATTATTTTGTTAAAATGTGTCGTCTTATAATTGATACTTTATTTGATCTTTAGAGGGGTCTTGCATGAGATGGAATCCTTGAAGAGTTTTCGGATTGGGAAGTTCCAAGGAGGTATAAACTTTCGTCAGGTTCTATGGAAATGGCCCAAGAAAAATAAGCAAAAGCCTGCTACAGAATGGGACATTCCATCTTGGTCACTTCTCCCTTTTACCATCTCCTGCTCCCCAAAAGTCCAAAACCTTTCTTTTCTCTTCTGTATCAACGACTCTATAATCTACCTCAATTCCAAATACTTGCTGTATTGTTCATAATATCAAAAAACTTCCTGAAATTTGATTTTGTTCCTGTTTAGGTCCCACTGTCAGTTATATAGTCCACTAATTTAACCATGGTCAGGGGAAGGTGGTGGTCAAGTGGTACACAAGAGTGGCTCTGCGATTAAAATCCTTCATTTTATATTTTAGGTGCTACGTTCTAATTTCCACTCCCACACTTAATGGCAGTTGCAGAAATTATATCTAGTGAGACCACCCGGATAATTTTATCCGATAGAGTCATCCACTAAGGTTATCCTATCCAAATCAGTTCGGTCATTATAAGAATTTTGACCTTTTTAAATATAATTTTTAATATAAATTTAAGGGATTTGAGAAATTCAGTGAAGACACATAACTCCACTGAGTTCTTAATTTTGTCCCTGCGGCCACACTTACCTACCAGAAAAAAGAAGGTGGCCAAGTGGGTGGAAGGCCGTCAAACACAAAGCGGATGGGAGAGCCTGGTCCACACTGCTACCCTCTGGCCTCGACGGGCCTAACCCCAACGCCCTTGGCCTTGCCATCGGTTGCGTCTCCAATTTCCCCACAACGTACGTAGACGCCTCGCGCAAGACTAAGGGCCCTGTATGTGTAGATCATGGCACGGTGAGGGAAGAGGTGTGAGGTCATTGGCGACATAGTGAGAGAGAGAGAGAGAGAGAGGAGAGAGAGAGAGAGAGGTGTGAGGTCATTGGCACACTCTTATAATGCATCTTCCTCTTTGGTGGCAGAATGCTGGGCTCTTCTTGATGGATTGAGGCTGACTAAGAGCTTCTCATTTTATATCTCTAAAATTCAAATTGATTCTATGTTATTGGTTCAACTTCTCTGACAGATCACTAGAAAGCCCCCTTGGTGCTTATGGGAATTTTGAGACGAGCTTTCTCAATTGGTTTCTTTATATTCTCTATTGATTTAGACATCGCGAGATTGGATAGATCTGGTTTTACCTTATGTTCAAATTATGTAAATGGGTGGAGGCTTTGTTTTTCTTTTTTGATCAGTTTCTAAATATCAGGTAGATAAGTTCTGGGTTAGAGAGAGAGAGAGAGAGAGAGAGAGAGAGAGAGAGAGAGAGAGAGAGAGAGAGAGAGAGAGGAGAGAGAGAGAGAGAGAGAGAGAGAGAGAGAGGAGAGAGAGAGAGAGAGAGAGAGGAGAGAGAAGGAGAGAGAGAGAGAGAGAGAGAGAGAGAGAGAGAGAGAGAGAGAGAGAGAGAGAGAAGAGATTTATAACTATTTTTAGGTTTTTTTTTTTTTGAAGGGCAGTTGGCTGCGAAGTTTATTTCATAAAGATAGTAACATTTGAGGAGTTTCTTTTAAGAATATGAAGAATACCAAACTCATTTAGAATTAACATAGATTTTAGGACTTGCGTAAAACCCTAAAAAGGCTCAAGCTAAACATAAGGAACGAGTTAAGCATAGGTCTTACAATAGAGTTGAACCATCCTTGCCGGCACGGTCGTAAGAGAAGGTTATAGAGACCACCACTAAACCGAGGTTAATAGGGTGTTTGGGACAATTAAAAAAAATTATTTCTAGCTTAAAAATTATGTTAGATTCGTTTTCAATTTAAATTTAAAATTATGACAACATGGTGTCATCCGTTTGGTAAAAACATCCAAATTTTTAAAAATTATGTTGATATGTTTGGGCGGGGCAGAGGCATGAGCGGGGGTTCCAGCGGGGGCGGGTGGGGGGTTCCAGCGGGGCTGGGGGGGGGGGGGAGGAGGAAGGGGAGGGGTTATGGCGGGGTGGGGTTGGGGGCGGGAGGTGTTCGTGCGGAGGGGGGGGTGGGCAAGGGGCCCGCAGGGGGCCGCCGGGGCTGGGGGAGGGGAGTGTGGGGGGGGGGCAGGGGCCGCAGGGGCTGGGTGGGGGCGGAAGGTTGGGGGGGGGGGCAGGGGGGGCGCCGGGCTGGTTGGGGTGGCAGCGGGGGGGGGGGGTGCAGGTGGTTCCGACGGGGTGGGGGCCGAGGCTGGGGGGTGGGGGCACGGGGTTGGGTGGGGGTGACAAGGGGGCAGCGGGTTGGGGGGGGGGGGGGCAGGGGCTGGGGGGGGGGCAGGGGGGCCGCCGGGATTGGGGGGGGGGGGGGGGGGGCGGGACTGGGGGTGGAGGGGGCGCTGGGTTTGGGGGGGGAGGGGGTTTCCGGCGGGGTGGGGTCGGGGCTGGGGGGCACAGGGGCCGTCGGGGCTGGGGGGGGGGGGGAGGAGGGGGGGCGGCAGTGGGGGGCGCCGGGGCTGGGGGGGGGAGGTGGGGGGGAGGGGGTTCCGGAGGGGTGGGCCGGGGCTGGGGGGGGGGGGGAGGGGCGCAGGGAGCAGCGGGGGAGGGAGGGTGCAGGTCCAATGCGATAGTCTTAAAAAAAACACAGGTCGATTCTTATTATTATTTTTTAAAGAGATATAAAGGATGCGAGATTTTCTCTCTACAAATTAGAAACGCTTATCAAACATACTCTACTTACTTCTCTTTCTTTTTTTTTTTAAAAAAAAATGTAACTAAACACCTCATAAGCCACTTGAACCAAAAGCGAAGTTTGGTCGCAGGTAGTTGGGCGAAAGAAAGCCGTTCCCCTTTGCATGGCACATTCGTGCAGTCATTTTTCCGACTGAACTGAGCTGCCAACCTTTTCAATTAAATCTCTCATCTAGTACAAACTTTTCGCCATTAACGTTAGTGAAGTTATTGGCCTCTATTACCTCCGTTAACATCTTCAATTACTAAATGTTGGCTGTTTAACTTTTTTTTTTAATCTTTTTAATCATGGTGAAGTTTTACTTGACTTATCCTTCAAAACATCTGATAATTCAAATAAGTTGGTAAACGTTAGATGAGTCACTCGTTTACTATTCAACAAACAAATTCATGTTGAACTCAAGTCAAACTTAAATATAACGTCGCTACCTTTAAGTCTTTCTGTCAAACATCTTATATCAATAACATGTCAGCCATAATAAAAATTTGAACAGGACAAGGCTTCAGGCAACTTAAATCATTAGCAACCTTAAAAGAGACCAGCAAAAAGATAAAGTGGCATCCTGTGCACAACCAACCAGAGCTAAGAGAATTTGGGGATCCATATCAGAGCCTCGTCGACGGAAGAGATTCTGAGATTGTAATGATAGAATGTCTGACTCATTAAGTGATAACTGGCAACTCAAAAGTTTGTGGGAGCAAAAAAAGAGCGAGCAAGACTCCCCACGCTGATTTCCAGCTTTTCAACCACAAGATATATAAAAGATGATAGAACTTCAAATTTCAAACTATTTAAAGAGAGAACAAGATTAAAAATTTAAGGGTGAGTTTTGCCAGTTAGCTTTGCATCGTGGGTAGGATGTGTAAAGTATGCGCGAGCCCTTGAAATCAAAAGACAAATTAAGATATACTTTGCAGTGGGGATAAACCCTCTAATATATTATAGGATAATGTCATAGTGGACAATAATATTTATTAAAAGAGTTGTATTTAACAATTCCAGGATAAACCGTCATTTTTCCTCGATCAATTCTGGAGCACTGCAGAATGATTAAGGAAGCTCAATAAATAGAGGTGCTCCGAAACCTTTTGAAATATGAGCGGAACTCAAAAAAGGAGCGGAAATGCTTTAAGCTGACAAGCCATCAATGGATACTATGAAACTTCAGCTCAGAAGAACAAATGGCGGGGAAGGGTTTGCTTATAAACATATCATCACCATCATGAAGAACCATACTGCCGTGGAAACGTTGAGATCGAACTGAATGCTCCTCATGAGAACCTGTGGAACTTGCAAGAACATTTTTTTCCCCGCAGCAGCATTAAGAGTATGATCCCTTTGCCATCCAATTCTCATCAGCTTTCTTAGAATACCATTTTTTGCTCAGTTTTCTTATCACTTCCGCTTCTCAGCACCAATTGACAGAAGCTCGAAGCTTCGAAGAGTTGGATCGTCCCTGGTGCTCCTTCCTCCAGCATTGCGAGAGAGTGATGAGGACCTAGACTCCAGCCCAGGCTGATGAATCCGTTGGCCAGTAGACGGACGACCAGTGCTGCTTGAGAGCAACCTACTGGCACGACTGAGTTGATGATCACTAGGCTCCCCCGAAGAACTTGGCCTACTGCTTGAGACAACAGCTCTCTTTGAAGTACTACCGTTCCGAGATGAAGAGCCCCGAGTTTTCTCAGAATCAGGGACCTGAAAATGGGATGCAGAAACAATCTACATACTAGTCACGACAATGGCAGAGAATCATTTTTCCACTCCAGTTAGATAATCAGTGAGGATTTCATATTTACCTCATTGGACACAGACGTACACAATGCCTAGGATACACAATCTACAGTAACTTTTAATATCATTCCTTCTATATTTTTAAAAGTAACATTAAGCACAAGAAAATTAGGAAATACAAGAAAACAATCATGACAATGGATAACCACACATGGATCTTTTGCCCCCTCACACAAGCCTCCAACATTTTGACCAGTGCTTTCTTGGATATGCCATATTGTTTTCTTAATACATCTTTCTTTCTGCTAGATTTGGGGATAGCATTCAACTCATTCTTTGACAGTTGGTTGCCTTGGTGAAAGCATACATCTTATAGGAAACTTCCCCTTTACCTCTTCATCTAGACTGTCTCTAAAGTAAACAAGAACCTCTCAGGATTCTTCCAAAATGCATGCACTTCAATTACAGCAAAGGAGGAAGCATTTTTCTTGCAAACTGGTGTCGTGAGACCTTTAAGGCCATTTCTCTTTCCAACTAGACCTGCCTAGCTGCCAGCATCACCTTGTAGGGGAGGTGCAGATATCAGGCAGGTGGCTGATACCAGGGTTGGCCAGATCGGAATGGGGGGGGGGGGGGGGGGGGGGGAAATCGGGGAATGGGTTGGCCAGATCGGAATCGGGGGGCGAATCGGGAAATTCCTGATTCCCCTAATATATATATAGGGTGCTGCGGTGCGGCCCCGCCGCACCCTAACTGCAACCGTTGGATCGCCATTCAACGGCCGCAGCATGCTATGTGCGAGTTACGGTGGCTGCTACAGTACGGCAGGGCTGCACCGCCATACTGTAGCATCTCTCTCTCTCTCTCTCTCTCTATATATATATATATAGATTAGAGTAATGCTGTGGTACGGCCCCACCGTACCGCAGCCCACACCGTCGGATACTATTCGACGGGGTGCATATTAAAAAAAAAAGGGACCTGCCGTTTCGCGTGCCGGTGCATATTAAAAAAAACGGGACCTTCCGTTTAATGCAGGTCCGTTTGGGTAAATCCGACGGTCCCTGCTGCAGTGCGGCGGGGGTGTACAAAAGCCCCCGCCGCACTGCAGCATTTCTGTATATTATACAGATATATATATATATATGAAGGTAATCGGCCGAGTAGGGCGCATCAGGGATCAGCTTTCCCCTGATTCACAGCGAATCGGCCGAATCGAGCTGATTTGCCCCGATTCGGTAAACCATGGCTGATACACAACTCTGCAATTCTGTCCGTCTTCCATTGGATTTAGCTAGTCTCAAACTAATGGAACAAAACATATGAAAATTATGCTGATGATTTACTGTGGACCAGACTAATTACTGGTCCACGTAACATGTTTGAATATATGGCTGTGACACGCAGGGGAACGCACTACAGGGAACTTGAATGCACATGAACCAATCCTTAAATGATGCCGTTGGCATGCCAAAGGCATATGAACAACTCTGATGAACATTCTAGCAGATTATGACGTGAATCAATTGACTATACAACAATGCAATTCATGGCAATGGTAAAACCAGTTTCAGATAAACTAATGTGGATCCCTCTCCTAAATTCCAGTCACTTGCACATTAAAGATCAGCAAAAACAGTGGCTCAAGGGTCTTTTTCTTTTTTCTCTCTCTAGACTTGTCTAGAGAGAGAAGCTCTCAGCTTTTGTGGGTTCATGCAAGCGATGGCCCATTGGGTGGTCCCCTGCCTGGACGATGGCCCATTTAGGTTGATTGGGGTTTTTTGAATCACACTTCCTTGGTGTGATATCTGCTATATAGGTGTTTTTGGGGGTTTTCTCTTCTTAGGCGCTCAGCTACCTATACATGTACATCTCCTTTTCCATTATTATATATCTCTGGTACTACCCGCCTTCAAAAAAACAGATCAGCAAAAATATATATATATATATAGCCTAGGTGGCTGGTTCAATTCCAAGTGGTTTGACGACCAGATCAGCTGGTCAGAAGAATCTTTAAACCACTTTAGTTTCCTCAAAATGATTGATACATCAATTACACTGATGTAATTCCATTTATTCTCCTTCCAAGAACCCATAACTTGTTATATGCAGATGTACAGAAAACCAAGGCTGAAGCTGAAGCAGAACCAATGCAACTTGTGCAGAGAATCTAGTAATCACCTAGTGCGCTTCTTTTTTCCTCAGCCATTTGAGTAGCAGTTTAATTTACAGATGGAAAATTTTCCTGATTTGAATGATATAAATATTTCTCTAAAAAGGTCTTGGTAAATTATCTGTTGTGTGTGTAACAGCATCGGCCACACAGCATTTGATCCAGTAACTTATGTTGTTTGAAGGGAATTGGTTGACCATAATGGGCCACCTAATCCAAGTGCACACCTTAGGTATTTCTCAGTGATGGTCATAAAGAATAATCATTAGGCATAGTTGTCAAGGGCAGACGCCTTGGCGCAAAGGTGCTTTCTCCATCGTCTAAAAACAGGCCGCCTTTCAAGATGCTTACAAGGCGCTCCAACGCGTCGCCTGGGCGGTCAAGGAGTGCGCCTAGGGCCTGCTTGGGAGCCTGCACCACAGAGACCCATTAAGGGTCTAAGATCCACCCAATGTCAAGTTGGATCTTTTAAAAAAAAACAAATCCCTTTTCCCCCATCACCCAGAGCCATTCACGAATGGCCGAAGGCCCTAGGGTTCACATGCTCCTGTTGCAGTCGCCACCGCCGCCCCCTCCGCCCCCTCCAGCCGCTAGCTCTGGCCGCCGCAAGACCTCTTCTTTGAGGTACTTTGACTCTCTCTCTCTCTCTCCCCTTTTCTGGATTCTGAATCCTCCTCCCTCCCCCCCCCCAAAAAAAAAAAAAAAAAAAAAAAAACAGAAAGAGAAAGAACCCTGGCCAGCCGGCAGTGAGATCCCTTCCCACCCCATCCCCATACGGGCCCTCCCCCCTTCAACCCCCACAACTCTTGGCCTCCCACCCGTGTGACTGTGTTCACAGAGTCTCATGACTGTGTGAACATAGTCATACGGGTGCAATGACTGTGTTCCCCCTTCCCACCCGTCCCCCACTGAACAAAGTCATGACTTGTTTGTTCACACAGTCTCATGACTGTGTCCTATATGGCTGTATTCCTCCTCCCTCCGCGGCACACCACTGAACACAGGCATGCGTGTTCGTTCACAGTCTCATGCATTGATGAGTTGATGTGTTGGGAACATGTGTTTGTCACTTGATGAGTTGATGCATTGATGTGTTGTTTTAGAGTTTAATATTTGTCATTTTACATTACCTCATAGTAGTTAGTACTACTACTATTTGCAGATTTTAGAGGAACTTTGTAAATTTGATAATTTCTTTATATATATTATTTCAATGTTTCCCTCTTCAATTTTTGTGATGTGTTATTGCAATAATGTCTATCACATTATGATCCTTTTTATTTAATTTTTATGAGAATTATATATTTTTAGAGAAATAAATATTATATAGGGAGATACTCTTGACATAGCGGAGATTGGGCGTCATCCTTGGCACCTAAGCGCTTAGGCGCCCAAGCACGCCTTGATGCTTTGACAACTATGTCATTAGGACAAAAACTTTTGACAAACTGTGTAAAGGGGTACTAGTAGCATCAGTTTTGCAAGAGCAAATGTGCCAAATTGTATCTAATACTAGCACATGCTACAGTCAAATCGCTTAGGCCTAAAATGAGATGGTGTGATGTTATTAGGAAGTAAATTAGCTCTTGGTTTTAAATACGAATATAGCATTTGATAGAAATCTTTGGTGGAATAGGATTCATGTAGCCAACCCCAAATAATGGAATATGGCTCTGATGATGATGATGTGGACATAAAGGTTGCAACACAAAATAACAAGAATATATATATATATATATATAAGATAGGAATTGAACTCAAACTCTACATATTAATCCTGAAGCCAGTTTGGGCTCTATTTTCCTGGGATTTACCATAAAATTTTCAAGTTTTGTATCTCTTTAGTGTGGGATAGGATTTCTTCTCCTACAAATAGGTTCCTAGGGCTCATGACTTCAAGAAAGAACCCAGAGCAGGTCGTGACTCGTGAGGACACCGCCCAGCACTTCCACACCCTTCTTCATCCCTCCCACATCCAGGAAGTAGCCCTCTTGGGGCATATTCTCACCTTTCTCTTTTCTTTTCTTTTCATGCATGCTAGTTGTTCATAGTTTTCTTTTCAAACTTGCTATATATAATCACTTTGGAACTTGGGAGTGGCCAATGTTTCCATTAATTGATTTACACCATGAATCAATCATAATTTGATTGGCCAATTTGGGCCGGTGTCACAGTGGTGACCATGAATCGATAATAATAATAAGCCTTATTTCACAAATGATCATATGCTGAGTCCCAGAATAAGTTGAGCAAACCTGAACACTTAGCTTAACAAGGCAAAACCAGCTAGTACATGGAGTTTAAAATTTCCAGAGATAGAGAGAAAGAGAGAATTTACTGCTTTGCTAGTGATAACAGAATGGGGATGAAAATGAAGAAAGAGGATAAAGAAATATGACACTAACAGCTTCCTTGGATGAGGTTGGTACAGTCTCTGGTATTTTGTGTTTGGAATGGTCACCATAATGGCCAGAACCTGAACCATTCCTTCTGGCAAATGCTTCAACCGCACCAGAGAATCTATCATGAATCTCTTGCCCCACTGATAGGTAACAAGTATGTTAAAGTTTCCACAGGGCTCTGTCCCAAGTAATAAAGGTGGTAAAACAGCATATAGAATCCAAAAACAAACCTGAAGTTCTCTCCACTCTCTCTGCAGACGGTCCAATAGCCCCACTTGCTCTTCCACTTGGCTGCTGAATGATGGGAAAAAATGAGGACAACGGATAGGATGCCATGGAAAAGGATACAAACAGACAAAAATACAAAAAAAAAAGAAGAGAGAGAAAACATACTCGTGTTCGAGAACTTGCACCAATCTGTGGATATTTCAAAATCATCCAGTCAAACACATAATCAAACTGATAGCCTGTAAACATTAATTGTATTAAACAACATTGTTCTGCAAAGGATCTGGGAATAAACATACGACACTTATCTGTAGTGTCAAAAGAATCTGAAACAAAGTTCACTAATGTGAGAAGTTTGCTCACCTTCTCGAATAAAGAGATCACGGAAAAGTCTCTTTAAGTATGAATAATCTGGTTTATCGTCAAAACGCAAGGATCTGCAATAGTGGAAGTACGAAATAAATTCTGATGGATAATTTTTACACAGCACCTGTTTCACAAACAGATAAGTCAGTATACACTTCAATGCTGAAGCCCAGATACCACCAAGGACAACAATATCATAATATTTGGAACTAAAAAAATACCTCTATAGGAGTAAGCATCTTCTTCTCACTGATCTTGTCATACTTCTGCTTCTTAGTGCCAGCTTTCAGGCCCTGCCATGGAAGACTGCAACAATGTAACAGAACAAGTTAAAAGAGAGATGCAGGGAGAAATAGCATATATGAAAGAATCAGAGTCTAAAATGGAATATTTCAAGAGCTCAAACCTTCCTCTCAAGAAATACATGAGCACATAACCAAGAGACTCCAGATCATCCCTCCTACTTTGTTCTGAATTCTCCGCAAATTAGAGAGTAAGCCTAGGATCACAGGAGAAAGAGCCAGTATCTTTCAAATAGAGAGGGGTCACCTACTTACCAACACCAAGATGAGTATTGACACTTGCATACCGGGCTGTTCCTGTTAGGTTCTTATTTTCCCTGTAAGAAAATGTAAGTCCCAGTGTCATTGCCAAAGAAAGAAATAACCCATAAAAAACAGATGTAAATAGAAGTTTAGAAAATGAATGGAAGCAGAAGCCATTTGTCAAATAAAAATAAAAACACACCGTAGAAGGTGAAGGATTATAGGAGTGTACTGTGTATATGACAGCATATTGTTCCATGTAGATATTAAATAAAGATGTATTAGTTTTTTTCTTGTCTTAATCAACCAAAAGTTAAATAAGCAATCAGCAGACAATAAAGGGGGTCTACATGATGAAACACGGTTCATCGTGCGGGCATACAAGACAATACAAAGAATACATGTTATAGATAAAATGTGGCAGATTCTGGGGCTATATATATGGAATTATGCCACTAAACATGGAAATGTGAAAGAAGAAGACTTGCCCATTTCATCTACTATCAATAATCACAAAAAGCAAAATCCATTTTCATTTTACTCCATAATTTTTCAATAAAACATGATAGCATAATTTACACTAAGATAGTAACTCACAACATAGGACACTCAAAATGGCAAAGAACCGGAAATCAGCTCTTTATATAAGTGCACATCCCCCTCAACCCCGCTTCAGAGGGAAGGAAAAAAAGAGAACAGCTTTAGGAACAAGTACACAGCTAAGACATGCTCGGAACAGCATCCAATTGGAAGCACTTTGGAGCTTCTCCATTTTTCGATGACTCTCAGAACTGGAAACCATTTATGTAGTCTTCTTTTATTAGCCAAAAGTTTGAAATTGGAGCTCCAAGATTGGTTAAAAATGGGGATGTTAGGGAAGGCTTGTCTTGTGTAACCACCTAATCTCAGTTACAACCACACCCACAGTCAACATTTTTCATGTTCATAGCAGAAGCAAAAAGCTTTTGCTAAACACTTATAACTCCTCGTAGAAGAGGCCTTGGAGGATAGTGCATTCCTGAGAAACATCTGCTTAGTGGATTGTTATGCAAAAATTTCCACACGACCAAATAATAAACAAAAGAACAACAGATGGGGTGTGCAATTGCATTTTCCACCTTGGATAAGGATTGACAATTTTTTTGTAACTTGTACTTTTTCACTGTAACTTACAAAAGAAGGCTGGAAAATGCCTATTAGAACCAGTTAAACTGAAGTAAAAGTCTCATTTCAGTCCAACATCCACTGGGATGAGTTCTGCCAATCCTTTGACAATATTCAAGGGCATGACAGGCTGCAGAGGCCGCATACCAGACATGTAGGCATGACTCTTCAATTTTTTAACAGTCGCCAGCAGAAATGAGCAAGAGTATGGACTACAACTGAACGTCAAACACAATATGCATTTGAACAGTCCAGACACAAGTGTGAGCCTCTGAGATTCCCACCAGAAATGGGCAAGGTGCAATATAATTCACCGATGTCCATGATAACAGGTGAGACCATGAAACATGATAAGGTCTGGTGCCGAAGAGACGGTAAATGAGAATCAAAGCAATCCCCATCATCACATATAGTCCCCCCTCCTTTTCTTAAGTGGATGGAGCATAGACATGTTCAAACATGGAAGGCAGAATCGGCCATGTAACCTCCACTTTTGAGGTATTGAATAGAAGAAAGAAATATGGCAAGTACTCCACGTCGTGGTGAGGGGTGAGTGTCTCCCACTGTTCATCTTCCTCCTCCCCCTCCTTCCCTCCCTGCCGGTGGATTCCGGCTTATTCCCTTCCTCCTCTCTCCCTCCCCCCCCCTTTTTCTTCTCTCTCTGTCCCACATCACGTGTAACTTGTAAGTAATATTTGGTTTCACATGTTAAACCATATTAATTCTTGGGGTACATAGAAGACAGATAAAACAGATTCTTAAACATAGTGCCAGATGACAAGTCCTCCGTGTAAGGAATGATGCATGGAAACAATAACAGAATTAGCGGTGGTAAAGAGTATCATACAATTAAAGTTGGTGCAGCAATGATGTTAATCAACAAAAGCCAAACTCAAGTTTTTGCACCTGGATACAAGAAATTACCTGTAAGGAATATGCTTGTGTGTTTGGAGGTCTCTATACCTCTTTGCAAGACCATAATCAATGATATATACCTGCAATGGAAGCATTCAATAAAGACCAACATCTCATTATTTTCCAACAAAATAATATCGGCTTTTCTTAGTTTTTATAGTCTTTAATATTTTAAAATTAACTTCTAAACCCCATAACTTGACTATTTATCCCTGAACTAAAGAAATTTTCTTTAGAAGTAGGTTCCTTTCATCAACGACGGGACTTCTTCTAAGGCCAAAGGACCTGCTTCTAAGAAAAGATGAAGACTCTAGGGCCCAGGGTTAAACAGTCAAGTTAAGCAGACTGAAGGCTAACCCTCCAAGATTAAAGAGACTTGGAACAAAAAAAACCAAGAATATCAAAGAACCTTGGCCATCCAGCAGGCAAAAGATACACATATAAGCAGCTGCCAAAAAAGCGTGTTCACTTATGTATGAAAGGCAAAATAACCGTCCAATAAATCAGCATAAGCATCTCAAAAATGCTAGACTATGAAAGTTCAGACATATCCACATTTGTTGACAAACTAGATCATTTTCCATCAGTCAGTTATACATGTATAACAGACACCTTACATGACATCTAATTTTTCAGAAAGATGAAGAGGAACTATCAGAAATTTTCTTTGACCACCTCATTACCCATTACGGCTAATCAAAATGTGCATAACAAGACAGATTGAGCCACATTGTATGATGATGAGAAGCCTCCATGTCAGAGCTAGCTTACTGGGTCCATTGGATGAAATCTACATCATTGTCTTCAAGGTGCTGCCTGGATGACAAGGCACTGGCCAAATGCCAAGGCAAGTGGTTGTCTGGGAAAGCAGCACAAAAAGGCTGAACCAGCAGCATGATTCATGAACCACAGCAGCGCTTGTTGAGTTTTTTATTGTTGGATGCCTTGCCTATACATATAACTTGGTCATTCTTTATATCTCTCAAATTATTATGTGCTTAGCAATATTTCAGGTTAATTAAACTTTTCAACTTGGTTGACATTTGAAAGTTATGCTCAGATTCCATCGATTACCTTATGGTAATTAATTATTTGGTTAACATTTGTTATTTCTTCTATTATATTGCCTTCTTGCACATACACATACGCTAAATATTTGTGACTACCACTTTTGTATTTATTGAATAGAGAATGTACATGGTCTAAAATAGAGAGTACTGACTAGTTTGTTACATGAACTAGGCTTCGCCTAGGTGCCTAAGCAGGCCCACCACCTTAGTTGCCTAGGTCGCTTTGACAACCATGTTCCAGTCCTACATAGCTGAGACAAAGATCAAGCAAGGCAACCAAGAAAAGCCTCAACCTCGTGAGCAAGGTGCTGAATGTTATTGCTTCTAAATGTACTTTTGCCATTTTAACTGGACGTTTGCCATTTTAACTGGACACTGATTAGTCATATGTGGCAGCAGACATCTTTCTTGACGATGTCCATTTATCCAACTTTCTTATAACTACATTCTACTGTCTTTCCTGCTCCTCCATGAAAGGTACATACTCAATTACATGTTCTTAGCAGTCACTTCCCATGTATTACCCCTGCTTCATGTTTTTAGGACCTTCAGCAAGAAAACGTTGCCTCAAATGCCTACACATCTGAGGCTAAGACAAGGTGCTACTTGTCTAGTTCTCCTCTCCCCTTCAGCTACATAACCTCCTAGAGGGATATTTTTTTATCCATGCCTCAGGGTGTTCCAAATGACGAAACTCATAATTTCATTGTGAACTCACCTAAACAAAAGATTTATCAAACAACTACTCCTAACAAATGACCATTTAACAACTACTCCTAACAAATGACCATTTGAACAAAAAAAAAGGCACCATTTCTCCGCCTCCAGAGGAGAAATAAGCAGTATTTTTCTTGGGAAATTACAGCACTAGCCGTCAAGTATGGTATTTGCTAATGTTCGGAAAGTAGGACGTATATATCATTAATTCTGAGGGATAATTTCAAAGAAGCATGAACATGCATATGGACAGAAGTCTACCTCACCACAGAAACAGATATGCAGGAAATACATATAGATATACATTATAAGTGAACATAAAAAAAAACCAATGCAACAAAAAACGGCAATGTAAAGACATGAACATGGCATCATGGAAGGCAGGATCGAAATCGGATCGGGATCGCTAGGCACCGATCCGATCCGGATCGGGATCGGATCGCAAGATCCCACGGATCCAAGGGAAGTCTGGCCGATCCCGGATCGGCCAGTCTGATGGATTTTAAAAAATAATAATAAAGAAAAAATCAGAAAAAAAAATCAGGAAAAAACAGCAAAATTGAGGGAAAATCTGATAAATTGAAAGAACTAACATTTGCATCAAAAAATCAATCATACATGCATTCATAGTATATGAAATATAAGACTGTGTATTATTACTACTATAATAATACAAGAAAAGCATAAAATATTAAAGACTTTGTGTATTATTTATCTGAATACCATTTAAGTAAATGTTAGAATTTGTAGTTTCATTTACTTAAGATATTACATGTAAATAAGGAAGTACCCCCATTTGAATCCAATAAAAATATTAAAAAAATACATCTCTTACCAATAAAAAGTCAACTCTCCCGTCCAAGAAAAAAATCGCGATTTTGGTGATTCTATCAAAATAGCGACTTTCTAATCTCTAATAATTTGACATATTTAAAATTTTCATAATTCAAATAAATCCAATAAAATATTAAAAATTTAAAGTCCGACAAAAAAAAAATCAAATGTGCATATGACTTCTCCAAGGGAGCCATTCTCCTACTGACAGCACTTAATTTGCTTGAGACCTCTTAGGATTTGGTCAAACTAAACTATCATTACCCAAACTCATGTGTTATGAGTTACGTGATGATAGTTTAAGTTTGACCAAATATTAAGAGGTTTGGATGATGATAACTTAGGGTTGACCAAATTCTGAGAAGTCTTACGCAGACTAATAGGGTGTTGGGAGCAATTAAAAAAAAACTATTTATATCTAAAAAATCATGTTGAATTTGTTTTTAACTTTAAATTTAAAATTATGGCAACGTGATGTTTCCTGTTTGTTAAAAACATCACAATTTTTAAAAATTATGTTGATGTGTTTGGAGCGCAGGGCGGGTGGTGTTGGGCGGGTGAGCTGTTCGCCGGGGGGGGGGGGGGGAGGGGGGGGTGGGGGCAGGGGAGGGCAGGGGCGTGTGTAATTTTTTTAAAAAAATTGGTTATCACTTATTTTTATTTTGAAAGAGATTTACATAGAATAGAATTTTCACTTTTTTAAAAAAAAATTGGTAACCAAACAGGTTAAGATGTCTGACCTCTTTCTTTTTTAAATTTAAGAGAAAAAACTGTTAAAAAAGTGCATCCAAACACCCCATAAGTGTTGTTAGTAGGAGAGTGGCTCCCTTGGAGAAGTCATATGCATGTTTGACTTTTTTTACCGAATTTTAAAATTTTAATATTCTATTAGGTTTATTTGAATTATGATTTTTTAGATATGTCAAATTATGAGAGATTAAAAAGTCATTATTTTGATGGAATCACCAAAATCGTGATTTTCTTCTTAGATGGGAGAGTTGATTTTTTTGATATTTTTATTAGATTCAAATGGGGGGATACTTCCTTATTTACATGTAATATCTTAAGTAAATGAAACTACAAATACTAACATTTACTTAAATGATATTAGGGTAAATAAGTAAGAGAATCGACCTGGATCAGTCTGGATCGGCCTGGATCAGTCTGGAATCGGCCGATCCCTGCTCGATCCAGTCGATCCAACTCGATTCTGGCCGATCCAGCTGGAAGTCTTGCCGATTCAGGGACTTCCCCCCAGACTCAGATCTTCATTCTGCGATCCGATCCTGGATCGGCCGATCCCACCGATTTTGCCTTCCATGCATGGCATATACCCATCAAGGTAGTAAATCAACAGATCCTTGGGCCTAAACAAATATCCAATAAACTTTCAAAAAACATATATCCAATAAAAATAAATACAGTTCCTTTGTTTGCACAGACAATATAATAACATTCTACTGCAACCAAATGTCTTTATTCCAACCTTTTTCCTTGACGGAAAGAAAATATGAACACCCATACTGAATAAAATTGATACGGCAGACGAGTAATTAAGGAGTAAAATAGGTAAGAACACTGAGGGGCATCTTGTTGTCCGACTAATGTTGTGGAGATATCACAACGGCATATGCATAACCTCAATGCACTTAGGATGTGCATCTGACTCCAACTAATAGTAAACCAAGAAATTATATTCTGACCCTAAACTTGACCTCAGACAGAAACCACTAATTGAGGAAACAAACGTACGGGTAGCAGAGAAGATTTACCTGATTTGCTCTACGTCCTAAACCCATGAGGAAGTTGTCTGGTTTTATATCTCGGTGAAGAAAACCCCTTGAGTGCATATATTCAACTCGGTTGATCTGCAGAAGAAAGCCAGATTTACTTTCACCGAGGCATGAAGGATTTTCACATTAATATGACTTACTAAAACCTGTCAATGGATTCATTTTCATCACTGCCAAAAAAAAGAACTTTACCAACTGATCAGCAAGCATGAGGACTGTTTTTAATGTGAACTTTCTGTTGCAGTAGTTAAACAAGTCTTCTAAGCTTGGTCCAAGAAGATCAATAACCATGATGTTATGCTCTCCTTCCACACCGAACCACTTCAGATGAGGAACTCCGGCTTCATTATAAACACATACAAACAGCACCCAATATTTCATTAGGTATGATTCCTAGTGGAACAGGACATTAATTTAATAAACAAAACAAATTAATCACATCAGCTGAAAACTCACTTCCTCCTTGAAGAAGCATATACAATTTAGATTCATAATGGAGCTGAGGGTGCTTTGTTTTCACAGACTCCTGCAGAGTAAAGCATAGATATCAATTAACAATTAAGAGAACATATCATGAAAACCATGGAATTTCCACTGCATTACAAACATAGGTAATAAGTAATACAAATAACATTGCCAGAAAAGTGTGCAGTTTCTTGGGCACCTTGCCATAATTAATGATGAAAAGGTAAGACCACTCTTCACCATCATCAAGCCCCATCAATCAATCCACCGTCAATTTAAAAAATGATACTTCTTATGAAGAGTATCCATTAAAATTGTCAAAGTGAAAAAGAATGACCAATCATCTTTACATTATTAAAATGTGCCTCCTACCAATAGAATGAAATGTATAAGCATGTGGCATTGTGGCAGCAGAAGCGTTGGCAAGGAGTTCCTAAGGAGCCAGCATGGAATATAAACCATGACTAGCCAAAAGGCCCTCCATGCATAGTTACAGAATGCCAGAGGACAGAAAGGGTCTTGCAATGGACTTTGGAAACTATAAAAACTACAGATAAGTAAAGACCAAAACTGAAACAAGGTCAGGCATAAGATTAAAGACAACAAGTATGCAATTTTCAAGAGTAATACCAAAGTACTGTATGAAATGACATTTTAAAAATGGACCATTTCTGAATCTTAAGTCTTAACTATTCATCTATTTCAGCTACAAAGTTGGTGCATGCAAGCCGTGGGTAAGACAAAATCACATTCTAGGAAAGATGGCTCAAAGAAGACAGTTTCACTTTTGCTCTCTCCCACATTGTCCATAAACTAGAATTGGCAGTTCAGTCCATTGAACATGGTCTCTTCAAGAGGAACTGGAAAGTCTGCCCATGTATGCACATTTTGAGATTCCGCATGAACAAAAAACAAACATGCCAATTTTCATAAATTAGATATAAACGCCAAGGAAACGAGCATTCACTTTGAGAACCTCCTGACTTGAACCAATGTCAATCAATGCCTACAAAAATGAAATGGACAGAATCTTTTTCCAAATTAACCCTAGGTATCTGGTATTGAAAGCTTCACTTTCAACTAGTAATGTAGGATGCTCAATATTTCATATATATTCTTTTGGAAGGTGCACACATAATATTTCACATATGTTCTCAATGTTCAAGTTTGGAAATGTGAGGATAGACAACATGCTTATAATGCGCTGTCACATCTCAGCCATAAGTCCAAGGCTCTATAAAACTAGGGTTCTGGAGTTACAATTTGCCAAGCAATCTCATCTTGTATAGTAGATGACAATGTGATGAAGGTTCAGAATATTTACGTCAATTTAGTCAGCAAAGGCTTATCAAGTTCATCATGGCCAGTGAAATCTTCTGTGCTTTAATCATTTTTACTGCCACTTCATTTGAAAGGGCCAGCTTCCGGAGTTAGAAACAAATTTCTGAAGGAAAACTAAGGTCACAAAGGGCATACCAGTTTGATTGCGACTTCTTCTCCACTCTGAATGTTAACACCTGGATCATACCAATCCGCAAGAAATTATCAGACTCTTTCCTAAATGTACAAGTACTAAATAGTCAAGGCGGGTCCTAAGGATAATAAGCTATCAAGATGGCAGAAAAAGAGATAAAACAAGAAGCAGAATCATACCAAGATAAATCTCTCCAAAAGATCCACTGCCGATCTTTCTCGCGAGCTTAAATTTACCAGCAATGACGTGCTCCATGATTTAAATGCTCTCAGAAACCCGGGAAATGGGTGTAGTTCCTAATAGCCGACGAGCATTCGTCCTGATTTCCTCTTTGGGGATAAAGAAAGCCGAGAACCGTACAGCTCGTCCAAAAGAGACCAGCTTCTCCTAACAATTTCTCCCAAGCTCCAGTATTCCGGTCATTCACCAATCCAGCACGCAGGAATATGCAAACCCATCACCCATATTATCCCCCACGCCACGGATCCAGATTCCCAGCAACCAAGAGACCAAAACACTACATTAACCCGAACGGAGAAACCAAACACCCACTACACGTCATCCGAACCTTGCGCACCCCGACGTCCGGTAATCAACATTCGTCAACCAGCCCTCCGCCTCGATCCACCGAAGAATCTCCACTCGCCGCGGCGATTCCAAAACCATGAATTAAGCCAAGCCCAAACCGCTGAAGAAGCCGGATGCACGCCTCCTCAATCAGAGGAAGACCAAACCCCGTAGAACAAGGGCTCCACGACGACTGCTCGCGACGAAAGGCCCACCACCAACCACTCCAACAAAACCCTACCTATTACCCCCTGGATCGGCCGGCGTCGGTGTCCTCCACAGATCGGAAGGAAAGCACAAAAATATAATGGAAAATCTATGAATAAAGAATGATGGAATGCCGCAAATTTCACCACAAAAAATGGAGGAGAAATTGCAGATCTCCGGATCAAAAAAAGAGGGGGAAATCTCCTAAATTGCAGGAGAATATGCGCGAGGAAAGGAATGAAAGCTGGAAGAGCCAGCGAGGGATCGGAAAAAGGGGGCGGGGAGGTGGGAAAGTCGGTGGAAACTCGTCTCCAGAACGGGGGTGTAAAAACGGGAGACAGAAGCTGGTGGACAGATATTTTTATGGGCCTGTTGGGTGGTATTATATTTATATGTCGGCTAAAAATAAAGGGATAATTACGTAAACATCCTTAAAACTGTCAGAAATTATAAAATGGCCCATGTTTCTTTATATTATCCAGCATTCTCTCATGACAATATCATCTCATGCCTCCCCCACCCCAAAAAAAAGACAATATCATCGTTTACTTATACTCGTTGTGGTGTCGCATCACATGAAGATTCACATCTACACCACACTTTCTGTCAAAAAGTCACTTTTTTTTAATTTAAAATTTCCAATCTTGTGATGGAATTTAGAGCTGATGCTTCATAATCTGAAATTTTAGTGTCTTCAAATTACTCATTTTAGTAAAAAAATAATATGGTATAAAAAGTGGTGCTTACTTTAACTTTTGGTAAAGATTTTATTAGAGATATAAAACATAAAGTATAAGATTTTAAAGGAGAGGAAGGGAAAAATGTGAAAGTTCTAATGTATGATAAATTCGATAATTTCAGAGTATACATATCATAAATACAATGCGAAAGAAAGTGAGAATTGTGCGGAAGCCATCAGAGATTTTATTTATACATATGCCCCCGTTTCGACTGGGTGTTGCGAGTGTCCCCGAACCGTACAAGAGAAGTTGGAGATGCTTTAACTATAAGGAACGGGTTGGGTGAATACCAGCTTTCATTATTCTAAAAAGCATGCTTGGATCGTGCGGTCGGAGAATTTCCAAGTTTCGACACGATAAATATATATATCTATATATTATATATGAATACTATTTTTTTATTGTTTTAACGGTTTGACGAGAAGCTTTCAGATGTATTGATGCGTTATAGTATAAGAGCACCACAGGAGTTTGCATCCAGGTGGATGCAAACCACCCATGGGGTGCGTGATGTCACCCCACCCAATGAGTGGTTGGGTTTGTTGCAAACCGCCACCGTGGCGGTTTGCAACAAGTCTTCCCATAATATAATACATTTTAGTCAATGAGGTGCGTGATGTCACCCCACCCAATGAGTGGCTGGGTGGGTTTGTTGCAAACCGCCACCGTGGCGGTTTGCAACAAGCCTTTCCCTAATATAATACACTTTAGTACCGTACAATACGCACAAAGCTATTGGCGAGTCACATGATACAACCACCTGTTAGAAAGAAGCTTTGCTTTGTTCCACCAAATAACCGAGGCTGTGCGATGGCAGCGACCTGTAATAACCCTGTTAACAACGGTTTATGGTTATCTTGGAGGTTAATGTCCACGTCATCTGAACGTGTATTCACGATGAGACGGAGCTGGAACTCGGCATGCGGAGATCCAAAGCGTCTCCTTCTTACTGGTCTCGGTCAATTCTTTTAGTTTTTTTTTAAAAAACAACAAAATCTAAGAATGTTCAAACCGAACACAACATTTTGTTTTCTAAATAGAATTTGTTAAAACATAGAGCGCTCTTGGCAAAAAACTAATTAATAAAATTCTGGAATTATAGTATTTCATCTTAAGAAAAATATTATATTATATAATAAAGGCATGATGGACTACCTTTTTCATATCATAAATAAAAGTAAAAAAGGAGTGAATTGTCACAGAGTTTCATCAAAACACAAACTCTCTCTCTTACGTTTGAAATGACGATTTTTCTCACAAGAGCTCATAAAATCTGCAAAGTCATAAAGAAGGCTGCCTCATTTTGTTGTTGATTGCGAACAAAAGCTTCGGTCTTCCGAGAAAGACACTTTGTGCCCGTTTGATTTTTAATTTTTTTTTTTGGGGTGGTTGCTTGGGTATTAAAGAATTGTACCGGTAATAAGAGATTTTCTACAAAGACGGGACCACCGATTCCACCACATTTGGGCACCTATATTTCGAGAATGGAAGTCGTATCATAAATAAATTAAATAAATTATCTATAGCCTCACATAGACCTTTTTCTAAATTTTAAGATCAATTTTATATATAAAAAAACATAAACCCATGACCTTATATATATATGAGTACTCAAACCATTTGGTCTTTGTGAGAAATCATAAGATGACAGGGCTTCCAATGGAGTGGCAGCAATTAGTTTTGTAAATATATCTGGCAAATGAATGCCATAGATTATTACCCAATTGTGCTTTTATAATTTAAAAAAAACTGTTCATAAATTGAATAACGAGGTATGAAAAAAGGATCAAGTTAGACAATTAGTTGGTGTCAATTGTTAATTTCTAACCTAAAATGAACCACTATCCGTAAGTTAGTGCCGACTAACAACGATCCTGTAGATCGACAACAGTGAATCTTATATTTATTATTTTAAATAAAAACTCAGTCAAATTATTATTATTTTTTAACTTAAGATTAGAGTTGTTCTAATTAGAATTTGTTGTGTCGCTGCGTATCGCAACAATATGATCATATCGTATTATATTTAAGAGTTTGAGAGTCTCAATAAAATCGACATGAAATCAATCGATTGATTTTTTCTTATCAGTCGATTAATTCTGCTCGTAAGTATTTTTAGATGTTCAACAAAATAAAATCTAAAATTAATTGATCGATAAAAAAATCGATAGATCGATTTCTATCAGAGTAACGTTAAAATCTCATAATATATTTTGTTTTCAAAAAGAGACAAAAATCTGTCAAATAATTTGATATTTTTAATCGAACAATCAATATAATACATATCATACCGTATTATATAATAAATAATTCGACACGATCATTTATATGGTACTGACGTCCAACCTTGATCAACCAAGGAGCCACGAGGACCGTCCGTTTTGGACGGTGGAAACGGCCTCAAATCGTTGATCGCGGAGGTGGCGACATCAGCATCCTGTTCCCTTACCGGGACACATCATTAATAAATAATGACGCCGTCCGTCCGTGTAAATAGTACCCCCTTCAAGGCTTCAAGTTCGCCCGTGCCGCCCAACCGCGGCGGCACGGGCGTACCGTATCGTGCCCGGGCGCCAGCGGCACCGGGCACGATCGGGTCACCCATTGGGGTGACCCGGGTTAAATTTTTTTTTCATATTTTTTTTATATTAGGTATATTAAAATGATGTAAATAGTATTCAATTAAGATAAAATTTAAACATATGTTAATTAAGATATGATAAGTAATTTTAGTTTAATTTTTTAATTATTTTTTATCAAGTAAAAATTATCTCAAAAATTAGTAAATCGACTTAATCTCAACATTTAAGAGATCTAATGGTGTCTAATTGAGATGAAATTTTAAACATAAGCTAATTATATGTGATACAAATTGTAATAATTTTAGTTTAATTTTTTAATTAATTTTTGTCAAATAAAATTGTCCCCAAAAATTTTTAGGTCGACCTAATCTCTACATCTATGCATCAATAACTCATGATATTTATTTTTTTATAATCAGTATATTTTTTAGTAATTATGATGACTTCATATTTGGACTTTATTTTCGAAACCAAATGCCGTCCCGTTGAAATACGTGCACAGAGAGTTCGTCATACCGCGACAAACTCTGACTACACTTAAGTAGTCTAGTTAGTGTCTAATTGAGATAAAATTTAAACATAAACTAATTAAGAGATGATACAAATTATAATAATTTATTAATATCTAGGATAATTAACATTAATAAATGATAGCCCATGCCATACTCAGAAGTACGCGTTCCGATAAGGCGACATCAAAAAACTGTAACGAAAATAAATTTGAGAACACCATAATTTTAGAAAAATATGGTGATATCAGAAATGTAAATATCCAGAATTGTTGACGTACGGATTTCAATATTAAGCCGATGCAACTATTTTTCGGGTGATTTTTCACCAGTGTAAAATAAATTTTAAAATTAAACTAAAATCACCATAATTTATAAAACTATTACATTAGTTTATAGCTAAAATTTCAACACAAATGGATATTATTTGAATGGGTTTACAAGGTACAGAATGAATTTCAACACAACATGTCAATTTTTCACCGTATCTCAACGATACGGTACGGTTCGATACGTACCGTACCACGGAAAATACGGTACGGTCGATCCGATCGGTACGACGAACCTTGGCTTCAACTACCACGCGTCCAACGGGCACATAAAAAAAAAAGTTGCACCGTCCGCGTTGTAGCGAAGTTTCAACCGATAGATGAAGAATATTGTGCGATGGATAATTACACATATATCCCTGTAAAAATATATCCCTATAACCTCTTGCCAATGAGTCCTCCACCCCAAAGCGTGTTGGACACGGAGCTAGGTTGGGCGGGAGGGGCTCAAATTCGATCCTTAGATGGGGTTGGTATTTTCAGTTATATATATCACTCGTCTACCTAAAAAAAAAATCTCTTGCCAATGACATTTGTCTCAATGAAATCTGCTAAAACGGAAAAATATTTTGCTGGAATATCGTGTCAGGCCAACTTAACATAAGTCCAAAACTACCACTAAAGTTTGCACTTTTGGCATATTTATCTCATTATTTTAATCTAAGAGGCAAGAGCAGATTAAACAAAGTGTATGTTAATCTTCTTTGCAATCTCAATCTACCCATAATTAAGTTAACGGGATGTCATACAGTAACAAGACATACATATGATAAAGCACGATCCTTTATTATGATTGGGAGATGTGATATTATAAATAAATATAAAGTCATAAGGTGGAATCCAGCAATATAATTTATTCGGAGCATTCTTGCGTAATTATCTCTTTGATTGAAACTTAAAAGACGGAGGCAGGTCACCTCCCCCAGTCGCGGCAAATGGCCTTTCACCGTCTTTGGACTCTTTCGGTGAACGGTGTATCCAAGGCGGCTTCGGCGGGAACTAAGCAGACCGGGTTAAGCCGCAGCGGAGGATCCCAACCGCCTGAGGTGGACCCGCCTCGTGTGGGCCCACAAGGAGGGATGGAGGTGCCGGGCCGTCCGTCATATATATTGAACGGTGCTGGAGAGGAAAGCGACGCATCGAGTAAAACTTTGCTACAGATCGGAGGTTGTGGAATTTTCTGGATGTTCTAATATATATATATATATATATATATATATAATATATATATATATAATTAGTTCCACTTAAAGTACACGTCTATATCAGTCACTTCAAGATTATATGTTATGAATATTAATTTTTGAGTCTACAAAATTATACGGGACAAAATTTTCTCGTTATAAAAAAAAAACTTCAAAATTATATACCTAAAAAGAATTCAAAAGGCAGGGCGTCTCTTTGAGACCAAAAATGGTTGATTTATTACCATTCTATATATTTTTTAAACTTTGTATTTATCAAATGCAAAGGTATGTACCTCGTGGGAGTACTGAGATCAAAATATATTTTAAGAGATAAAGCAATAGATAAATTCATTGCACGCAAGGGAATGCAGCAACAGTCCGATGTGCAGCCAATTTTGTTCATGAAAATTTGAGCCGAAGTGCATCCAAAGTTGCATCTCGGTTGCATTTTTCAATTCTGAATTCAAAAAGATCATAAAAATGTTAAAAATATGTCATAGATAAAAGTCTAAGCATATGATAATAATTTTTTAAGAAGACCTCGATTATGACCATTGTAAAACTAACAGTGGCCATCAATGTGTTCACTTGCTGTCCACTGCCTATTAATTTTACTGGGATTCTTCTGTTAAGAAATTAACTGTGCAAGAATCCTTCTTAGATCATATTTGTGTGTATCTATTTTTGATGGATACAAAGTACTGCTCTTAAAGATTTTGAGTAACATGGCCTAAGTCTAAAATATATTTAATATATTCCTTTCACTTTTACATATATAATTCTGTTGAAATTTATAGTAAAAAAATATCTCAAATATATCTTGACTTTTTGACAATTACAGCAGGATGTCTAAGGATTTTTTTTGTATCTACAAGAAGGGTACACATATAATATAAGTCTAGAAGAAATTTTATATAGTTAATTGTTTAACAAGAGATATATGTAAAAAAAATAGGAAAAAATAATGCTAAATCCCTGTAAAAAATAGGACTTTACTAACAGGTTTTTGACAGAAATACTTAGACCAAACAGTTCAAGTATCTGTTGCACATGTTAACTTTTAATCTATCCTTTTTTGAGATCTGCACTAGAGGTTGTTGGAAGATAGCACTAGAGATACCTATAATTAATGTATTTCTGACCATCAAGAATTGAGGGCCATTGAATTCATAATTACTGATTTTTTTATTTAATTTAACCACTTTCTTCTTATACTTTAACTAAATTCTTTTGATACTTTAACTTCTTATACTTTTAAATTCGAATGTATTAAAATTAGAATTGAATGCCATTTAAAATATATGTGACAATGAGTTAAAGTGTGTGAAATTTAAAATAACTGTTATTAACTTTTTATGTCTGACTATTGTATCAATTAAAGTACAAGAACAAATAATAAAAATACAAAGAATAAGTTAAAGTATATGAACAACATGGTTAAAGTAGACGAGAATAACAATTAAATTATGAATACAGTGGCCATTCAATTAAAGTATATGAAAAATCTGGTTAAAATATATGAAAAAATCAGTTAAAATATGAATACAATAACCATTCATAATTAATGGTAAGTAAACGACATAATTTAAAGTCTAAGTTCGAAGTGTTAAAATAAGAGTTTGATATCGTTAAAATATATATGACGATAAATTAAAATGTGGGACTTAACGTAACTATTGTTCACTTTTAAAGTTTGACCACTATATCAATTAAATTGTTACATGTATATGGTTAAAATAGAAGAGAAATCTGATTAAAGTATAAGAATAGATAATAAGAATGTAAAAAATTAGTATTTGAAAAGTTCAGTTAAAATATACGAAAAAAATTAGTTAAAATATACGAAAAAATCAGTTAAAATAAAAAACGTAGATGCTATACATATCTGATAATAAGAAACACATTTATTATATAGAATAGTAAAATGGAAAATAAAAAAGATCTATTAACAAACATACCAAAAGTGTCTCTAAAAAATTGATCGATAAAACCCCTAAAATGGAGAGATTAACCGGCACATTATTTCTTCTTGACAGGGATCGAAAAATAATTCCCTCTATTATCAAGGATCTGTAAGAAAAACTGTTCAAAATTGCATGGGGGTTGAGGACCAAGTGTGGCTCAAGATGTGCTCGGTTTTAAGTTCCCCACGCAGCGTTTGGTTTCCCATCCCTCGGTTTCATCGTACATGCATCGAACTGGTCCCATCCCACATTGCAAATCTACAAAGCCGTGGAAGAGACGTACTTGGGTCCACGGGTCCTCTTTTTTTTTTTCCCGTAAGTTTTATTTGTTTAATCGTCACTATATAAAAAAACTTTATAATTACTCTAATTTATGATGTTTTATTTTTCATTTTATTATTAAAACAGCATAAATGTTATCATAGTCTAAGCATAGCCTGATTTGATGGCCTGATAGAATAATACTAAGTAATTTTGAGATTGTTTAGTTGGAGTTATCCTAATTTTTGGTTTGAGTGACCGGATAGTAAATAATTTTGGTAAAAAACGATCGACTAGCATGGTCTAGTTTTGTGGGTTGAATGGTTAACAATTTATCAAAGAGGCTATCTCATGCTAGTGCGGTCTTCCTAAAACAATGTATTGACTACGAAAACCTGATAACCACCTCTAATCAACCTTTATCCGATTACCAAACCAGTCATAAGATTTTATATTATTTTACCGACATTTTCAGAAAAAAAAAGCAGAGGAGAATGAGTGAAAACTATAAGGATTTAATAAAACATTTAAAATTTAAATTACAGATGCTAAAACTAAAAAAGAAATATGCGAAATCCTACCGCAATTAATTAAAATATGTTTAAACAATGAACCTTTTCGTGGCCACGGACATCATTGATATATATTTGAATGCCAATTATTTATAGAATACAGTAAAACACATACTTATTGTGACATTATCGAATTACGATCCATAAAATATATCATTTTACGGTGATTTGCGTCAATCTAGAAATTTTTTATTGGAATGCATGTACATGCTTCATGTCAAGATCCAAAGAAGTATGGTTGGTGGATAACGTGTAATAAGAGATTGTGAGTTTTATTTTTATTAAGATAAGTTTTCTAAGAATTTTTTAAAATTTTATTTCTAAGAACTTCTCTAAATTAAGACATGAATTGTTAGGAGGGGATCTAGATCTTAAACTCAGAACCTCTGATGACTTTCTACAAAGTCTGAAAAAAGGAAGAAAAAAAAAACCCAAAAGAAGTCGTCCTCGTACACATCAAAGTTTTAAGTAAGAAGTTCAACTCCACTTCTGCATGCACTCATGTGGATGGAATTTTTTTTTTTTTTTAACGTGCTAAGTCGGTTGATCTAATACTTAGATATTGAACTCCTCTCGTTTAATGTATCACGAAAAATTCAATTAATTGAACCACTCCTGATCATATACATGTGGATACATATAATGAGGATTGAAATTTAAAGAAAATGCTGCTGCGTCTTAGAAGCCGGGTTGAACGGAGAGTTCTTGCCTCTCATCATATGTGAAATGGCTGTTTTGTGAGATCTAGGAATATTTATCATGATAAATATTATTATAAGATTAATTATTATATTAATAATATAGATTGCAAAAAAATAACTCTATTTATTGAGAAACACTTATTTTTACCAATAAAATACTTTGTTACAGTATACGTCTTTGTTATTATAAGATTAATATCATAATAAATATTTCTCATGTATTTTCTTTTGTTCTTTTAGAATACTTCTAATTTTGAATAACTTTTAGAGTATTTTTTTTCCTCATAAATCACTTTCTGCCAATCTTAAACAAGGTCAATATTTCCGGCGATGGAGCTAGCGCAAGAATATTGGTTCCTGATATATATGTACGTTGGCCGGCAATCTTGGCAGTTCCATCCAAGTAGGAATAATTGGGGAAGAGAAATGTTGGGTGACCGGGAGAAGGAGGTAAATCTTCATGGTTCCTGATATAATATCTTTGAAATCATACTAAATTGAAACAGAATAACTCAATCGATTTAAATTCAGTTTAACTGTACTTATAATAAACAATTCTGATCAGAGACAAATATAAACTTACAGGTGATTAAATAGCACTTGAATTAACTCCTATCCCAATATCGTGATCAATAAAAATAAAATGAACACAAAATTACCAAAAGGTCCACTTGAATTGAAGACCCCACCAAACATCTCAATGCCATGGGTTGTAAACTAGGGGTAATATTGATATTATATATAAAAATAACGCCTCTGGTTGGAAATCGATCGGTCGACTCAATCCATTTCCTCACACACTTTCATAGAGGAAGAGGATGAAGGGAAAGCATAGCTGAAATACGCATACATAAAGAAAAGGAAGGGTTAAGGGGTCATTTTGGGTGAAGAGAAATATTATTGTAGTTATAAAAGTATAATAAGTATATTTTTATGAGCTGTTATTAATCATTGAATTGTTGGTGTAGTGAGCCCACCCCATAAGTATTTCACAAGTGCAATAAACATAAATGCCAACCGATGTTCTAGTCAACCGAGTGGGAATTGGTGGAGGCCAGCGGTGGCTAGAGGTAGGACTTATGTGTTGATAAGGTCTCCTCTTCTTCTCTCATAGGAGAGTCATATCCTTACAACTCGCGAACAATTTAATGGCTCATCTCAGGGGGGTGGAGAGGGAGTCATGAATTTTTTTATAAGAGAGAGAAAGGGCAAACTAATCTTTTACTTTTTTTTAACTTAATTGCAATTAAGTTAAATGAATGAAATCAAATAGTGGATTCATATATGATAAAACATATGAAATATGAGTATAAAATATAATATATAGATTTTAGAGATATAATCTCGAATATGATGTACTCTTAAGAATATATATATTATATTCAAGAGAATACAATAATACATCAAGCAAAGTCACGGTGGTGACAATACATCTAGCAAAGTTAAGAAAACAAAGAATCCCAACATCACTATACTGAGATAGTACGACGGTAACATGAAATACGACCTTCATCATCTTTATGATTCACTGGGTAAGTCTCATTGAACGGAATTGATAAAAGTGAGGGGGAATCGAGTAGTAATTTGTACTAAATTGTACAAATTCGTCTCAACATGAGAATGCTACTAATATTCCTTTATCATGCGATCCCTACATCTGTCTGTGATATTGATGGCATGTACCCCTCTTTAATCATGATTTTGCAACACTAGTCAGGTCGTGGTAATTAATGAGAGGGTACCCTAGTAGAGGTGTTATGAATGAGAGAGAGAGAGAGAGAGAGAGTACATGGAAAAAATGTAGATTCGGTAATGCAATATAGCCTACATTATTTTCAACAATTCCATAGCATCCATCATTAGGACTGCGTTAAGTGTTCTCACAACAGGCGGAGACAGACGTCATTGGGACACCAACGAGGTCCAGGCCGAGGCAGTGTACAAGCGGGTGCCCTTCCACCCCAGCCCCAGCGTGCCGTCCCCATGGTGCAGGGTGTAACCATGCGAAGGTTGGAACATGGCTAGCACAGCCTGCGCCTGCGCCATGGCGCCGAAGCTGATGGAAACCTGGGCGAACTGCCCCCGCCGCGCGAGCTCCCCCCGCCAACTGGCGATCCTTTCCCCGCCGTTCCTCATCGGGACCCCGACGGCGAGCATGTTGCTCACCTCCCTTGCCAGCAGGTGGCTCTCCACCCGCTGCCGGCCGGGGTCCTCACGGGACAGCGACTCGCCCAGCGCATCGAACACGGCCGCATAGTGGTGGAGCGACGCGGCGAAGCGGTCCAGGAAGGGCCCCGCCTGCACCACCTCCTGCTCCACCAGCGCGATCAACCGCGGCGCGGCGTGCTCCAGCAGCCTCATCGTCCCCCGGTCGGGCCCCGTCGCGTTGTACAGCGAGTGCCGCAGCCAGTGCACCGCGGCGGTCTCCCCCCGCCGAGTCCGCACCACCATGGGTCAACGTCGCCGGCCCTCTCCGCCACAGCACGGAACTCGAATGACACGCCGAGTCTCCTCGCCAACTCGCAGAGCCGCCGGCCCGTCTCCGCCATCGCATCTGGCGACACCCCCAGCGCCGTCATCCTGACGCGCGGTGGTCCGCCATCGCGGGCAGCGAGGGCGTGGAGGAGGGCGGGCCACTGCAGGCCCTGCATGGCGTCGAGGTCAATGATGTGCACCGGGTCCCGGCGGTGGAGGGCCTCCAGTATGGCCTGGTTGGCCGAGAAGTGGGCGAACTTGACGAAAGGAAAGATGTCGCCAAAGAGTTGGAACTCCCCAAGGAGGACGGACCTGTGGTCGACCAGAGGGGTGCAGATGCCCAGGTACGAGGTCATCACCCTGCTGGCCATGGCCTGGGCGAAGTAGGCGACCAGCCTTTCGGCGCAGGACGGTGAGTAGGGGGAAGCTACGTGGGTGAGCTCCAGCAGCATCTGGTTGGCCTCCTGCAGGTCGTCCACGGATATAGCCACTGCGCACTCAAGAAGGACCTCTAAAAGCCTCATCCGGCGCTCATCTCCCTGGGATTGATTACCTCCTTGCTCTCCGGCTCCTGGTTTCTGGTGATTAGCTCGCGAAGTGCTCAGGCAATCATGGTGTAGCTCTTCTCTGCCAGGGCAACTGCATGAAGCATCGCCTCCATGGTGCTGTCCTTCGGCAGCGACGTCGACAGCCTCCGGGGCACGTCCCATGGGAGCTGCTTCACGACGTGTTGCGCGAATTCTGACAGCTGCAACCCATCTGCCGCAAAAGGTGTTCTCTTATGGAGAAGTTGCCGCCGGGGAGGTCATGGACCTTGGGGAAACCCACGGGGTTGAACTCCCAGAGGCACTGCTCGTCGGGTTGGATCGGACCTATAGCTAGGGGACCATGACCTTCGAAATCTTCCATGGACACCATAGCTCTTGGACACCGAGTTTGCATGGAGAAGTGTGGTGGGTGGAGGAGACTGGGGAGTAAGCTGCTGTGCGCGTGGAGCAAAGCTGATAAGGCAGGTCCCTGTTAGAACCAGTCAAGAATCCAAGAAGCTGACTGGATGGACGTGGTCATTACTGGTACATAATTTATGAAAGAGAGTTTGGCCGGCATGGATAAGACGTACATATGAATACAGACCAGCAGCCCCAGACGGGCAAGTATTAGTAGTCATTCAATTTCACTTATATTTTAAAGGCAGACACGCTCGACGTGATCCATTGCGTGTTCAGATTTCCTTGCGCTTCATCTGTAAAAGCTTATGACATCTGCATTAGAACATTAGTCTAATGTTAAAGTTGGTGTCAATACTTAAAACTGAATGCCAGAGTGTTATGCTAAATAGTATAGTGAGAACATGAAATATGGCAACCAAAGGGAAAAGAAGGCTTAGAAGTGAAGAAGAGTTTTGAGAAAGACTATGTGCCCTTTAAAAAATGCACAAAGTGCAAGTTACATGGATAATTTATCCATGTGACACTATTTTTTTGATGTCACATTTGTTTGTGCCACATGAGTAAATTACTCATGTGACTTGTACTTTATGTATTTTTGAAAGTGCACAAATCTTTCTCAACGATTTTTAAACTTGTCAACTGTACGAAGATTGTAATATATATCTTCACATGTACAACGTAACACATAAAAACCTATTCCCTAATTGGGAGAAAGTTTCTTTGGGGGCAGGAGAGAGAGGACGTCTGCGGGCATCCGTTTTTACAAGTGATTTAATTTTAGTGATGTCATGGTTCTTGGACTGATTCGAGGTTAAAGATAACAAAACAGACAGACTAAACAATCCGAATAAGTCCACTTCATATCCTCCATATGATGGTGAAGTGATATGTGACATGATTTGACTGGGATGATATGAATGCGGCAATCATTCACGTTGAAGAGGCATCTTCTCTACCTTTGAGTCGCTGTTCATTTAGCTGTGCTCGTAAAGGAAAGTTGAGAAATCTCAACTTCAGATAAATTCTAGTTGAATAATTGGATACTTAACTGTATAAAAGATGATTACGAATCATACCGATGGTTATCAAAATCTCTTGGCCTTTTCTCTTTCGGCACTCTTTGGGAATACAATTCGAATGATTTTATTTTTTTTAATCAAAATCACCTAAAAAAAACTCTACTTTGGCAATATATGCCGAGTTAAGGAGAGTAGTGGCGAGGTTAATGAGTTAGGACAGATTGTAGGAGGGTTTACTTAACCCGGTTAAAACTTAAATTTTTTAGAGTAAATAGAGTAGAAGTGGGGTTAAGCTACGGAGGGGTAACTTTAACCCCTCCTAACTCTTGAGACCACATAACCCCAAAGTGGTAAATTGTGAGTTAAACACCTCCGGTTAAATAACCGGAGGTTTCTTAACCCCTAGACAAATTGAAAATTTTTTAGGCTCCAAATCTAAGGTCACATTATTACTTTTCTTCTCTCTATCTCTCTTCATTTTTCCTCCATTTTTTAAAAGTCTATGTTTGGAGAATCTACAATCACTTTTTGTCATTTGAGAATTAGAGTGAGAATAGTAGAATTCTAATAATTAAAATCTCAAATCCTCTTTTCTCACAATATTTTCAAAGGGTGCCTTAAGAGAAGTTCTTGCACAATGACCGAAAAGTGGTAACTTCCACTATTAATTTTCACATACTTTTAAATTTATTTGTTGAAGAGAACATCCGTCTCACACTTGCAAACAACAAGATGGTCGAGGGACTTTGGGAGTGATCTCGGAGGAAGATAAGTTTGAAAATTGGTTGAAACTAGGAGAAGAGAGGAAGCTTGAGATTTTCCGCTTACCCTTGCAAGGGTGGGGTTCTAGATTCTTATAGGGTTTTTGTTTGTTCTTTTTTCTTTTCTTCCTCTTCAACTAAAAGATATGAACATGTAACCCACTTCTTTCTTAATTTTTGGGGAAGAATCATATTTCATTAAAAACTCCTCCTAAATAAAATATTTTTTCACTTTTTTTTAATTAGAGGGCAAGGTCCAATGTTTCCTCTTTCCCTCGAGCTCTCTCTCTCCACGCAATCAAGGTATGCTCTCCTCAAGCTCGCTCCCTCCCAAGCCTTCCGTTCATGGGGCGACACCATCTTCCCTCATCTCCCTCACACACTGCCTGAGTTCTATTCTCGTCTCCCCTACCTATATGCGACGACAGCACTATCAGTGCGACAAGGACTTGTAAAAGCAGCATGATGAGACATGAGATCTCCCTCCCTTTCGCTTCACCGTTGCAACCTACTTCCACTGGATCTTCCCCCCTCTTCCTCCCTCGACTGTTGCAAAGCTCTCCCACCCTACCCCCAACGAGATCTTCCTCCTCCTCCTCCACTGTGCCAAATCTTCCTCAAGCTCCTCCTGCATCTGAGCTTCGTCCTCCTCCACCCCTTGATTTCCACCACATGCGCTCACTTTGCCAGCCCTTTTCAGCGTTTTTAGCCTCACCTCACTTCAAGACCTGGAGCTTCGAGATAACAATTTGTGGGCCACATCCCTAAGTCTCTAATTTGTTGCCGGCTCTCATGAGGGTGACCTTGAGTGTGGGGTGGCTCTAGCGAGGAAAGATACCACGAGGGTCGTTGTCGCCACGGTCCTTCTATTCCCCTATTCCGACGTTCCTTAGATGTCCCCCTATTCCCCACGACCCCTCCACCCCTTCGCCCTAGATGCCCCTCTGCCCCCGCATCCCTCCCCTCTTCCCATAGGCCCCTCTACCTTCTCATTACTACACATTTGATGTTCTGTAGGCCTAAATCCCTGGTCATTACTACTATGTATTACAGAGATGCAGCTATATTTGAGTGTGTATACGTGTGTTTGTATATATGTATTAATTTATGTTTTGAGTCTGGATTAATTTGTGTATATATTAATTTGAGCTTGGTTAATTTGTGTTTGTCCAAGAATTATTGCAAATGGCTGAAATTCAATTTCATAGAATCACATAACATGTGGATAGATACATATTTTTCTTATTGTGCAATGGGATAAAAGATTTGAAAGTGTTAAAAGAGAGTACCAGAGTTGACATAGAGGAGATGGTAACAATGGATATAGTGTTTATGTTAATAAATTTGATGAATTTATTTTAATAGCTATTTTTTGTTTATGAATGGTAGCAATCTCCTTCAACTATTCTAGCCCTTTAATAATAAAAAAATACAATGAAAAGTATCTACTAATAGGTCTACACAAAGTTTAAAAATTATGGCATAAACATGTAATAATGTAAAAACTGACACAACATAATTTTTAGGTAGAAATAGCTTTTTAAAAAAAGTGTCCCCAAACATTCTATTAGAACTTGTATACCTCCTTTCTGCTCTCGTTCCTCCTTTTAAGTGTGTGTTGGGGGATTCCCTAGTGCATTGCCCCCTTCCGGGATGTGCCACATGGCCATAGGGAATGGTTGGACGTGTGCCTAATAGAAGTGGTCGCCAGATTGGGCAAACAAGTAGGTGTGTGCCACTCTTACAGCACGGGCCAAGTCCTGGAGATGTCGTTGACCACTCTGTGATAGAGAAGGGGCATATTGAGCAGAAGGGGAAGCCGTTTCTAGTCATTATAGGCACATGTTGTGTGGTTGGCGAGTCGTGCCCTAGGCAAGGATGGGCTTGACAAGTGCGAGGCACCCCTAGCCCTAGAGAAGAGAGTCTTATTGTGGCCTAAAGGGCCGAAAACTCAACTTTGGTGAACATTGGATCAACCAACGACCGAGGAGACAGAGCTTTGGTGGGTCAGGCCCTCGTTTGTCCTTTTGTATGGGCTATCGCGAAGACCGAGGCACTGTTGAGCTTAGTCATATCCTCTCACTTTGGTGGGCTGGGCAAGTGAGGCCTTACTAGGCCAAGCCGATTTTACCCCTACTCACATGCTCCCTACTCTTACGTACAAGGAAATTATGCCCGTGAGTAGCTTTGCAGAGAACAATGGTTGCTGCCTTAGGACTTAGTGATGGCTTCCTTTGTTGACGTGTGTCGCAGATAATCAACGGTCAGGGTCCGCCGTCACCTTTTCTCAATCCTTTGGGAAAACAATGACTGTGGTAGCAGTTGTGGAGAGGCTAGGTGCTAGGCAACCATTATTGAGGTTGATGATGGTTGCTTGACATAGATCACCATGTGGTGAGAACCAGCAGATCAAAGCACCGCAACAGCTAATTGATGGATGTGTCAATTCATATCATGATGATAGGGAATGTCGAGGAGCGCCACTGGGAACATCGCCTTCCCCCACGGCCCATGGGCCTTTATAAATGAGGCCACTAGAGCGCCTATGTGCATGCCTCCCACCTTTCATCCTTGCCAGCTTGCTCTGCATCTTCTCTTGGTAAACCTCCCCTTCTGTAGGTTTAAGGATGGCGAGGAATGGTAAAGCCATTGCACGTAGACCTTCTTCTTCTTCTTCTTATGCTGCTTCTCTTGCTCCTCTGAGCACTGCTAGGGCCGCCACTCCTTCCTGACCTCCAGGCGAATCGCCTCCCTAACTGGTATCATATCAAATCGTTAGGGCCTCTACAAGGTCTATCAAATTTGCCATTCTGATAGGAACCCAACTAAGTCTATGACTTTGTGAGGCTCTTCACCTACTTTTGTAGGTATGAGATATATAGCAAGCATGTTTATACTTTGAGCCGAATTATGAAGAGCAACATTCTCCTTCTTGCACTACCAGTCAATTTAGTAGCACTTCCTTGGGATATGCCCTCTTAAGGAAATATACTTTATTTTTGTACTTATATCATATTGGAACATTGTACCATTTAAATAATGAAGTTTCTCTATTGTTAATAGGTATTTTAGCTTCTTGTTCACTTCTTTAGATGACTAATTTATCCTTCTAAGTCTCTAGATTCATGGGTAATGAAACAGAGTATGGGTCCCGAATGCCGGGCTGTTACAGTTGGGACCGACAATAGTTGGAGCTTCGGGGGAATCTGTGCTCCAATATCTCCTAAGTGAAAGGAGCCTCAAAGTCAACCTCATCTGCCACCAACCTCGTGACCCGGGTAACATGATTAATGTCATCTAAGTATCGAGCCTTGCCCTCTAATTCACGCTCGAGGTCACCATTGTGCCAAAACCGTTGTGTCATACCTAGGTTGAAGTGCAAGTGACTCCTCTAGCAGGAGTTGGGCATGGAAGAAGCAACAGACAAGATCCTCTCTCGATGTCTGCTAAGACTGGATCTCACCTAACATTTTGAAGGAGGCCCAGCCACACGCTCCCGTGCGGCCTGCCGATCGAGGAGATCCTATAGCCCACGTTCGTTTGTCTATATGGGCTGCCACCGAAGAGCAGGGCAATGGCTGAACTTAGTCCCATCCTCTTGCTTTAATGACCCGGGCTAGTGGGTCTTAGTGGATCGGATGAATGGGACTTAATGGGCCAGACCAATTTTACCCCTCCTCACAAAGCATGAATTCATCAAATGCCAGGCGAGAAGTCTCAGCAATGTGAACAGATGAAACCAGCCGGGCTGATAGCGAACTGTGGAGTTCGAACAGTTGAATGGCTAAGGACTAGACATAAAGAGAGAACGGACAAGGAGATATTGGGTTTGAAAAGAGCATTCCGTAACAACTGATGATCTATTGCCTCAATCTGGCAGGGGTAGAGAGATTTTTGAAGCTCGCCCTCGTGTTGCCATAATCCCTTAGGAGTTCTCCCTCTCATTTAGACACCTAAAGAAATACTTGTGGCCTTACAATCTCCTCGCATTCCCCGGTCTGTGTTGCATGGCCTGCGCGGGTAGCAAGGACATGGAGCGACCGAGAACAAACACTAGAGTTAGAAAATTAATGTAGCAGACGTCTACCATTACATAGTTACATACACATGGAACTGCACTGTAAAAGAAAGATGGAACAAATGCATAAAAGAGAAACACGGTTTAAGCAGTCGCTCAGGAAAAGAAGCTTGAGAAAATAAATGTATAATCGCAATTTCTTAAGAACTGAACTCACAATTGAGGTTAGACGTTCAGGCATCGGGTTATACTCGGGGATATCCTTCACAGAAGTTCCTCATTTTATGCCAGTGAAAGCTTCGTGTCCGTTAATTTAGTCGATGAAACATCCTTCAGGATTGCCGTTAATAAATGGCCATTTCCACATCGAATGCTTGATGTTCTCAATCGGCAAAGCCTCTCTACTTCAGATTGTACGTAAGGATCTTCAATGTGCGAAGCAATGGAAACCGTAAGCATATCCCAATGATTCTCTCTTGACAACAAGCATTTTACTAGATTTGTGGCTGTAAGGCAGTCCAGCGTCCGGATCCCGTCAGCCTTTGGCTCACCTGGACACTTTGGAAGATACAAGTCTCCTTTGTACACAATGATAACTTATATCCATTCTTTGACATATTTGCTTCAAATTCTCTGGTCTACTTTCACGCCTAACCAAGCTTGGACCAGAGATTCTGTACGTACCCTCTCAAAATGCAGATTAGGTACTTTTAGGACAACGAAGGACGTTACAAACTCCCACATTTCTGGTAATAACTAGTGCATCACCACACTTGTACAGCTGCCCTATACCTCACCAGTAATCACTACATGAGCAGCTTCCATCACTGAAGTGGTGGAAGCGATTGGTATCCCTCACAATTATCTCTCTCCCAACAACCTTTGAGATGTACTTTGTAGCAGTGTGACAGTCCACACCACACGGAGATTCTTTGTCACTCGAATGGTTGTTCCTGAAGGAGTGCTGATGATCCCAAACACTATTGCAAGCCTCTCACTGTGGCTGCTCAAAATGTGTTTCTTCTGCTCTTCCTCGACGTCATGGAGCACATCCTCTGTATTTGGTGTGTATCCTTCACGCTCCATTTGCTCTAATAGAACTTCCCATGCCTCATGTATTTGATCGTAACATGGATGAGACTTATCATCTGCTGCAAATGCATGTAGTTTGTTCTTAACTTCTATCCAACTACACGCTGGTTTCTTCCTGATTCCTTTCTTTTTCATAGATACCCACATGCTTGCTGCTTCCATCCATCTACCTGCAGCAGAATAGATATTTGACATAAGAACATGAGACCCAATGTCCCCTGGCTCGAGAGCAAATATCTTTTCTGCCACCTTCTCAGCTAACATGAGATTCTTGTGGACTCTACATGCACCTAACAATGTGGACCAGACACTTGCAGTTGGGCTTATATGCATAGTGGAGATGAAGTCGTAGGCTTCCTCCAACTTCCCTGCACGACCCAGAAGGTCTGCAACTGCAGCATAATGCTCCAAACAGGGGACAATCCCATAGTCTTTAGACATGCTGTTAAAATATTTCCAAGCCTCATCCACCAATCCGGAGTGACTACATGCTGTCAGGACGGCAATAAAGGCCACATAGTTGGGCTTCACATTTTCCATTTCCATTCTCTGAAACAAAGACAAAGCTTCCTTAGCAGGTCCGTGCAATGCATACCCCATTATCATGGCTGTCCATGACACCATATCAGGTGATGTCATTCCATCAAAGATCCGCCGGGCAATTTTGATGTTCCCACACTTGGCATACATGTCCAGGAGGGAGCTAGCTACAAAAACATTATCTTCGTATCCAGATCGGATCACAAATGCATGTATCTCCTTACCTAGATGTAATGTTGTCAGATGAGCACAAGCAGGCATAAGACTGGAGAAGGTAACGGGCTTGGGATTCATCTTTGCAGCCAGCATCTGCCGGAAGAGTCTAATTCCCTCGTCACACAAACTATTCTGCACAGATCCTGCAATGATGGAATTCCAAGAAATCGCATCATGCGAAGCTGAAACATCAAACACTCTACGTGAATAGTCCATCCTCGTGCATTTTGCATACATGTCGATGAGACTACTTCCGATGAAAACATCGGAATTGAAGCCACTCCTAATCGCATACCCATGAATCTCCTTC
This sequence comes from Colocasia esculenta, assembly GCA_014218235.1. Taxonomy (NCBI): domain Eukaryota; kingdom Viridiplantae; phylum Streptophyta; class Magnoliopsida; order Alismatales; family Araceae; genus Colocasia; species Colocasia esculenta. Next base: position 94,265,383 of record CM024759.1, on the reverse strand, counting down.
CCCTTCGTGACGTCTACATGTTCTGCAAATATAGGGAGGATGCTGGACAAGGTGAAACTGTCAGGCCTCAAACCTGACAGGGCCATCTCCCTAACCATCGCTAAAGCCTCTCGGTAAAATCCATTCTGCGCATTACCTGCAATCACAGTATTCCAAGATACAAGATCCCGTTCAGGCATCTCGTCGAACACTTTCCTTACACTCCCAGTACAAAACGACACCGAATCACCACAAATTACCAACCTGTCCACCATTTCCTCCCTTCGCAACGAATCTCGATGAGGCATACCGTCGAACAGCTTCCCTTCCGACTCGTGCAGCTTACAGTACATATTCATCAGGGCATTGCCCACGTAAAGGTCCAAACCCAGACCCAGGCGGACCGCATAACCATGGATGGACTCCCCGAGCCTCAGGTTCCCCAGCATAGTGCAGGCCTTGAGGACGGAGGGGAGGACGTGTTGCTGCCCGGCGGCGCTGTTCGCTTCCCGCCGCATCCTGAGAAAAAGGGAGACGGACTGGACAAAGAGGCCGTGGGCGGTGGAGCACCGGATGATGGCCTTCCAGCAGAGAGTCGACCGATAGGGGAGGTAGGCGAAGGCGAGGGCGGCATCGCGGGCGAGGCCTAGGTTGGCGTAGACGGAGAGGACGACCGCGTGGTGGTCCAAGGCGGAGGAGGGGGTTCTGGGGGCCTTGAGGAGCTGGGCATGGAGCTGCTGGGCGCCCAACTTGGATCTGATGGCGGAGGGGTTCTGGAGGAGAGAACGGAGGAGGGACGAGGATGAGGTGCCGACGGTTGCAGCATTGGCCGCGGCGGGCGCGAAAACCATCGGCAACTTGCTCACGCTCGCCCTGCCATGTTGCCGACACGTTTTTATTGGATGTTTTCTCTTTTATCATGTCTCGAATCTTTCTAACTATTCATGCTATTTTAGTTAGATATTCGGTAAAAATCATGATGCCTAACTAATTCGAAAGTTATAATTGTCAGGTCAAAAAATGTTAATATAATTATAAATGATGAGATCAAAATTTTAAGAGTTTATATGAGAATAAGATTTTATCTCTCAAATTTAGCTAATGACATGCTTCCTTCGATGTGATCAATGTTCATTCAAAGAAGTATCCTATTGGATTTGATCCCATGACAAATAAAATATATAGTTGTCAACTAACAAAATTATTTGAGAGAATTATCAAAAAATTCTTATTTTTGGAGACTTATTTTTAAGTCATTCGTAATTATGTAAGTCTTTTAAAAAATTAAATAGTTACACATTTATCTCTGTAATTATAAGTGTGTAAGTCAACGATTTAAAAATATTTTTTTTAAAAAATAAAATTGATTGATAATTTTCTCTTATTTTTATTATATTTTAATTTTATTATATTTTTTACGATAAATATTTTACTTCCAACTATCATATTATATGGAAGTGTTCTTTTGCACATTTCTACTCGAATCCAGAAGATTTAGAGAGATTGTTCTTACGATTGGCCAATTCAGGAGTCAATATATTTGATCTTGATCAATATTTATAAGAGTATACATATTTTTGGAATACATCAAATTCTCAAATACATTTCTAAAATTTTGACCTTCGTCATTAATATCTCTAATATTTTATTTTATTGTTAGGAAGATGAATGATTAATCAACCGCTCACTTTAAAATTGTCTAAAATATTCTACTAGTTGATTTTTGGTGAAATCAACATCCCATCTAAATTCAAAGTTCTTATTTAATTTTTGACCGGTCAAACTTAATTTTAGATCCACCAATATTAAAACTCTTAATTTTCAATCCAAAAGTGAGAATTAACGTTAGTTTGCAACGGTTGGGAGGGTAAAATGTCTCAAATGTCATGTTATTGGACGTGTTGATTAGTTTTTTGTGGTGTTTTTTTGATTTTTTTTTTGTATTGACTTTTTTGGGTGCTATTTTTGTTTTTGTTTTTTTTTTGGTGTTCTATATATATGAGGTAGATGGTTATTTTCTTGATATTTCTATCTACAAAACGACATCTTGCGGTTTGAACCTGTTGATTCGTTTTTTGAATGTGGTGCGGCATAGTTTCAAAGATGTGCCGCGAGGGTTGGATGCATAAAGAGGGGGTCAGAGAAAAAATTTAGGTCGGATAGGGGTGTCAATTGGGCCGGGCTGACTCGAAGTCTGGTGGCCAGCCCGATTTTATACGGGCTTGGGCTAGATAATTTAATATTTTTTTTTAATTTTGAGCCTGGCCCGAAGTAAGATTGGGCCAGGCTCGAGCTTGGCTCGACCCGGCCTGGGCGGCCCAATGGCCCGATATTTTTTTTAAAAAAATAAGTAACACGACAATATTTTAATATTCTAAAATTTTAGATTGACAATTATGTTATGGAGCTATATTTAATGACTTAACATTTATTTCATATTTGTAATAACTAGAATAAATTTATCTAGATTAGTCCTAATATTTACTTTATGCTATTTTGATTCAATGACACTAATTTTCTTTAAAAAATAAAAATAGTAAAAATATCTAAAAACAAATAAAATCGGCCGGCCAGGTTGGGCCGGGCCTTACCTATTTTTTCTGGCCGGGTTGAGCTTCAAAAAATCGGGCCTCGTTCTGAGCCGGACAGGGCCTGGGCCGAACGATTAGAGACTGGGCTGGACCCGGACCAGCACGGGCCCGGTCCAGTCCGATCCATGGCCACCCCTAAGGTCGGACCTGTATTTCTCACGAGGTGGGGGGTTTGGTTCACCGCCACCTCAGGGTAGAATCGATTTTTTAGAAAGAAAAATATAAGTTAGATATCCGACAAGATACAAATTTTAACACTTAACCAATTTAAGACTTAAAATTAAAAATTTTAAACTTTGGACCCAAAATTAATTTTGAATGTATTTTTTGGACTGAAAGTAAAAAATCCATTTTTCACTCGTCAGAATTGAGTAGGAGTATTTTTGTTCTTTCAATATCATTTGACATAACGTCAGCAAATTAGCAGAATATTTATTAGATTCTGACAGCCAATTAATTGGAGAGATTTAACGATAAATATTTATCAATTGGAGGTTATTGCATTTGTGAAAGTGTAACCATTGTATTTTAATCAACTCTCTATTGGATGGTGCAGTGGCCAACCAATCCAATTGGGTGGTGTTTCCTTTTGGGAAAAAGGGTGGTGGTGTTCGTTTGCCTGAGCCAACGGGCCTCCACTGGAGAAGAGAGGGAAGACGATTGCTGGTGAGGACGAAGACCTGCAAAACCAGAATAGGATCAGGGGCCCGGTGAAAACCGGGGAACCCTCCGATGCCTAAGTCAGTGGAGAGCTTGTGAGGCAGGGGGTTTCGGAATGCGAGAATGTGTTCGCGTGAGGAAGAGAACGTACCGTTGCATGGTACTGTACCTGTGCCTTTATAGGCGTGGTGTAGAGGCCAACGTGCGTAACGTTGGGCAGATCGTGCCTGAAGAGGCGCCTTGACGCACGCGCATAACGGGAGGAGTTATGACTCTGGTGCCCGTTAGGCTGCCAGGCAGTTCACGCCCCTTGATGGTGGAGAACGTGGCCTGGGACGGTTACAACCGTTCTGGAAGCCAGAGAGCCTGCTCGGAACCCCTTGGGAATGCTTTCCGAGCAGGTGACCCACGTGGGGGCTCGAACATGCTGTTCGGTAACATCGAGGGTAGTTCCATGGAGCGGAGTCACTGTTCTTGCTCGGAAGCCGTTCATAGTTGTTCGGTAAGGGAAGGCGGGTGATCTGCTCGGAGGTACGCCGCAGCGGAACCTGACAGCTTCCGATCACGGGAGTCACACAATGGAGGTCTTGAGCCATCCTGGAGAGGGCGTGCCCTTCGATGACGGTGCCACGTTGGTTGACAGGACGTGAATGGGCCGTAACGAGCCATCATGGGCCTAGGTGACCAGATTTGGCCACCACACTTGCCCCCCACGCCCTCGAATGGCTCGGTGAAACGAGGGCTTCGAGGGCGTCGCTTCCGCATTTAATGCGAGGGCCCGTTGCGGGATGCCGCCGCTTAGGGTCCTGTCAAACGGCTAACCCATCATGATGGGTGCAAAGCCGCGCCATACTTGAGGTGCCGCCGCTGCGTTCGGACGGTTGCCAACGCTGTACCCGAAGGGGCGCTTTCAAAAATCGGAAGGAGCGGCATTTTAGGGCCCGCCTCGAATTTCGTTCCCTCCTCTTTCCTTATAAGGAGGGGACGAGACGAGGGCGGGAGCTACGCCTCCCAGAAACCCTCCATCTTTGAGATCTTCGTGCTCCTTGCCTTCTCCTCTCCCTGTCTTCTGCTTCGTCCTCTCGCGCCGTTGCCGCTTTCTGCAGTCCTTCCGGCGATGGCGAGCAAGGGGAAAGCCGCTGCCGGAGCTAGCGGGGTGACTGTCGCAGTGCCGAGCGGACCACGATACCGCCACTTCAGTGGTCTTCGTGAGCGCTTCCGGATTGGGGACGAGTACGAGATCGTTGACGCCAGGGAAAGCGACACGATCCTGGTGAATAAACCAGGTTGCCTGCTCCTATCCGTGGACCATCTGGAGGCAGGCTTCCGGCTGCCGTTGCCGGAGGTGGCGAAGGCGCTTCTTAACACTTGGGGCGTTTCGCCAATACAGCTGACGCCCAACACCTGGAGATACATCTGTATCTTCGGTGTTGTCTGCAAGTTAAAGGAATCCGGGGCTCGGCGGACGTCTTCCGAGCGCACTTCAAGTGTCTGCTTCGCGGGCGTCGGGAGCAGATGTCTACTACGCCAAGCACCGAACAGACCGGATGCACATCGGCCTGTCCAGCAAGTACTCCAACACAAGGGTTGGATGGACAGGCTGTTCTTCGTGCGCCACCGGAGTGGTGCTGAGTGGGGGTTCCCACAGTCATTCGCCCGGCACAGAAGGATAGCTTTCCGAAGCTTATCCAGGATGAGGCGAGGGCATCAGATGCACTTCTCCGAGCAGGTGTTCGGAATGGAGAAGGGTATGTGACCGAGTTCATGCTCGTTAAGTACGGGCTCAGCAAACCATGGAGTAAGTATACTGTCTCTCAGTGGTTTACTCTTAGGTTTGGTGACCTCATACTAACCTTTCTTCTTCCTATCTTCTTTGTGCGCAGCGGCTGCAGAGCTGGAGGCAGGAAGAGATGAAGAGGCGAATGATGAGTTCGCCGAACAGATCCCTGTAGCGCACAGGGTGTATGAAGGTGACGACGTCGCCGCTGTTGTTCGGGTTCCTTCCGCGGTGAGGGTTGGTGCCGCGGTGACAACGGCACTTGTTGCTCCATCAACTGCCGAAGGGCGCCCGAACAGGCGCAGGCTCCTGAAAGGGGCCTGGAAAGATTCGTTTGAAGAAGAAGGCCACTAGAGAGGTGGTACCGGCCGGAGCTCGGGCTCCTCGGGAGAAGACGACCAAGCGAGCCGGCCTTCTGCGAAGAAGAGGCCGTTCTGGTTGACGAGCGCGGAGGAAGCGGAACAACTCCGTGCTCGGAAGAAGCAGAAGGCGGTCCAGGCTACTCCTCCACACGTGAGGAGGGGACCGAAGAGGAAGAGGAAGGGGCGCAGTTGCTGCTGCGCAAAAAGAGTAGGGCCGTACAATCGGCCGATGAGGGGTGCCACGGGTGGCTCCCGCGACTCGCCCCGAGGTCGCACAGAAGATGGCGACCGAGCTGGGGCTCATTTTGTGAGCGAAGGATCTGAGAGTCCTGTCGGTGGAGAAGCCGGGGGCTCCCCCTGCGCGAGAGATAGGGCGCCCTCCGGTGCTTCCAATGCTGGAGGTGCCGAGCGCGGTGTTTCCAGCAACATCGCGGAGGTATCCTCTAGGAGGAGCAGAGAAGCTGGCGTCTCCTGTTCGGCAGGAGGAGGACACTGGTGCAACGGGAGTTTCCGCCCCTGCTGGGGTGGTTCCGAGCAGCGCGGTGACAGCAGCGCCTTCAGAGCAAGGAATGGTTCCTGCAGCAGGGACCATTGCGGAGGCGGCCGCAACGGCGAGGGCGTCCGAAGAGGTTGCCACTTCAACCGGGAGAATCCTGCCCCCCCTGCCCCCCTCCGAGGTGGTTGCTAACGCAGAAGCAACCTCCAAAGGAGTCGAAGACATTGGGGGGAGGCTGCGGGTGCTGCCCGGGATGAAGGGTCCGAAGACGACCGAAGGCCTCTTAGTGAGGTGCTTCTGAGAGAACCTCTTGGAGTTCCTTCGGTGGCAGCGCTGGAGGCGACCCTTCGTCGGATGGAGGATACGCCAAGGGAGCTGCCTGCGAGCCCCACTGCTTCTCGTCTTGAACGGTTGGCAAGGTGCTTGGACCTTCCTTCCGAACAGACTCCGGAGAAGTCAGTGGAAGGTACCAGCCGGAGTGGCAGACAGAAGATGGTTTGAGCGACGTCGACGTAGAGGCGCTTGCGGACGAAATGTCCAAGTCGCTGGCCACTCTGAAGGCTTTAGCTGTTCGGGGCCAGAGACAGAAGTATCTCTACGAGGCGCAGGTAGCCTTCTGTGATGACCTTTCGGCAAGGCATAAAGCTCGCGAGGCGGCGCTGGAGGAGGAGGTGAAGGACCTCAGAGCTGCTCTTCATGCCGCGAAGCTGGATGCTACCTTGGCGCGGGCCGAAAAGGACGCCCTAGCCAAGGTAGTAGTAGATGCGGAGGCCCGTGCCGTTGCTAACTATAAGGCTGGGCCAGAGTACAAGGAAGACTTGGAGCAGTATGGGGCTCGCTGCTACAAAGTGGGCCTCAATGCTGGGAAGGAGGTGGGGGAGAGGCTTTCCTGGCCGAACGCGCCCAAGAAGCCTTCGAGGCTGCTGTTCGGGAATGTCGACGCCGTACCCAAGATGTCCGCTTAGATGGTGTGCGGTTCGCACAATTTCAGTCTGGGCGGATGCCTTCTTCGGGTGAGGATGCTGGTCCTTCCGAACACTCCTTAATCCCCTTGCCTCACGTCTTCTTGTACTTCGCTTTTTGTAACATCGGCCAAGGAAGGCTGTTTGTAAGCACAAGAACTTCTTATAAATGAAATCCTCTGCTTTACGAGTTTTTCTGTAGCGTCACTTTCTCTATCTTCTCCTGTTGTGGTTGTTCCTGCTCGGATCGGAATCCGTTAGCTTCGTGAGCATTGCATGTAAGACACAGATCGTTGGGTACGTAAAGGAGGTTCCGATCAGGTATCTATGCCAAATGCTCATGAAGCAACAGGAGTAAGGAGAAGAGAGGTTGGATGCTGAAAGAAGGCTTTTATAGATGATAAGCCTTAAGATTAGAGACATGCCAAGTCCTGGGAATGGCCTCGCCACTAGGAGTAGTTAGCTTATATGAGCCTTTCCCAAGGACGTGGGTGACCTGATAAGGTCCTTCCCATTTGATGGCAAGTTTGCCGACTGCTCTTCGGGGGTCCGAAGCCGAACAGCGGCGCAAGACCAAATCTCCCACGTTGAACCGCCTCTCCTTGACTCGCGCATTATAATATTGCGCAAGCCGTTGTTGATAAGAAACGAGGCGAATGCTGGCGTCGCTTTGTCGTTCGCCCAGCATGTCCAAGTTCTCTCGGAGAGCACGGTTATTGGCGGCTTCGTCGAAGTGGGTTGTTCGGATGGTTGGAAGGGCTACTTCCAAAGGTACAACTGCTTCTGAGCCGTAGGCTAGGTGGAAAGGTGTTTCCCCTGTAGCTACCCGAGCAGTTGTTCGGTGACACCAAAGGACATTTGGGAGCTCATCGATCCATGATCCACCTGCAGCCTCCACTCTGGTTCGGATCCCGTGCAGCAATGTTCGGTTGGCGTTTTCGACCAACCGTTAGCCTGGGGATGAGCCACGGAGGTGAAGTGGTTGTAGATCCCGAGCTCGGCGCACTTTTGCTTGAAGAAGGTGCTGTCGAACTGTCTCCCGTTGTCAGATGTAATCACCCTTGGGATGCCAAACCTGCAGAGAAGGTTCTTCCATACGAACTTCCACGCGGCTTGTTCGGTGATTGTGGCAACGGGTTCGGCCTCGATCCACTTGGTGAAGTAGTCGATGGCCACAAAAAGGAACTTCTTCGCCCTTGGGCCTCTGGAAAGGGGCCCAAGATGTCAATGCCCCATCTGGCGAAGGGGCGCGGCTCGAACAGACTGTGAAGCTGTTCGGCGGTTGCTTGATGAGTACTCCGAACTTCTGGCATTCTGGGCATTCCTGACGAAGGACATGCAATCCTTCTGAAGAGAAGGCCACCAGAACCCTGCTCGGATGAGGCTGCGTGCTAGCGTTCTGCCCCCCAGATGGCTTCCGCACAACCCCTCGTGGACTTCCTCTGTGGCTGCGAGGGCCTCCTCAGGGTTGAGGCAACGTAGAGAGGTCTTGCAAGGGACCGTCGGTACAGCTTGCCTTCTACGAGGGTGAAATGCTGCGAGCGCATCCTGACTTTCCGAGCTTCATCTGTTCGGAAGGAAGCTCGCCTCGGAGAAGGTACGCCAAGAGAGGGTCCACCCAACTTGGGGTCGGTGGGCCCGTTTCTATGGCGGCTACATCAATCTCTGTGCTCGGCAAGGCGAGCTCTTCAATGAAGACAGAGCGAGAAGGGGTGATGTCACCTGAAGATGCCAATTTGGCCAGCGCATCAGCTCGCGCGTTCTGCTCCCGTGGAACATGTATAACCTCGAAGTATACGAGGCCCTCTGTCTGGCTCTTGACCTGTTGGAGGTATTGAGCCATGCGAGGTTCCCTTGCTCCAAACTGTCCGCTCACCTGGCTGGCGACCAACTGGGAGTCACTAAAGACTCTAAGCCGAATGGCTCCGAGGTGCCTAGCCATGCGGATACCGGAAAGCAAGGCTTCGTACTCGGCGACGTTGTTGGAGGCTGGAAAGCGGAAACGGAGGGCGTATTGGAACTCTAACCCCTCTGGGGAGGTGAGGACCAAACCTGCCCCGCTTCCGGAGACACAAGAGGATCCGTCCACATAAAGCTCCCATGGGGGCTCGTCTGCCAACGGTGGATCCTGCTCGGCCGGAAGGGTGCATTCCGCCACGAAATCTGCTAACGCCTGCGCTTTGATTGCCGTCCTTGGTCGGAAGCTGATGTCAAACTCTCCCAGCTCGATTGCCCACTTAACCAACCTACCGGAAGCCTCCGGCCGCTGCAAGATGGATTTCAGCGGTTGATCGGTAAGCACTGTAACGGAATGGGCCTGAAAGTAGGGCCTGAGCTTCCGTGCAGCTGTGACAAGAGCAAGGGCAAGCTTTTCTGCTCTGGGGTACCTCCTTTCAGCTTCTTGGAGGACCCTGCTGATATAGTACACTGGATACTGTGCCGCTCCTAATTCTCTGATCAAGACCGCACTGATGGAGTGTTCGGTGACCGAGAGGTACACGAACAAGGGTTCTCCGAGCACAGGCTTTGAGAGAACAGGAGGGGCTGCCAAATATGCCTTCAGCTCAGTGAAGGCAGCTTCGCATTCGTCAGTCCACAGTACTTGCCCCCCTTGCTTCGAGGCGTTTTTAGGGCCTCGGAGCAACTTGAAGAAGTTAAAACTTCTTTCTGCTGCTCGGGACATGAACCTGTTCAGCGCGGCAAGACGTCCTGTTAGACGCTGGACGTCGCGCACTGTCTTCGGACTGGACATCTCAAGTACGGCTTGGATTTTTTCCGGGTTCGCCTCTATTCCCCTGTTTGATACGAGGAACCCGAGGAACTTACCCGACCGAACACCAAACGCGCATTTGGCCGGATTGAGCTTCATATTATACCTTCGCAGAGTTGCGAAAGTTTCCTGGAGGTCAGAAATGTGATCAGTGCTCGGAAGAGTCTTGACCAACATGTCGTCGACGTAAACCTCCATGTTTCGCCCGATCTGCTGCTCGAACATCTTGTTGACCAGCCGCTGGTAAGTCGCGCCTGCATTCTTCAGACCAAAAGGCATCCTGGTGAAGCAGTATAAGCCTAGGTCTGTGACGAACGTAGTGGCGTCTTGATCCGGGGGATGCATGCTGATCTGGTGGTAACCAGAGTAGGCATCCAAAAAGCTGAGGAGCTCGTGCCCGGAAGTAGCGTCCACCAGCTGATCGATGCGTGGCAATGGGAAGTTATCCTTGGGCGTTGCCTTATTAAGATCTTTGTAATCTACGCACACACGCCATTTGCCATTGGCCTTGCGTACGAGGACCACATTGGAGATCCATCTTGGATATTGGGCTTCTCGGAGGAGCCCGACAGTTCGGCTTTTGGTCACGTGATCCTGAATCACGGTCTGCCGTTCTCGGTTCACGGGTCGCCTTCTTTGCTGCACTGGCGGGATTCGTGGATCCAACCGAAGGCGATGCACCATGACTTCCGGGGGAATGCCTGGAAGCTCGTCATCAGACCAAGCGAACACGTCCAAATTGGCCAGCAGGAAAGCTGTGTAGCGTTGCTGCTCGGCCTCTGTCAACAGGGCGCCAATGTACAAGACGTGTTCGGAGTCGTCGTCCACCTGAATGGGGATTAAGTCTTCGGCAGGCGTCCCCGACTAGTTGAAGGCTGATCGGAGGTCGGAAGAGCTGGATCAGCGAGTGGTTGCTTGTCTCTTAGAGAGAGGACATAGCAACGGCGAGACTCACGCTGACACCCGAGCACTTCGCCAACTCCGATCGGAGTGGGAAACTTCATTTTCTGGTGGAGTGATGAAGGCACTGCTTTGATTCGCCCGATCAGACCTCTGCCAAGAATAGCATTGTATCCAGGCATGTTGTTGATGACCAGAAAGTCAACAATCTTGGTCACAGCCTTTGGAGCTGTTCCCAAGGTGATCGGAAGGCGAATCCTTCCCATGGGCTGGACCGAAACTCCCGAAAAGCCGAACAATGGCGAATTTACAGGAGTAAGTTGATTGGCGCGCAGGCCCATGAGAACGAAACAGTCGTAAGCCAAGACGTCGGGGGCACTTCCATTATCTACCAGAATCCGGCGCACATTACAATGGTTGATGGTGGCCGAAACGACCAGCGCATCAGTGTGGGGTCGTAACCCCTACAAGATCTTCGTCCGAGAAGGTTATAGCCTCCTCGGGCTGTGCGCGTGCGGGACTGGCAGGATATGGGGCCGGCCGAACAGTCGGAGGCCTGTCTACGACATGCACTCGCCTTGCGTAATCGCGTCGGCTTCGAGTGCTTTCTCCACCTGCGCCGAAGCCTCCCGCGATCACGTTGATCTCCTGCCCATTGGGATCGTTGTTGATCGGCTGCTCGGGAGTGCGGTCTTGGCGTCGGGGGCGCTCTTCGTTCCGGCGCCCTTCGTTCCGGCGCACGAACCGTCCAAGGTAGCCGCGCTTGATAAGGTCTTCGATTTCGTCCTTAAGCTGGCGGCACTCGGAGGTGTCGTGGCCGTGGTCGCGATGAAAGCGACAGTACCTATTTTGATCGCGCTTCCGGGGGTCGGAGCGCATTCTCTGGGGCCACCGAACAAAAGCTTCATCCCTGATCTCTGCCAGGATTTGTTCGGGAGCCACAGTGAGGGGGGTGTAGTTGGTGAAGGGGCGCGGACGACGCGGAGAATCGCCATTGCGTCGTCCTTTCTTCCGATCACGGTCGGAACCGTTGTCGGAAGGTCGCTTTTTTTCCGACTGCTCCCCCTGTTCGGCCCTGCTCGCCGCCAGGCTCTCCTCGCAGGCCGCGTGGCGCTGCGCGATGGAGAGTAGTTCGGCGAGGGTGGCGGGTTGCTGGACGCCGAGAGTCCTTTGTAGAAAGCCGTCACGAGTGCCCTGGATGAGAGCACTGGTGGCTAGGGGGACGTCCAGGCGCGAGATGCGAAGCGCCTCTGTTCGGAACCTCTTGACGAAGTCCCAGAGTGCCTCGCCTTTCTTCTGGCGCACGGTCAGGAGAGAAGCCGCCGTCCGCGGCTGGGCCTTCCACCAAGGAAGTTGTCCCGAAAGGACTTCTTCAATTGGCGGAAGGAGGTGATAGAGCCCGCAGGGAGGGTTTCAAACCAAGCCCTGGCGGTCTCCTTAAGGGTTGCAGGGAAAGCCCTGCACTTGGCCGCATCTGATGCTCCGTGGAACACCATATGCGATTCGAAGCCGTGGATGTGGTCGGCCGGGTCAGTTGTGCCGTCGTAGGGCGCGATGGTGGGTAGAGGGAGCTTGGAGGAGACCTGGGCCTCCAGGATCTCCCTGCTGAATGGGAGCGGAAGTCCAAGTCATCCTCCGCTGGAGCCTTGCCCTCCGCACGCTGAACCATCGCGTCCATGCGGCGTTCGAGGTCGACCACACGCCGGAGACGCCTGGCGAGCTCCTGCTCGGAGTTGGCGGGCCCCACGTCCAGAGGCGTGGGAGTTGCCTCCCACGACCGATCGTGGCGGACGGGGTGAGACGATAGAACGCCGGGGCGAGCGCCCGCGGCGCTCTGGTGCCCGCTCTTCCGATGGAGCCCGGAGGGACCGGCGCGGTGAGTCCGCTGCTGCTCCTGCGGCGCTGGGGGGACGCGGGAGCGTCGATGTGACGATTCCGCCTGCCGCTCGCGCGGCAGGGAGACCGCCGGGCCGCACCCCCGTCAACTGATGCATTTGCCCCCGAAGCTCCGCCACTTCGAGGGCCGTTGCCGGTGCGGCAGCCGTGGTACTGGGACGTCGTGATTTGCGCCGGTAGCAGTGCCGGCGACGTCCCCAGGAGGAGATTGGCGACGAGAGGCCCCTCGTGATTGGCGAGACCTCGTCGCCCTGCTTCCTATATTCTGGTATGAGGATCGCCCTCGAGCCATGGCAGCGTCGCTTCCCACAGACGGCGCCAAATGTGGTGGTGTATCCTGTTTGGGCCTGAGCCAAACGGGCCTCCACTGGAGAAGAGAGGAAGACGATTGCTGGTGGGGACGAAGACCTGCAAAACCAGAATAGGATCAGGGGCCCGGTGAAAACCGGGGAACCCTCCGATGCCTAAGTCAGTGGAGAGCTTGTGAGGCAGGGGGTTTCGGAATGCGAGAATGTGTTCGCGTGAGGAAGAGAACGTACCGTTGCATGGTACTGTACCTGTGCCTTTATAGACGTTGGTGTAGAGGCCAGCGTGCGTGACGTTGGGCAGATCGTGCCTGAAGAGGCGCCTTGACGCACGCGCATAACGGGAGGAGTTATGACTCTGGTGCCCGTTAGGCTGCCAGGCAGTTCACGCCCCTTGATGGTGGAGAACGTGGCCTGGGACGGTTACAACCGTTCTGGAAGCCAGAGAGCCTGCTCGGAACCCTTTGGAAATGCTTTCCGAGCAGGTGACCCACGTGGGGGCTCGAACATGCTGTTCGGTAACATCGAGGGTAGTTCCATGGAGCGGAGTCACTGTTCTTGCTCGGAAGCCGTTCATAGTTGTTCGGTAAGGGAAGGCGGGTGATCTGCTCGGAGGTACGCCGCAGCGGAACCTGACAGCTTCCGATCACGGGAGTCACACAATGGAGGTCTTTGAGCCATCCTGGAGAGGGCGTGCCCTTCGATGACGGTGCCACGTTTTGACAGGACGTGAATGGGCCGTAACGAGCCATCATGGGCCTAGGTGACCAGATTTGGCCACCACACCAATGATTATGAGTGCAATAACCTCTCTCAATATTAGGATTGTCAATCGTCCCAAAATTTGATATTTCAATCTGTTTTCGTAATTTTTTTTTATGGGACTCGAAACTCTAATAAATATGTTCGATAATTTTTAGATTCTGAATCGAGTTTTAAATCGTAATAGGATGCAAAAACAGAAATAAACTTTTCAAATCCATAAATCTATTTCATTCATCTGGAAAGTAATTGCCTCTAATCCCTAAGTATTTGCAACAATCGTATACTCATAGTGTTATCATAACTTACCTATATCATTTTGTAGGACATTGAATGGAAGAGGAGAGAAAGAATCAGTAAATAAAAATGTGTTAGATTCAATGTTGTATTAGTTATTATATATTATAAGTTGTAGTTGAAATTATATAATTTGTGGATTGATAAATTTATATTTTAAATTGTGTGATTTTAATTTATGGGTCATATCATTCTTATACATTGTGGATCTATAAATTTATGACAGTTATCCAAATATTTTTTACAATGTCAATTAATAGATTGATCTAAGATTTTATGATTTTAAGATTATAAATCTACACATCCATACAATTTGTGCGTATGAGTTGTTTATATTTATCAAAATATTGTTACAATGTTAATTAATATACTTACATTAAAAGTTGTACGATTTGAATATGTGAATCTACTAATTCATATGTTGATATCATATAAATGTTTCCGAATTATCCATTGTAAATCCGAATTCATTTTTAATTTTTTATTAAAAAGAAAAAATAGATGCAAAAGCGGAAACACTCATTTTCAATTCCAATTCTATTTTCGATATTTTTTATAAGATGCACAAATTAAAACACATATTTTCAATTTAGAACCCAATCTACTCATATAAGGTATATATGAGGAGATCAAAATTGGCTTCTAAGGATATATAAAATTTTTTTACCGTAATACCCATAAGTAACTTGTGGGAAGCTCTCAACTTATTTTGTAAACCCCCCATAAAAATGGGAATAATGACCCATTCCCATCTAATTTTATTTTTTTGGAAAATGTTCTCTAGTAAAGAAGAAAGCTGCAACTATGAATGCTTAATATCATTTGATTTGGAGGTCTAATCACTAAAAATGACAACAAAAAAAGGTCTAATAACATTATAAGCCTCAACCTAAAGTAAAAGACACATCATTTTTATTTAACAAGGAAACCCGACGTCTTCCAGTGTAATCGATCCAGAAACTGCGGAGAAGGTGAAGCATCCATGCCATCACTTGCAAGGGAAGACGCAGAAAGAAATCTCTGGAGCCTATGTCCGGAACAAACACGCATGCACTGGCTTGCGTCCTACAGAAGCTGTGCCGGGAACTCCTGCTCTGTTGATCAGTCTGGAAGGGGGCGGGGAACAGAAAACTATCAGCAGTTGCAGGGGAAGGGGGTGAGGTGAAGTATTTTTCTCTCTTCAGCTCTAGAAGGTAGAGGAACAGCGAGCAGGGAGGGCTTTGCGTTACCTGCATGGCAGAGTGAACAAGAGAAGCAATGGAACCATCTGCAGTGGAGTGGCTTGGGGTGAGCCCTTATCCTCTTCGCTCCTGGGTTCTTCTGCCACTCAGGCTGCTGTTCTGGAACGACCTTTAGGGACACATTGGCTCTTGTCAATCTACAGAGGTGGTTCAGGAAAGTTAGGAACACAGAGAGCCAACAATTGTGTCACCAGCATCTGTTTTAAGAAATTATATGATGGGCGTGGGATTGAAAGAGGGGGGGGGGATAAGGTCATTGAAGCATGCGAGTGGAGAGGATAACCAAATGTGGTGGAGCCAAGTTTACAGGAAACAAGAGGAGCATACATAGGGAATGCGAAGGAATGGACGCTGCTGGCATCAGACTGGCGATGGTTGCTGGCAGAGGGACAAATGCCCTCATCTGCGGGCAAGAATTCCCCACTGTGTTCTCCTGCTGCGGCTCTCAGGACATCCACCATGGTCTGAGCGTTAACTTGTTCGGTTGCAGCATCTTGCTCCGGGTCATTTCCAGCAACCAGGTGCACCTCCTCGGGATCTACTGACAAAGGAAGGGGCGAGTCCGAGGCATCTGTCGCTGGTGGGCTGTAGGAGAAGCTGCCAAGCTCTCCAGACCGACCCATCAGATGGTCCCTGGAGAAACTACAACTTTCCATGCGAATGCTGAACAGTGATTCATTGGATGCGAGGCTCCAATCAATGGAAGACAACGACTTTTTCGCACTGAAGACGGAAGCTGGGATCCTGTTCGGATCGTATCCTTCTGGTTTCCCTGCATGCTGACCTTGAGGAGTCGGCTCCACACCAGGTGGGGTGGAAACTTCTGATGGATTGGGAATTGGAGAGAACAACAAAGAGGATACAATTCTCAGCTGAGTCTGGGAATCAGCATGGTAGAAAGGAGGTAGTTGTCAGCGGTCTTCCTCACCTGGATCACCGGCTTCTGCTGCAGATGATGGGTTGCCATCTCCAGGAGCTTTGTCAATTCTGGAGTCGACCTCGGAAGGTGCGTGAGACCCAACCCCAGTGGAAGGTCTCGTCGCATCCAGCACCTTCAGCAATCCAGCAGATAAGGTGTTTCGCTCACTATTGACGGGCTTGCTGAGTTTGGCTCCATCTAATTGGAAAAAGCTATTCCCAGACGAAAAATCTGAAGAAAGAGGGGACAAGCTGGATTTGGATTTCATGTGTTCAGATTTTGTGACTGAATCAAGCAGCGCTTGCCTCTGATCTTCCCCCCCGACGCCTTCCGCACCTCTGATCTGATGCTTATCACTTCTTCTGACATCTACGTTAGCCATGTCTAGCCTGCCTTCATTAGTACATCGAGGGAGTGTGCGACTAAACGCCACCACTATCTATACATAGAGAGGAGAACCGATTAGCATCATTAATCCTCAAGGAAAGAACTCACCAAACACCATCAACTGTTCCCATTTAGCGAACATAACTCACTAAGGACCATCAACAATTCTCAATGGAGGACTGCAACCGGAACCCAGTGGGCATCATTTGACAATCCCCAACAAAGAAAGAATTTTGGGGCACCTTAAGCAGCAAGTAAGTTTGGACACATTCGGACTTGGAAACATTAGATATGGTGCTCAAACCATGCATCAATGGCTCATCTGACGGTGCAAAAGGAGGTTACAACTTACAAAGGAACAGGAAATCCAATAGCAGGAAAGTGGGTAAGACCAAGAAGTTAAATTTGCAAGAGTTCTAACGAGGAACACCCACGGAAAGTGGCCGGAACAAAAAAAAAAAAAATTGGGGGAGGGGTGGTGGAGGGGTCAAGAAGCTTACATTGCAACTCAAAATTTGGCATAGGAAAGATTGATCGCCAGGACAAGCAAGCATTTGACTTTCATACTAGTAATCTGGTATATGAAAGCTATGAATATCTTATGTCTAGTAGGAAATTCATCACATCATAGCATCAATACTTCTCAACCCCAAAGATTACAATTGTAGTTAGTACTGCTTTGCATGAACACAAAGACTGGCACATTCAGATGAAATTCTCTAATTCCGACACACACAAAAAAAGGAATAAAATCAGATTGCTCCCACCAAGTGCTTCTCGCACGGACAAAATGATCAAATGGGATATCCACGTAGCGAGCCATCATCAAGAGAAGATACTATACAAACTAGAAGACCGTCTTCCCAGATTTGATTGTTGATACGGAGACATGAAGGTACTCGAATCTAATCCTGTGATAACAGCAACACCGACACCTCCGCCTGCCATTTATTAGAAGAGGAAGGGAAAGAAGGGAAGCCATTAATGCCATAGCCCCCACAAAGGTTCTCCATTTGCCAAATCGTCAAGGAGCGCAGCTGTTCGTTAATGGCAGACATGCTCTCGATTGGTCAGAATGCAATCCAGGGGAACACCAAGAGAAAGAAGGAACAAAAAAAAGAGGATCTACAGAAAGAAGACGAACCCACATCGCAAACAAATTGCAGACCCTCCCACACCACAAAATGTCCATCTTCCCCCGGAAACAATGCAAGTACTGCATCTCCTCAATGCATCTTACAAAAGAAATGAAACCAACCACAGAGAAACACAAGCACAGCAACGCAGCTTTGATTGGAAGGGGGAAGAAAAGGAAAAAGAAAAAGAGGAATATACATATATTTCTATCTCAGACGACCAGCAAATGCTTAAAGTAGGCAAGGCGATCAAATTTCAAGAACAAAAAGAGAGATTCCAACAAGACAAAAAGAACCAAACCGATCAAGCACACCCTCGGTGGGAGGCATAAAGTTCTCACCTTTGTGCACGTTCTGCCGCCCTGTTCCCTTCTCTGTTCTTTTCTCTTCGTCTGGTTCTCTCTGCTCGGGAAGGTTTCCTCTTCTTGGGGAAGGCTTGATATAGTTAGGGGAATAAAAGGAGGCAGTAAGCCGAGCTCGTCAGCCTCCAATTTAAGGCAATGGGCGTGGTGGGTACGAAGCCAAAAGGGTGGAAGAAGAAGGCAAACGAGCTCGCCCGCAGCCGCAGCTGGTCGTACTTATATATCGAGATTCGAGACTGGTGACATGTCAACTCTGGCCTTCAAACTTCCCTCCCGCTTCGGAAGCTTCAAAAATAAACAGACACAGAGACAGCTCGCCTCGTAGCCAAAAAACTCAAGTTCCAAAAAAAAGAAGGAAAATTTTCGGAATACTCAGACGCTCTATATAAAGGGATTGTCTGTTCGTTTTGTAGTTGGAAACTGGAAAGTAAGATAAAATATCATAAAATATGTTTTTACAAAGACAATTCTTATATTAAAAATTAGGGTATTTTACTTTTTAATCTCTATAAATAAATATTTTTTTTATTAATCTCTCAAATATAATTAATATTTTTTAGTCTCTAAAATCTTCGTCGTTGTGCTTATGCATCTCTGTCATTTGATTCCATAACTAGAGTACAATCTTACTCTAATTAAAGTAATCAGAAAACGGGAGAAGATTATATTACCTTTTATTAGTCACACTCGAGCCTCCTACTTACCCTCTTTCTCCCTCTTCGTCCGACATCAACGCCAGCGGTGGCGACCTCCAGATACAGACGCTCGTTGGATAAGCACTCCCACCTCCCTCGCCGCGAGGAACACGAACAGGCATGGCCTGGGCTTTTGTGAGGGAAGAAGTGGGGATAAGAATGGTCCGAGAGCTATCTACAAAAGGTGAGACCTTTCTTCAGTGAAGGAGAGGGATTAGACAAATTCTGGGGTGGGGGTTGTCTTGGTGAAGTGTGAGGCCTCTGTTCCCCCTCACCCTTTTGCTCTTTTGATTTGTCTGTTCTGAACAAAAGAGGGAGAAGAGCAGATGGTTGTTCCTCCTGTCACCAACATCCAGACATGGGGATTTTTGCCCCCATGTCTTCATGTTTGCTATCCCTCCCCCCACCTTTTACCAAATCTCGTTGCTGGTGAGTGAAGTGAGAATAACACTAATGCAAAGATTATTGTAGCATGTCTCCCGTTGATTTGACTCCTCTGTTTTTGCACAAGACAACAGGGATCACACAAATGCAAAGATTTCTGTAGCATGTCTCCCGTTGATTAGGCATCTTTGTTTTTGCATAAGACAACAGGTAACAAATACTCTTCCTTTTCAGCTCTGGCGTGCCTGCGATGACCCACCATGTGGGAAGCAAAAAAGTGCTTGGATCCTCAGCTCTGGCGTGCCTGCGCCGAGGGGATGTTCAAATGCCTTCGGTGAACGCACAGGTCTACCACTTCCCGCAGGGGCAGGCGGAGGACGCACAGATCCGATGAGCTGAATTACGCTAGGGAGGACGTTGGTGGCCTTGGGGGAGGTTTCTCCGGGGGCTTTGGAAAGACTACCCAACCTCCCCTCATTTCACTACTTTTACCTTCTCAAACGAGCATAGATCTTTCAGGTTTTGGGAAAATGTGATCAATCCAGCAGGACCTCCATTCCCATAGTCCATCATGACTAATTGATCCATTGAGTTCACTAAATCAATCAGCTAAGAGACTAGTGCTTGAAGCTTATTCAACTATTTCCCTCTAAAACTGTTTTACATACAACCAAATGGACTTAAGTGTTACCCTTTTTCCATTCTTCATTCAGAGATATATCTGAATCTGAGAGCGGCCCCGAGATACAAGCACTAAGGGTCCATTTGATTGTATGTAAAACAGTTTAAGAGGGAAATAATTTTTCACAGAATAATTTTTACGTAAAAATAAAAACGTAATTCTCTATTTGATTGTTAGGAAAATATAAAGTTGTATGGAGGGGTATGAGATCTTATGATCCACGTAAATGAGAGAGAGTCATTTATTCATTGTGTACTAACACTATTCAACAAATTTTTTATTTTATTTTATTTTTAATATTTTTTAAAAATAAAAAAAAATAGATAACTAATAAAAAATAAGTAATTTTGACAAAGACAATTTAAAGTAGGAGAAATAAAATAAAAACACAATTTGAATGAATAGTATTCTATAGATATTTTAATAAAAAAATAAAAATTAAATTAACTAATAAAAAATAATTAAATTTAACAAAAATTACTTAAATGAGTGGAAAAAAATAAAAATGTAACTTACGTGAATAGTGCCCCAACCATGTAACTGTAGCACCTGCTACAGCCGCCGCAACAACATTTGGAAAATGGCATCGGCGCAGTTTGCGCGGATGCCAAAATCTGGGATTTGTGTGATTTAGGTTTCCAGATTTTACTTTTCAGTGGTACCAAATGATATAAAAATTAAAGTTTTCCTGAAAAGTATTTCCTAACTCAACTTTTCCCCACAAACAAACAGATCCTGGAGGGTAGAATTGTCCTGCACATTGTAATATGCCAGGGTCCTCTCTTCTTCCACGAGACACTTTCCAGCATATATTAGACTCTGATATGGGGTTGGCAACCGTGTCTTCTGGTAGATCTTGTTCTTTAGCTGTTCTACAGTGTCGGAGCTCTCAACATCAAGTGTTACTGTATTTCCCCACAAACAAACAGATCCTTAACTGGAGGGTAGAATTGTCCTGCACATTGTAATATGCCAGGGTCCTCTCTTCTTCCACGAGACACTTTCCAGCATATATTAGACTCTGATATGGGGTTGGCAACCGTGTCTTCTGGTAGATCTTGTTCTTTAGCTGTTCTACAGTGTCGGAGCTCTCAACATCAAGTGTTACTGTATTTCCGGAAACTATCCTCAGGAAAATCTGCATTGGAGAATATACCAAGTGAAGAGTGGACCCATTCACAATGTTGTAACCAGACAGAGATTGGGAGTCATCGAGCAGGTTTCCTGCATAGGAGAGTTTGTGCCTGTATGCTGATATTTGCACAATGCTTTCAACGATGGACTTGACATCCCATATTGTGTACCAAGTTTTCACATCCAGGTCTATTGTCTCTCTGTCTGGGATACACACAGAGATGTGCGTTTCAGTTCTGGCAGATGTGACCACGTTGAGGGTTGAATTATGCTCGATGTTGCAAGATCCCAACATGTGATCGTCATCAAGCACAATACCTTTGTATAGGATATGCTGATGGTCTGCTAGGATACCTTCAACAGCATGTATCTTGGCTTTTATGTCTTTAACAGTGTCCCACTTCAAGAATTCAAACTTTACCGTCTTCCCATTTGGAGGCAGCTTGACATTGATATTTATACTAGCTTCAGTGCTGAGGAATAAATGCAATGTGGACGCATTGGAGATACCATGTTCGACCAATGTTTTCTCATCCTTCAGAGGGCTCCCACCATAAAACATCTTCTGAAGTTTTGCTGGAATGCCTTCCCTTTCCTTGAACCTTTCTTTGACATCACCAACTGTTTCTGATTTCTTTACATTCATTGCAACTGTCTTCGTGACCTTTAAAAAGATCTTCATCTGATGTGGAAAGAAAAAAACAGGGAAAGTCGATTGTTATACAAAACATGGAATGCAAAATCGGCTGATCTGAATCCAAATCAGGGGGTCCTGACCCGATTTGGGGGTAGGAATGCCGATCCCCCCTGGCAAATTCTATGTAGAGCCTGGGGGAATCGGCCAAAATCAGTCTGGATTGGGCTGGATAGGCCGATTCCGGGCCGATCTGATTTGGGATCGGGATGGGGGGGGAGGGGGCGATCCTCGACCCTGATCCCATCCGGAATTTCATGATACAAAAGGCCTTTTTCTCTCCCCCATCCCCCACCCCACCCACCCACCAACACCTTTCACTCTGTTAAGAAGAACAAAGGTAACCAAGACACAAAAGCATAAATTGATCACAAAAGGGCAAACACCATTAGATGAAAGTCATCCTACGCAATGCCATGCCTAAAGAAGCACTTACTGACATAATCGCATTGGTAAAAACTTCAAGAAATCCAGAAGCATTCAGGAAAGGGAGAAGAAGAAACAACTCCATGTGCATCCATATGGTGGTGAAGTGTAATCCTTTCAGAAGGATGTGATCAATAGCTCCTGTAAGTCCCATTATATAATAAAGTAATGCCCTCCCACCTCCTCAACCTTACAAATGTCCTACGGTTAAGATGGACTCCTTCGTTCCTTCGTCATGGCCTTCTGCAATTGCTTTGTTTCTCTTACTCCATCACAGTCCACATATTCTTATCTTCTTGATGCCTATACAATAAATCCCCATTTTATGCCTGAAATATAGCTTCTGCCGCCTTTTCTACTAACTTTTTCCAAATGGACGAGACAACACAAGATCTGAAGCAGTCAGCATAATGATTCACTTTCCAAGTATATATGCTCCATGGCAACCCCCCATGTCATCAACTTTCAGAAGAAGTTTACTGTTGCAGAAAGGCATTCTCTAGAGTAAAGAGTATTGCACCCTAACTGGATGGTGTCGTAAGTCTTACTTGTCCAAAATTGCCAACAAGAAGGGCTGTAGCATAGAATTGGAAAATATTAAGGGAAGTAATATGTTCCAAGTGGTTATTAGAACCATCTCATTGAAGTTACATCCAGCTGGTCTTGCATCCATAAATTTACCCATAAACTGTCATCGAGATGTACCATTTTTTTTATGAAAACTAACTGTTTTCCTTCTTAAGTTTGCACTCAGTCCCTGAGATGAGACTAATGTTTCAAGATAACTCTGGTTAATCCATCACACTTTTAGCCAACAATGCCCAAGGCAGAGGCAGAACTGAGGATGACAGAGAAGGTGGAAATCTAGAAATCTAGCATGCCACGATGGCATTGCCTATTCTCTCTGTCTTCTCAAATTGCAGAGCATTTTTTCCAGTTCCAAACTTCCTATATAAGAATCTTGCAGTGAGGAGTAATGTAGGTGATGCAAGTTAAAGTTCCAAAAGCATTCGATTTCCCGACTTGAGGACGTGCAATAGAATTCCACTAAATCTGAGACTTGTGTATCCAACCCAAGGACATCCAGAATCAAGCTTCCCTCCTTGCACTGACTTTAAAATTCGAAGAAAGAAAAATGAAACCTTTCTTCTCAAGCCTCGTAACCAAACTTCTGAATGCATATGAAAATTTAACAAATGCACCACCTCTTTCTTTCCACATTCTTATTTGGAAAGACACTATTGAACTTTTCCCTCAACTTCTTTTGACTCCATCTTCGAGCACAGCCCGTATCTCTCATCTTCGAAGGAAAAAGGCACCCAGCCTCCCTGAAAAGTGAACAACAATGTATGCTTCTTCGAAGTATGTTCTAGTAAGTTTTGTAGCACGCTCTCCACCAACACGAGCTATCTTTTACGAATAACTTGCTGCAGTCCACCATCGTCTTTGTCCATCTCACAACTTCAAGGAAAACCACAAGGCTAAACATTTTCCTCCATCTTTTCGTTTATAAATGGCTTTGCATGACTGTAGATGGCTTTGCTATAGACTCTGCTACGTGACTACGTCGGCTATAATATTATTTCAAATTTTCAAACTTCTCTA
This sequence comes from Colocasia esculenta, assembly GCA_014218235.1. Lineage (NCBI taxonomy): Eukaryota > Viridiplantae > Streptophyta > Magnoliopsida > Alismatales > Araceae > Colocasia > Colocasia esculenta. The sequence continues at coordinate 94,241,961 of CM024759.1, read as the reverse complement.
AGCTTCATTCTAGCTTGATGCTGCTTTGCATTAGATGGCAGTGGACTGCGCATAGGTTTTAGTAGAACAGAATAACTACAATATGGGGGGAAAAGAGGGAAAGATCATTTGTTAGCCCTTATTCTTGGTGCGATCCGCAGAGCGGAGATCGTGTACTTGGCAAGGGGCAGCATAAATCTATTCACCCAAAAACTTCACAAAAACAAATAGACTACAAAACACAGAGAAGAAAGGCAGAGACTTTCTCATGAGAGACACAGATTAAAGGCTGGAGCCATAAACAGACGCGGCAGCATTGCCAAGGGAGGGAGGGCCAACGGGGCTCTGGTGGGGGAGCTCATACCTCGTCTTGTTCGGAGGATTCGCCGTGGGTAGAAAGCCCGGGGCTTCCGCCAACGGCCCTCGAGTCCATGGTGGTTGCAGTCTCGCAGAGCAGGATTGCCAGGGAAGGGCTGGGATTTAAAGGTTGCTGCTGTTATAGACACTAGACTTGCTTCCCAAGAAGGTTCCCCGCCGTTTTATCTTCCCGGAAAGCTTTCCATGGAAAGTAGACCTTGGAATACGGAAGGGCGCGGGGCGATAACTGGGGAACGTGGTGCAAGAGTACTACGCGCCATCTATATTATCTATCTATACTATTATTATAAAACTCAGTCTTAGACGTACACGTGGCAGCACCAGAATTGTTTTGTTTTCCGCTCAAATTGAGATATGGAGTGTTGGTACTGCCACGTGACAACATCAGGACACTCTATTCTCACCTAATTTTTTTGATATAAAAATAAAAAAATCACAAGACGATTCTTCCATTTTTCAAAAACTTTCCTCCATTTTTTAAAAAACATTTCAAATCTATATCTATCCTATATATAATTTCTCAGTTTTAGTGCTGCCACGTGGCACCAGGACAATCCTCACTTAGCTGTCATAAAATTTCCCTCCTAAAACATAATATAACTATTTATAGATTGTCTAAAATAATATTAAAAAAATCTAATTAGTAAACTACTATTTAAGTAATGTCAAAATACAGCACAATCAGATACATGCGGTAATACTATTTATGTACTACCATCTTTTGCAAGTTAATTTTGCGGTAATACTGCACTTCCCAAAACCTCACCTTTCCAACATTTTAAAATTAAAGTTAGAAATCCCCCCAAAGATGGCAAGACTATACACCCTCCTCATCACGAGGAAGCCCAGGTCCATCGCGGTCGCCACCCTCCTCATCACGAGGAAGCCCAGGTTGGCCTCGCCGTTGCGGTCGGTGCCGATCCCTATCGTCTCTGCCGCCGCCACCCGGAGGAAGGAGTGGAGGGGGAAGGAGCAGGAGATGGAGCCGTCGGAGAGCTACACCTGCGTTATATCCCATGTGGGCGGTGCCGCCGTGCGGAAGAGGGTGTGACGACGGCGCAGGACACTACTGCTGGGGCGGCTGCTAGGCCACGTTGTGGGAGACGCCTCCTGCTCCTGTGCGACCGTCGCTGTTGCCACCGGCGGAGGACTTCCTCAGTCGTGCTTCCGCTACAGGAAGAAGCTCCACAACATCTACATCTTCATGTACAGGTAGAACTCTCTCTCTTCCCCCGCCGATCACCATGTTTGCGTAGAAAATTATCATCCTCTATTTTTCTTCTTTTCTTCTTCCTGCATGTCTGTTAAAGTTTATCTTATTTATTCATCTAATTTTCTTGATGAGGATGACCTGAAGGGCAGCTATGACTTCGTCCCATTCCCCTGGATGAGACTAGACGGAGCTTCCGCCGGCGGCTGGGCGCCCATGGAGCTTCCCTCGCCCATGCACCATTGTCCTCGGTGCGCGACAGTGGTCTGCTAGCCTTCCTCCGCTCGCCTGCCCATATGTGGTCTGCCCACGACACTCAACTTCTTCGCTTACCGCCCACGGCCAGAGGCCACTACTACGCCGTACATCACTGACGCCTCCGACGATGAACTCCTCACCCCAAGTCCGGCACCCTGCGCGCCTCACTGCGACTGTGGATGGGGATGCATACTTCAGACTCGACAATGGGTGCCCAGTGTCGCCACGGCATCGTCATCTTCTTCCTCATCGCGCTGCATGGCAAGTGTTTTTCTTCTTTGTCATTTCTCTGCACACACTGACGGCGGGGATTGACACGGACGAGTGACCATAATGTATGAAACACGAACACGTTTTGCAGGGTTACAACGTCTCCACCCACATTAATTTCTCTGGTCTTCCTCCTCCTCCCAGCATCGATAAATATGCTTCGAGTGGCGTAGAAGGTTACGTTGTCGTCCATATCTCCCACCTGATAAGGACGGTCTTCCGATCCCCACTAGCCCAGAACTCTGTTTCCACATACAAATAATTTATAGCGTCCCCCCCCCCTCCCTTCCAACACTTCTCCCTTCAATTAAAAGGTTTGAAGCGTGAACTGGCAGGTAGAGATAGATGCATGCATGGAGGTGCTCTATTTTCCTGGGTTGTGAGTGCATGCATGCAACTGCAAGTTTTTTAGTGGGAATCAAACCTCCACATCCGAGCGGCTAAAATGGACTGCAGTACTATCAATTGCCAGTCATCACGGGGAAGACGTACGTGGAGAGAGCAGCAGTAGTAGAAGAAGCAGTCATAGTCTCCAATACGTATACTGAATAGTGAGAAGACAAATCAAAAGGCAAACGTTGGACTCCGACAATTGCAGCAAGGGCAGATATAGCTAGATGTGGGGGTGTGGTTAATGCTCTTCCTTTTGCCATGCACGGCACTCTTGGGTCAAGGAGAACCATACGAACTCACTGCCATCGCCACCTTCGACACAATGGAGAAGGGCATCTTCGTCTCCACCATCTCCAGAAACTTCGACCCGTCTCCGAAGTCCATAGAAAGGCGGCAGCAAGATCGACCACCACTTCCCCAGCAGGATGGACTCGGTGACGGCACCTATGTGGAAGGTAGATCCCTATACACCCTACCGTCTACATTTACAATCTACATATATTTCTTTAATATTAGTGGGAATATACATATACACAGTCTATCATCTGCACGTTGTTTATATATAGATAGCACGTCGCCGAGATATATAGCACGCACTGCGCATGGATATATGTGCAGGCGGAGTCCATGCACGTCGCGAGAGAAAGTGGAGGTCGTGCCCATGTATGGGCTTTCGTCGCGTGGATGGGGGACCTCCCGTCGTCGTCGCCGTTGTGGAAGATGAAGGTGAAGGTGAACATGTCATAGGTTTTCATCTTCGGGATGCCACTGAAGCGCTCCGGCCCCGTCCTCCACAACCGCGTTGCCCCTGCAATAGGAAGGCTTGCGGGGTCGCCCCGGACGTCCACGACCATGGAACATAGCCCAGGCACCGGACCCTCCGTGCTCCTTCATGACGTGATGCAGCGGTTTCTCCCCACCCGTGGGTCCCAACCCAACTTCATGCCCGGCAGTAGGAAGTCGTCGAGTAATCGAAGCTAAGTGCACCAGTGCCTGGACAACATCTAGATGTTCGAAGATCGGGTACTTTGAGTTGCTAGAGGAGAACGCAATGAGGATGCCGACTTGGTTCACCATGCTCTCCGACCAGAAGTTAGGGCGGGCGTCCCCCTCCACATCATCGAGGAATACGTGCACATCTAAAAATGTCATGGGATGAGGCAACGCCACTAGGAATACATTTGGTCTTTCGCGAGAATGCAGTGGGAGGAGGCCGCTGGGTGCAGGAGAAGATAGTGTGGCCATTTTTTTTTAGATTTTTGTGTTTACTGTAGTGCAAAAGTAGAAAACGTTTTACTTTTTTATTCTTATTATTTTTAAAGTTTTATTTTAAAATCGGATTCTGTTATATGACATTTTCTAATTTATAATTTTTTTAAATATTAAAAAATATCATTAACATTTTGTGCACACTAATGTGCATTGTGTTTGGGATCCAACTGGTCATCTGCGAACACAACGCTCTGCATCACTGGCCATCGTAGAAAATTGTGATATAGATTTGATGTAATGGTACCGCAAATATCTTTATTATTACTACAATATCCCAGCCACCTTCTTCCTGGCCTTGGGCAAAATCTTATCCGCCACGTCATCACAGTTGACGATTGATTGTTTTTTTTATCTTTATGTCATGCATACTAACATGCATATACTGAATTGTCCAAATGCTTAGAAGCCATTTGTCGCAACTATTCAGGGACTTACAATATATAATTATGTTATAACATAAATTTATACAAATCTAAAAAAATTCTTCATCACCCATTCACCCTCCTATATAACTGCATATTTTATATTTCATATATTTTAAAATTCATTTTTCTTGATAGGCTATGAAGATTTCAACGTCCCTATATCGTAACAACAAAGATATTCACTTTAAAGGTACAGTTGCATCACCTATTTAGGTCATTTCATCTACATCGACTATCTTTGTATCATTGTAGAAGTTTTTTGCCCATCTATGGACTCAAGTTCTATATTGTATATTTGAAGCTTTAAAAAAAAAAAACTAATTTTTATCTCTTTATATCTATACATTGTTGTATGGGTGCTTTTTCTTCCAAATTATATTTCATTTTTAATGTAATATATTTGAGTTTTTTTTACTTGAATAGATCTTTTTCTTGCAATTGGTGCATTGGAAGAAGAAAATTAAAATTGAAAAAGAAGAATATTAAAGTTGAGATATATGGATATTGACTTAAAAGAAGAATATTAAGTTGTGATGTTATTTTAAATATAATTTTATCTAAAACATCTCCGTGCATCGCACGGTGGTCAACTAGTACGGGCATATACTTCTCTTTTGCCACTGCTATTCTTTTGCGGGGAAATTAATATCCGATCTAAATATAAAATTAATTAATTTCCAGTCTAAAGATCGAAAAAATTAATATCCAGTCCTTTGACTGTTAACTTTATAATTTTACAACCAAAAGTTAACGCCGCCGGTGAAGCCTCCTAAAATCCCAAAATACCCCCACTGTCTTCTGGATGCATCTCTAACATCCCCTCCTCGCCAACTTGTTTGAGGGCCTTGAGGGCGAGGACGCCGCGCTGGTGGAGGTTGACGCCGCGCGGTGGAGGTCGACGCCGCGCTGGTGGAGGTCGACGCCGCGCTGGTGGAGGACGACGCTGTGTGCAAGGGTGACCGAGCTACGCCGTGCTGCTCGAGGGCGACGCCGCACGCACCTGTGCGGCACCTGCTGGAGGCGACGACGCCGCGCTCACCTGTGCGAGGGCGACCGAGCTGCGCCGTGCTGCTCGAGGACGACACCGCGCTCACCTGTGAGAGAGGGACCGGGCGACGCCGCGCTGCTCACCTGCGCATCTGGGTATATTTGTGGTACATTTGGGGTTTTTACTGTTCATACAATATATTAGGGGTTTTTGCTTATACATTAGGGATAGGGATTTTTGGTGTTCATACATTAGGGATTTTTGGTGTTCATACAGTATACATGAATTTTTGGTGTTCATACAGTATACAAGAATTTTTGGGGGTTTTTGCTTATACATTGGGTTGTCGATCTCCCCTTCATTTAAAGATCCACAGCCATGTCGATCTCCCCTGTCTGCTGCTGCTTTCCCTCCTTTGTTAGCTTCCATCCGAAGTGCATGTGTCTGTGCGCATCCTCAGCCCAGACGAGTGCATCGGATGTCTGGAGAGAGCCACAGACCTAAAGTGTGCAGAATGCAGTAATTTGTGGAAGTGTCATTTTACGTCTGTCTTCCCAAGAGAGATTCCAGAGAATTATCAGATTAACCAAAAGAATGCTGATAGTTTGTTTAAGAGGACTAGCGGCTTAAAATTCAAACCACAGAAGTCTAAGGTGGATGGCGGGTAACATCTGTTAATTTAAAGAATTAAAGAAGAAAAGTAATAATAGATGATTCAAAAGAACATTCAGCATAAAAAGACAAGTTTTGGCTGGAATGACTAGAGGTTTTCCTGGAGAATCGCCATGAACATATGAATACATCTATATGTTTTATTTTCACTTGTTTTGCTTGTTGTAGGTCATCTATTTATTCTTCTTACGTTATTTATGCACCTTTTGACGTATATACTGCACAGACATATAGAATATGTGCATATCTTCTCACTTAATATTTATAATAATAGGCTTTACTGTTAGTCAATGTCAATCAGCATCATCAGGGAAGCATTCTTCAAGAATTAACCACAACATCATGTATAGTTCTTTTTGTTCATGTTATATATTGTTCATGTTGGATCCTATGTCATATATAGTTCTTTTCGTTCATATTATACATTGGGTTTTTGCTGTTCAGACATGTGGAGAAGCCATCCTTTTTACTGTTTTTGTTGTTCAAGCCATATATAGTTGTACTAATATAACAATATGTTGTCCATGACGTTCATGTTATTATCTTAGTGTTTGAATCTTATATTGTTACAGTTGAAATGGATCGATTACCGGGCATATTTAATTACAAAGATGAGACTTATGTAATTCATTTACATAGAGGCATGACGTTGGATGATATTGTTAGTGATGTCTGTAAAAGATGGACTCTTAGTGCTGAGAAAGTGGAGTTGAAATGTATAATACCTCAATTGATGAAAAGTTGAGGAAATTGATGGAAACTTCTAGAGGTGTTCATGTGATATGTTCTAATGGGATTGTCTTTGAGGTCATGAGTCGGCCTTCATGTGTTGTGAATCTTCAAGAGGGCACTTGTTCTTGTAGGGGATGGCAAGTTCTAAGATTTCCTTGTAAATATGTGTGTGCAGTCATCCACAAGATAGGAGGGAATGTGGAAGATTATTGCTCCTTATATTTCACTTGTGACATATATCGTAAATGTTATGAGGAGACCATTCAACCTATATCAGACATTGATAAACCACAAGTAGATTTTAATGATGTTCAAATCCGACCCCCTCTCACTAAGAGCCGACCTGGAAGACGAAAGAAAAACAGAATACCTTCACAACAATCATTAGAGTTTGATAAGATGGTATATACATGTTCTAGATGCAAACAACCAGGTCACAATCGAAAATCTTGCTCCAACCTAGTCGAGTAGGTATGGGACATCTTTGCTACATTTGTTATTATTAATGTATCTTTGGTAAATATGTTTCTTCTAATCTAACCTATTTGATTTTAACTTCATTGTTAGTGGAATGACAAGTCATGCTCCTATCCCACCTATGCGGTGTCCGTCTGGACATGGATATTGTGCAATAAGAATAAGCCAAACTGAGAGAAATCCAGGGAGACATTATTATAGATGCAAGGTATTCACTTACACTCAATTACAAGTTTTAGAATATTTTATGTACTTTCATTTTAATACTACTTCTATTTTGATCAACAGTATGGTGTGTAAGACCCTCGAATTTTGTTGTTATTTTATTTTGTGTAAATAATTCATGCTTGTGTATGCATAGAGTACATATCTACGTACGTATTAACTAGTTATACTTATGTGTGCATGTGTGTGTACATGATAGTATATATATGACATGTATATATATGAATAAGTTAAGCATGGTTTCTACATGTTTTAAGTTCTGGCCGAAGGGCCAAGTTGGCGTCAACATGGATGGACGTCCATGATGAGTCAGCGTCCACCTCGATGGACGCCAATGCTTGAGTCAACGTCCATGGATGTGGACGTTAATATCTCTGACCTACATGCGTTGCAGACTCCGGAATTCCGAGGGCAAGCAAGCCCAGCCATTTGGGAGAAGTCCCCAACGGCTATCAGGCCATCCCATCACCTCTCCGGGGTTCCCCAAACCCCTCTCCTATAAACTAACCCTTTCTGCACCAGAAAAGCCTCTCTTGACTCTTTGCAAAGAGGAGAGAAACCCTAGCTCAAAACTGGAGGAAAACTGAACTTGGCAAGCTTGGATCCGGCAACTTGGAGCTTCATCCGGCGATCCTTTGCAACTGGAGGCCAGAGTGGACCAAGGAGAAGGCTTCCCCGACCCCAGCTTGCTGTGGAGGTCGATTGAGAACCAGGAGGAAGGAACTTGTGGAGGTTTCTTGGGACTGCCCAAGGAGAGCTTCAACAGCAACTTAGATCCCTTCGAAGATTTAATTAGAGGCAAGTAACCCATTCACTTCGTCCATGTAGGTGTCTAGTAGGGTTTTACTATTTTTACAGATTTTCCTCGTGTCCTGGATCCTCTCACTTCTCTTTCTTTTGGAGCTCGAGTCTGTGTTTTGCACAGACCTGAACTTAACGGCAAGACCTCTTGCCGTTAAGATCTTCAATTAATGGCCAACGATGTTGCCGTTAAGCTCCATTAACGGCCAGACTGTGCCGTTAAGTTCTTCAGGGCAGAACAGTGAGCTGTTCTCCCTTCTATATGATTAATTTTCGAAGTGTTTTCGCATGAGGATATAATGTAATCGTATATGTTATGAAAAATAAACAATGTGATGTGTGTGGAATTTCCTGTGCTTTTTGGTGAATGGCACAAATTATTAAACTTATTAAAATACATGTTTGGAAGATGGATTATACATGTTCACCTACTGTCTACATGATCCATGAGGAATGGAATGCCCTAAATTTTTATAAACCATGTATGTATGTGTCAGTCTATGCCCTGCAAATTTCGGAATTTTTCTAAGAGCATGTGATTTACTGAAATTTCTGTCTTAAAAATAGAAAACCTGCGTAGGATTTGTAAAATTTACAGTAAATCATGTGATGTGCTATAAATCCGGGGAAAAATCCTGAAATGATGTGTATGTTAGGTTCAGGGCTGTGAACTGTCAAACTGGATATTCATGCTATGTTCCATGATAAATTGAATTATGAATGACATGCAATTGAATGTTTTAATTTCTGTAAATGTAATATGACTCAGAAAAATCTGGAAATTTGTATGTGAGGTCATGAACCTGCAACTAGTGTGTGGTTAAAATTTCGTGATATTGGATAACAGAAAGTGGTATTATGAGATTTCCATGTAACACCGAATGATTAATGCATGTTATCATGAGTGTGGTTGGTTAGGCATTGTTCAGCCTGATTTGTGTAAGGTATTGAATGTTTAAAGTCTGTCACAGTAGTATCATGATTAGGAAGACAGAGCCATGTGAATAAGTGAGAAAATGTAAAGACATGTGTAATATGTGTGTTAAAAATCGAAATGTGTAATGTGTAAAAGTGTGTGCCATGTGTGACACTGCTTCCATAGAGGGCCGTGGAACCGTACCATGAAAAAGTCCCCATGGGAAGGTTCAATGTGTCAAGATCCTAAGGGCATTAGGATGAAATCCTGGAGGTGGACAAGTACCGCTGGTTAGGGTGGAGACTTGTTCTCCCGGTCTGCGCAGTCCAAGAGTCGTCACTATATTGCCTAGGTGACGTCTATGTGTATGTGTTATGTGATGTGTCCTTCTAATGGTGGTTTGGACTATGTGTCACGGCACTAAATTGTGAAATGTGAATGTGATTATGTGTAAATTGTGTAGTGTGAATATGTGTAATATGCAATGCGTAAAAAGGAACCATGTGAATGAGTATTGTGTAAACATGTGAAACCATTATGTTAAATTGTGAAATTTTGGTCAATGATATGTTAATGTGAAATTATGTTATAACAGCAACCTAAAAGTGTTTATAAGAATGTTTTATGTGTGTAAAAATGTGTAGAATCCATGCTAGGAGCACATCTTGCATATGTGTGAACAATTCCATGTTTAGTTGCTATTGTGTTGTAATTAATGGGAATTGTAGATCTCATGCAATAGGATATGAATTGCTAAAGTATGTCAAAACAGCAACTTTAATGTGTATAAAATGATAAATGACATGTGCAAGAATGTGTAGAAACCATGATAGGAATGTTTCCTTTTAGGCATGCAAGAACCCTATGTTTGGTTGCTTCCATGTTATAGCCTTATTTGAAAGGTAGCTTTCATGTGATTACATGAGTAGAAGGCATGTGATAAGATGTTTATTTTGGAATGTCTTAAACCATGTACGATGTGTTACAATTTTGTAGAATTGTCATGATAGGTTGTCTCTTATAAACGTTCAAGCATGTTATATGTTTTACTTTGTAAATTGGAATGAAAAACCTACTGTGATATATGCATGTATGATGTGTGTGGTGTTATTTGCTGAGTCTTTTAGACTCATTCCTTGCTTCGGCGTACAAGTTTAGTTGGTGACCCTACTTCGTTAGAGGAGACCGTGGAGAGTGACTCCGAGCGTGGCGAGTAGCCTGGTGGAGTCGTCATCGTGACATTTTGCGTTCATTGTATGTAATTGAGACATTGTAATGAAACTATTATGTAAATGGTGAACAAGCTATGTAATTTAATTTTTAGCACTTTAAATTTTGTGGACTTTAGTTATCTTTAATTATCTTTGAATCATGTATGTCAAATGTGGATGATGAAATGAAGACAAGTAGTTTTTTTGTTTCCGCTACTCTGTATTTATATTTATGAGCATCTCAATCGTATGTTATTGTTGGGTAAATGCCCCACTGTGATAACGTTCACTATACCGACGTGGGTTGGTATAACCGTACCGGTATAATGAGGGTCGTCACATGGTGGTTGTGAATTCTTCATGTGGTGTGATCAACTAACTCATTTTGTGGAATGGGAATCATCTTTCAATTGTTGTTGTGACTTAACAAGTTGGACTAAACATTATAAATAATGGACCGGGAATCTAACGGGAATCTAAAACTAGGACTTATAATTAAAAAGAATGGCAAGTCCTAAATTTTCTGATAATTATGTGAGAACATTTCCCAGAATGTTTAACCCAATGGTTTGAACACCAAAAAGTGGCATCCAACCCTGTGGCTTCTGATACTTTAAAGTGCCTGGACTACTGAGCTAGCTTTATGTTAGAAACTGAGCTCAGAAATACCCAATGGTCAGGAAAGAAGGGTATTTCTGGCATTCACATACCAGACTCTCACCAACTTTCACGGTTTCCATCTACTTTGGACTGCAAATTAATATTAGGCAAAAAAAGGACCGGACATTGATACTTTAAAGCGCCTGGACTACAAATTAATTCAACTCCTCCAAAATGGACCGGGAATCAAATTCTCGTTCTTTTGCAGACAAGTTTCAAACATATCTATACTATTATAATAAAACTCAGTCTTAGAAGTACACGTGGCAGCAGTAGAATTTTTTTGTTTCCCGCCCGAGATATGTAGCTTACCTCTTTTCTTTTCGACGCCACGTGTTATCTATTTGCCTAGTAAATATCTCTTCCTCGCTGCGCCCGCCGGTGAAAAATGGAAGACGTTTCACCTTCCCATGACTACACACATTTTTCCTGTGAAGACGGTGTTGGGAGTCAGACTGGGAGGCAACATTTCCTACCGCGAAGCAGCACCCACAGCGGCGGCAGTGGCGTCAACGCAGCAGATCCTCCACGCCCGGGCGTCGGCGGCAGCCCCATGGCCGCGGCAGCTGGGATGGAAGCGGAGCCCAGCGAGCTGATGCAAATGGAGATGGCTGAGGAGATCCCCCGACGACTGCTCCAACAACCTGGACGCCGACCTCCAGATGCTGTCCTCCTGCCGCACAGCTGCCGCCGGCCATTCTGAGGGCCAGCACCGCCCCGGCGTCTGCTTCGGCCCCTGCCAGGCTTGGTGTAACGTCGCGTGCTTTTCGGATCCATGCGGATCGTGTGTGTTGTGGTTGTAGCGGCCATTGTGAGGCCAATGTGAGTCAGTTGTGTGGTATGTGTAATGTGCATGCGTGGCTTGAGCAGGTGCAGCGCAGGGTTGGTCCGGAAATAGAATAGGACCTGCTACTGTTCTGTCTGAGTTGGCGGCCAGGGGTGGCCGTTTACTGGTAGGCGTCCAAATTGGTGGACGTTTACATCATGAGCTTAGCGGCAGTAGATGTGGACGTTTAGGCTGGCGGTTGATGTTGGCGACAAGGGGGTTGACGCCAACCTGTCAGTTCAACAGGTTATAGGCTCACCCGAGGGCTGTTCTCTCAGCTCACTCTCTTCCCCTCTTGCCCCAGCTTGCTGCCCCCGAGTCTTTGAAGCTTCCAACAGGTACCGAGGAGTAGTTGGACGATCGTAGAACACGCGGCATCGCTGAATTACGCGAGGAAACGTCGCGGCGTGGTGCAATTCGCGTGGGAGCTCGCGGAGGGCTCGGCGTGAACCGGGGGATTGCAGGAGATTCTAACGCGTTCTGAGGTAGGGGACGAACCCTGGTAGCTCCGTAGAAACATTAAAACACATCATAATCACTTGAACCAGCATGTTAATCCATGTTTGGATAGAGTTGCACCAAGCGGGATAATGGGTGGTTTGAGTAGTTTACTGTACGAATCATGTTATAACGGGTTGTATTGGGTTCTAGCATGCTAAAGGAATTGCATTTGCATGTTTTTCAGTAGTTAGAACAGTTAGAAAAACCGCAGAGCCGGATTAGGGTTTCTGCAGGGTTTATGGCCGGAGAACTTGGCGTCAACATCGTTTGCCGCCAAGATCCTCAGCCAGGAGGTTAACGGCCAGGACCCTTGCCGTTGACTCCCTGTAAGCGGCAATCGATGTGGCCGCCTACTTCTATTTGAGCAGAAATGTCTAAGTACAATAATTATCGATAATGCATGTGTGTTGACGCATGAGGTGCACTGAGTGCACTTGGTTTACGTGTTTAGCATACAAGGTATGCTATTAGTTGTTTACTTCGGTGACTGCGCGTTGTGTACATGAGTCAGTTAGGTTCACGTGTAGTGGACCAGTGGTTACTTGTGGTTTACGTGAGGTTTCACGTGGTTTGTGTGTGACGTGCACGTGGTTCTGTGTACGTGGCGAGTAGTACGACGCCTACCGTGGTTACCTCTCCAGTTGGGTGCCCCAGGTTCTTTGTGAGCCAGGCTGTTAGCTCGGGGCTTTGTTCCGGTACTTGTGCTGTACCGTCGAGGTCTGTGTCGTCTGACCTGGACACCCTCACTCTTGTGTTAGAGTTGTACGTCCGGCTGAGGGAAAGACGACAGTGGGACAGTGACACTTGTGTTTGTTTTTAGTCACTTGTAGCGCGCTCGTAGTTGGGGGTACGGACACCAGTAGACATACTGGACCCCAGCTAGTCCTTTTCCAGTGCCTCACTCTAGCGAGCCCAGGCCAGGGTCTCTGGAGGTGCCAGGCATGGGCCTGTGACCGTGTGGTCTGCAGGTGGTGGTGTTTAGTTGGTCTCCACAGTTGCTTGACCTTTTTACGTGGAGCGGCAGCTGGACCTTTCGTCCGTGGCTGCGAGACTGAGAGGTAGACCTGTGTTAGTTGTCCGAGTCAGTTTCTGGTGTCGCGAACCAGTTCACGTGGCTCGTGTTGGCTGTCTCTACTTTAGCTTGTACACCTGTACGGGTTTGCCATTTAATTATTACTGTTGTTTCTCGTAGTCGGCAGACGGTGAGTACTTTTACAGCTTTATTTACCTGCTTAGCTGTTATATTAATTGTTGGTACTGTTTACTATTCATACTCGTGGTGTTTGTTTCGCTCGGTTTTGGGGGAGTTCCCTACTGAGCCAGTGACTAGAGAGGCTCACCCCTACCCCCACAGGTGAGAGCGAGGAGGACGTATCTCGTCCGACGTCCAGTTCTGGGCCGCGTCGTAGCGGTGCAGGGTCAGCACCTCCAGCAGAGTAGCTTCAGCAGTGTAGTTTTGTAGTTGTTTACTTTCTTCAGTTGTACCTCGGGGTATGCCCAGGCTCTTGTACTTCTTTTTAGTTTTTGTGAAAATTGGCTATGTAAACTTGTGAAATATATATGAAATGTGGTGTGTTCCTTTATGTTTACACGGACTGTGGTTTTGTATCCCTTGCGAGGCTTCGGCCCGTTCGCGGGAGGCGGACTCGGATCAAGTACGTTATCGGTTTAACGGGCTTGACCGAGGCGATCCGTCACACTTGGCCCCTCCTTCACGAGGACAACACCAACAGCTGCCTTCCTCCGTCTTCTGGTGGTGGCGAAGCTGTTCTCCGGGAGGCCCAGGCCGAGCGTCTCGGGGTCCTTGCCGAAGGCCAGCCCACAGATGTTGTCGAAGGTGAGGCGGAGGAGGAGATCTTGGAGGTCGACGGGCTTCCACGAGGAGCGGGCGGCGTCGAGGATGGGGCAGAGACGGAGGTGGATGGCGCGGGAGACCCAACGAGCCATGTCCTGGAGGAGGTGAACTCCAGACGACAACCCAGGCAAGGGCCCTTCACTGTCGCCCTCTTCATCACCCTGGTCCGTTTACATTTTTTTGTTTAATTCTTGCGATTACTATAGACTTCATGCTTTAAGTCGTTTCCTGCAATGTTTATTTGATTGAATAGCATATTTTAATGTGCATATTAGACATGTTTAGTTTATGCTTTAAATTTTTAATGTGGATAGTAACAGTATATTATCTCTTTTAGTTGATGTCAGATGTTAGTTGAAATGCACATGTAGCTAAGGCATTGGGAAAAAAAAGAGATAAAGCATTGATCAACTATATATATTCCCCCCATGCAAAAAATGTATATTATCAGATATATTTGTGTGTTTAGACATCTGAATGTAGATTGTATCAATCAATTTGATCAAATTTTTATTAATATATTTTATAATTATATTTTGTAATAAAAATTTCTGCAATGAAGAAAAATTCGCAGGAACAACCACAGGACTCCTCTGATTTCTATCTCTTTTCCATCTCTCAAGTTCAGAATGCTAGATTTCTTCAATCCTGTTTCCAGCGAGGCAAACAGAGAATTCTTCCAGTCCACAAACTTTCCCTCCCATTTTTCTGTCCACAAACTTTCCCTCCCATTTTTCTGTTGCATTGTTTTTTTTTTAATGTTTAAGACCACTAAATCTGTAACGCCCCCCTCCGACCGCACACATACACATACGTATCACATAGCTCTTGATCGGAAGAGGGGTTACACTAACAAACTTCGTTATGGGCCGACAAAGCTATGTAGTGCCCAAGACTAGCAAACCATTCCACAAATGCATCTTTGGGGGTATTACACATCAACAAAGTAACTTAGTATTAACACTCATTATTTACATAAAACCACATTTTCTCTTCTAAACCTTTAATAGTACAACAAAACTCTAAAGAGTCACTAAAGCTATGCTCTTCTACTTCTCCTTCTTCATCACCAGTAGAGTTGTGAACAATCTGTGGCTGAGATTGATTTTTCCTTCAATCTGAAAGGGGTGGAGGAAACAAAGGCATGAGTCGGAAGGACTCAGTAGGTGACAGTAAACATAAAGATAGGAGTTTCAAATTGCAGAACTTCAAGAGTATTCAGAAAGTGCATATATGGAACAAACATAATTTGTCATGAATCTTCATACTTAACATAAACATATAGCCCAAGTTAATTTCATAACGGGCTCAGATGAATCTCAGAACAAAAGTCATATTTATCTTTCAAAATTCATATCATAACTTGATTTCAGAACGAATTCGATAGGCATCACTGCTCTCAAGAGGTTACTATATAGTCGTAAATACATCCTCCGTGCCTAGGCAATTCCAGCACCTTGGATCTTGTTCATTGCGCAAGAACGGGGTATAATTTTTTTATTACCCACCATCGTCAGTCCATTGACTTGGATTTACCTACAAACTATCGCCCTCAGCTGATCACAAGTGGCTGGTGCTACCACAAGTGATCCTAAACCCTCTTTTGAAGAGAGCACTGTCTTCAGATCATAAATTTCTTCTCATGAGCATAACAGAAATGGGAAATCCAAAGGTAGTTTTGATTGAGAATTAATACAGATATCTTGGTGACAAAGTATCTCAAAGTTGAAGAGTATAAGAAAGACAATTGGTTGAGACAGGGTTATGACTCGATCAAGCCAATAACTTCAGAAGATTTGAATCACATAAGAATCCAAGAAAATGAAGATCCATAATGGTCATCACAAATTATTCACATCTCATGAGGTGTTCAAACATATGAACTCTCAAGTGGTCAAGTTTTATAACCTCAGTTACCGAATACCGAAGAATAGACTCAATCGGAGTACTATCGTAATTGCCAACTTTAAGAATAACTGAAGGGAGATTAAGGTACATAATGTGGGTAAACTTTGTAGTAGTATGATAGTAAATACCAAGGTAAATGAGAGAGTAACTTCCTTGGCTTTTGGGATAAAGTTTTAGCATAGATTTAGACATGAAAGAGTGCAGAAATTCAATTCAGGGTTGTACCTGTTGACAGCCAAGAGGGCCTGTCGACAGATGGCTGCAGACAGAGCTTTAGCTTGCTGGACTGTATGTATCTGTCGACAGCAACAAGATGGCTGTCGACAGATGCACATAGTCCCAGTTATCCAGAGTTCAGGCAGGTTGGCCTGTCGACAGCTATGAGCTGCCTGTCGACAGCCGCCTGTTCTTTACTCATAAGGAACTATGAATTCACTCTAAACACTCTAACTATGGAACCTATGAGTCAAGGCATGATTTATATCATATAGAAGAGTCTAATTGTATATCTTTCAGTGGTTTATAAGCTAAACAAGAGAGATGTAGCAAGAGGCTTGCAATTAGAACTTGTCTAGCTAGAAGCTCACATAATGTAGTACTGAAAGTATAGCCTTGATAACAATAGTCTAATGGAATTTTCCTACAAGATGGACACTAAAACACCAGGTATTTAATGTTTTAAATCAAGGTTTTAGGTACAACATCTAAATGAAAAGAAATCACAATGATCTAAGATATCAAAATTTCTTGCAAGGCTCTATAACATAAACATGAATCAAGGGTGGAAGAAGAAGTTAGAAACCTACTTAATTTGTAATGGGAGTGAAGATGCCCCTTGATAACTATATGACTCCAAAGGTAATTGGGAAAATCAAACGAAAGAATCTGAGGTTACAATCTCGTATACAAGCTTAACCGAGACTGGTTAGCCGGCTCAAAGACAATCTCGTACGAGGCTAAATTCTTTCAACATGAATAGAGAATAGAAGTTCAAGGAAAGGTTGAGAACCTACTAAATCTTGAGAAAGAAATAAGGATTCTTCTTCTTCATCTTCTTCTCGTTGGATTAATATCAGTGCAGAGAAGAACAAAAGAACTGCATAAACCTTCAGCTGGTCGCCAGTTCAAGAGAAGCATAAAGAGATTTTGAAATCTTTAGCAGGATCAGGGACATGGATTTAAAGCAGAAGGAAGAACCCTACTTAACTTCAAGATCAACAAAATCCTTGAGTACATCTAATCAAAATGAAGCAAAGCAAGAAGAACTATATAGGTCATGGCACAACCAGGAGACATGGTTTCTACGAATGAAGAAACCATGAGCATGTACATAGGAAACTGAGAAGGATTTGAGGTATGACACCTACTTGACTTGAAAGGTAATGCTTCCACTCCGATGGCCCACAATTGATGAAAGGAAATGGAACCAAGGGTGCAACACAATAGTCCCCTGAATCAGCTTACAACACCTCCGATGGAAGCTATGGAAGCAATAGCTCAACAGCCAGTCTCCCACGCGAGGGTGCAAGCACAGCTACCACAAGAACAACTCCAGTAAAAATGGCTCCAACGCATACAGCCCCAACAGCAATGCACCAACACCAGACTTGTAACCACAACAACAGCAGGACTAGGAAGAACAAGAGTGTTGGGAAGATACATACGATGGGTGTTGGGAAGCTTATATAAGCTCCCAAGTTCCCTTGCAAACTAGGCACGTCGGCCATGGACGTGTCATGGTGTAAACCCCCTTAAACCATGCGAGGCCACCTATCTCATGTAACTCTCTAAGCCTTACACCTAAGAGATGGTCGTGTAAGTTTCTCCCCCATTAAGGTGGCTCACCCAGCCCCCAACACGTAGGCAAACTTAATTCCCATAAAATCATTCCCGTAATTAGCCCAAAATTCAGCTGGCCCAAAGATCCTTATGTAAACATACCAAAATGATGTCCATTTGAGTTGAAATTTCAACCATAGGCTAATGAAAAGGTTTTGCACATTATGGTGATTTTAATTTAATTTTTAGAATTTATTTTTCATTGGGTGAAAAATCGCCCGAAAAATAGTTGCGTCAACTTAATCTCAAAATCCGTACGCCAAAAAGTTTGGATATTTACATATTTGATATCACCACATTTTTCTAAAAATTATGGTGTTCTCAGATTTTTATTTCGTTATAATTTTTCGGTATCGCCCTGTGGGAGCGCGCACCTCTAAATACGTTACTAGAATAGTACTTACTAATATAAATTAATTCTAAATTAGTGTTAATTACATATCATGATAGTGGTTATATTTAATAATCAAATTATTTATAGTTTTTTAGTAAATAGAATTTTCGGGGTGTTACAATTCTCCCCCACTAAAAAGAGTTTGGTCCTCCAAACTCTCTGAGTAGTTTGGGATGGATCACAAAATTAAGTTGTCAACCTTTTAAAATTTATTTATTCCAGATTAATCTTATCAATCTTGTCATGTCTATTATGTCATATGATGTATATTCCCTCTATATCATTTGTTATTATGACATCGTCAGTGATGAGGATTTGAATATTAGCATTTCTAGTTATCAAAGAGCCATGTTGTGACCATAAGTTTAATTAAATGCAACCTTCACTATATTCTTTATCTTGGATAATAGGGTATTATGTATTGAGCAGATCCTTGCTAATAGCATATTATACTTAAAGTCTCCCCCACTAAGGAATAACATTAATCCTTAGAGAGTTATATGAATACATATTCCCTTAGAAAGTGGTAATATAACGAGAAGGCTGAGTATTGAGAATATGATGATAAACAGTAAAAGATTTTATTTCTCTCATAAAGTTTCTAGTACAGAATTCCATAATTCACTCTTACTAAATTACATAGGTTGGCAAAATTTACTAAGCTTTAATATGCTATAACAACTAAACTCAAGTATTTCTCACTATATTCTAGTCCTATTGACTTATGTATAAAAATTACTTCTAATAACTTCAGTCCATTCCCATTATGGCTTAAGGTCTTCCTGAACTTTTGTCATTGTTTTGAGAGTGTACAAGACATTCTAAGATTCGATGCTTTAGACTTCTGTACTTTCAATATGCTCTTAGTCTTTGCCAACAGTCTTTTTTTTTTTTTTTGACATGGCCCGGTTTGTGACAATATTCACAAACTTCCTTATAGTTGCAAACCAGCTTTTCATAAGCATCTCAAAAGCCTCAGTCTTATATAACAAAAACAGAGTATACTATGGCATTCCACCATGTTGCTCAGAGAGGATGGACGAGGATTGCCCTTTTTCTAAGCATATATCAATGACACTGAGGATAAAAATGAGTATCTAGGGGCATACATGATCAACAATGGTGTCTAATAACATATAGGATGCATGATTTCACCTGTCATAGGATTGACCCATTGAGATATTAGATAACAAAGCAACTTCGTGAAAAAACAATCATCCTTTTAGAACCGAGATACTGATGTCTCTCACATGAAAAGAATTTAAAGAAAGTTCTAGGTACATTATGCTCTGTCATTTTTGTTAATTGACAGCGTGCATCCTTGCATATCACTTCTTTAGTCTATGCATTTGTATCTCTTGCTCTATTCACTGCATTTCCTTTATCTAGGCCAAGTTTTTATGTGGAAATACATTCACACAAGAAGAAAGACAGAATATCAAGCTAATGATCCAGAGCAATATCTATAAGTACCTAAGCATTTTGTTGGAGGGACGAGAACGTTTTGAGGAAGAAGACATGGTAAAGTTGAGAATATTGGGCAAACCTGACCAATTCCCTACAGAAGGTAAAATTTAACTTTTCAGTTTACATTTTGGGACTCTTATTCCCTTTTCAATGATTTGTCTTCTCTCTTCTTTTTTTGTTTGGTTTGAGATATTAACAATTGTTGTTTTACTACCAATCTTATTGCATATCTATTGTTTTTGTTTTTTGAAATTATTTTGATCTTTAATTGATCAGTCTTTGCATTTATAATATTTGGACAAAGAGATTATTAGGCACAGAATCTAAATGGTTCTTTATTTCTTGCATTTATTTTAAAGATAGCTATGGATAAATGTTCTTATAGGGAAATGGTACATAGATTACAGAGTATAATTTCAAGAAAGAAATTTCAGCTTTGGGCTAATTGTTTCCTGTTTCTGTTGTCTGCACATATATTTAGTGTTGGGTAGAACATTAGAAATGTAAAAGTCCATCATATTATTTTTGTCTTTGATACTACTGTTTATGTACTATATACAAAGAAAGAAATTGGTTGTATATGGCATGCATCAGAATAGAGGAAAGGACATCAAATTTGAGTTAAATTTTCTCCTTACCATGTGATTCTAAATAAATTTACTATGTATTCTCATAGGAATGAACTCTTTGATATAATGTCTGATAATTGTATAGATGAGTAAGTAGTTACAATGGCCAGTTCAAAAGCACAAGACAGTAAGTAGTTTTGCAATATCTCTTTTATAGATTTTTCAGTTAATTGGTCAATTATTATTCAGGATTTGTGAAATTCAAAATTTTTGGGATTTGATATTTCTGGAATTTATAGTTTTTGAGTGCTTTTGGAATTTCTGTATTTAAGCGATGACTGGGAGGTTAATTTCTAAAGTCGTTTGCTTTTTCAGACGTCTGTAGTAGATCAAGTAGCTTAATTTGGTGGATTGCTTCTAAAACATTCGCAAGGAGGTGCAGCTTTTAAATCTTTCTTTCCTATTTGAGTTTTAATGCTTTTTCATAGATTTATATGCTCTGTTGTGTATTTTTTTCCTATAATATAGTTTGTCTATAGCTTTGTCATAGCATTATATAGCTTTATGGCTTTTCTCCCTCAACTTGCATCACAGATCATCCCTGAATGATCACTTATTAAATAGAAAAAAAGAAAACGTTATTCTCTGGATTTTGAAGCCTGAACATTTGGATTAATGCTTTTGCTTTTCATTTTCATCATTTCAATGTTGCTTTGTATCTATGCTTTTGCTTTTCATTTTCATCATTTGAATGTTGTTTTGTATTTGCATTTCTATTTTTTTTATTCTGGCAATTTTGTTGGCCTTATGTCAATCAAAAGATATGTTCACTGCATTCTCCAAGTAACTTTGGCCCACTGTACTGTTTGAATAGCATAATTGACCATAGATTTCAGCCTCTCTCTATTCAGTTAAGGTTATCATTTTCCATTTATTAGGTGGGTATATTTATTTTTGTATATATTCTATAACAACTATTTGTAAAAGAAAATTCAATTAAGATATTAAGCAGTAGTAGCCCTTTTTCTTATATCTGGTGTTCCAGGTGATTTTGAACACGAGACCAAATTTCTCTGTGTGTTTTTAGTGGAAGGTTTATTGGGAATTGGTTTATTTTAAAACTCTCAATTGATGACCAGATAATTTCTGAATCTTCTTATAATTGGCAGAACTAAAAATCATTCTTCAACTGAGAAGCTGTAGTGGTCAATGTCCTCCCATCTGATAGGCAAGGAAATTATCATATCATTACTGAAGATGGATCATTTATATATATATATATATATATATATATATATATATATATATATATATCACATAGCAATGTTCTGCCAGCTTATTTGATTACTAGAAATTATCATATCATTCTTGAAGCATGAATCTAACATCAGAAAATGCCTCATAAATTATTTGAAATGAATTAAGGAGCTTAATTTGGTGGATTACTGTTGACATTTTTGGGAAATTTCAGTGTAGCACATTAAATGTATGCTTTCTAAAACTTGTTATTATTTTTAGATTATTGATGTTTCGTTTCATCATCATCATCATCATCATCATCATCTTATCCCATTAATCGGAGTTTCATATACACTGTTATATTGCAGCTTCCCATCTATGCTGTCTTTGGAGTTCTACATCATTATGTGTCACAAACTTTTGTCTACGCAATTGCTTACATCTTATGCAGTTTGATGCATCCCTTGCTGGGACTATGCTGCAATGAAAAATATTTAGTCTTTCCATGCCTGATTATGGTTAGTGCATGCCCACATATGCCTACAAACAGGGGCCCTTTTTTTAAATAAAAATCTTGATTTATTATCAAAGTGACCTACCATCTTCTCTTTAATCAACAGAATAACGCACCATCATCAAGTATGTGATTTGGATATATCATTAATAAAGTTGATAACAAGTTCCTTTTTCTAACTTGATTCTAAGGTGTGAAAGCGAGAAAGAAAAGTGGATATACAACTCTTTTGTTACTTTGTTGTATCCATTTTTAACTATAATGTCATGGCAGGTGATAGTCAAATTGACTTGGAGTTCTATATCTTATTTCAGCATAGATCAGTTTTTTGAATGTTTTGATAAAATGAGGAGCTCTCATGCATGTTTGGGCAACAGTGGCATATGGAATTGGACATGTTCAGTTTTTAGTGCAATAACTGCGGCATCTAGTCTTGCATCAGAATCAGTGTATATTTCTAATGGTATGTTCTTAACACCTGTTACTTTGCTCCTGCTCAATGTGTAGCATTCTCATGTATATTCATGTTAAGCAGTTGAAAGTGATACTCTTCTTGATATTGTTGCCATTGTGCTTTTTGTATACTGAGAAATGCTAAGTAATAGCTCCAGTATGCCCTAATCACAATATAATTCTAGACTAATGGATTTACAATGTCTTTCCACTTTGTTTATGTACATTACAATTACATAACAGAAGTCGCTGCATCAAGATTTATTGGTCAGATCTTTTGAATTTTATTTTATTTTCTTAGAGAACTCTGGCCAAATCTCTCTGCACTATAATATTTCTCTCTTCACTCTCTCACACACTATCTGTACACTGACCAGAGTTCTCTAAGAAAATAAAATAAAATTCATAAATTATATAGATTTAATTAGTTTTAGTGCTTTGTTTTTGGCTACCCATTTTGTAATCACTTTTAGCACATGTCTTCTGACATCTGTACAAAGGAAAAATTGTAAAAAAAATGAAGTAGATATGATAGTTATTGTATTTTTAATTCTATCCAGTTTCTCACTGCCTCAACAAGTATTTTTAATCTATTTGTATATGTATAATTATTAATCTATTTTCACATCGGTACCCAGATATATGGGTGTTAATGGAGGTTGGACAAGATATGCTGGTTGACATTCTGATCCATATTTGGGTTCCCCAATTGTGTGCAATCTGGATAAAGGAAAAAGGGAAATAAGTGGATTTTTGGAGAAAGCTAAAGGGCAAGAACCACTGCGTTACTTATGCTGTTTTTTAACAAAAGCGGTAGTTGATTGGGGCTGAACCTTTCTGGCAGCATGTCAGATGTTAGCATGGATTAAAATCCATTCCTCTCTCTCTACCCCTCCTTTTTCCCAAGGTATTTTATGTAAATTAACATGGATAGGTATGGGCAATCATTTAGTTCAGTTTAAATGGGTGAACTTGGGTTGAGTTTGATCAGGTGACCCATTAGAATCTAAGTCAGTCGAAGAGGTCTTTAAATTACAAATTTTCTAAATTATTTCAAAATATCGCTAAAATTGAGATTTGATCTTTTCTCCTCTCCATCACTATAATTGAGATTGATGACGTAAGTATGAAATTTGAGGCATGTTTCACACAATACATTAACCACCACTCCTAATGTTTGTGTTCATAAATACCAGATTACATATACTTTAATTCTCTACTTTACATTTATTCACTTTTTATTAGTATTTGGGACTACTTTAACATTTTAGCCTCCATGGTTGCAGAAATATCTTGAACTTTTTAGTATTGTAGAAAGATATGTTTTATTGTTTCTGATCAACGCAATTGATATTTAACATGTTAGTCTTAATTTCACTGATATAAAAATATTTAAATCTACAACATATTTCATATATAAAAATATTTTTTACATATATATATTTTGTAAACAATCACCGTGCATCGCACGGGTGTCCAACTAGTTAATAAATATTATTTTTGTGAGTGATGAAATAAAATTCTAAAAAAAACTGCGGTATTATAATATGTCTTTTAATATCTTTCTTCTGTATCCATTTTGTGAATGCGATTGAACTTGTATAATCTATGCTTTAGGTGCTTCGAGCTTTTCAGCCATGGTTTAGAAAAGAAAAATAATTGCAGGAAATATTGCTCAAAATAAGTAAAATTTGATGCAAATAGAAGTGACTATATTTCTCTGTATGATTATTTCACACATGGGTGATAAGATATGTGATAAAATATGAAATGTCACTTCTTATCCCGTAAATCAATTCTCTGTGCATTCACATACAATTTTATCATTATCTAAAGTCATTTGGAACAATAATGCCTCCTCTAAAAGATATTCGTGGTTGAGAAATGCATGTTACTAAATTGGAATGACAGCAAAATTTAATGGATTACTTCTCAAATAATTTTGTTGATCGGAGAAGAAAGCAAAATCAGAGGTTTGTCAAAACTCTTTGGTAATAAAATTACTTGATAAGAAATTCACCTAAATCTTATTATTAGCCCAATCTGATAACAAACATTTCTGTTTATGGTTTACGAAACATCATGTAGCGCCATGAGAGCCGTAATGGCAGAAAGATGTTGCTCCTCATGGGTTTAAATTATGTATGAGATGTAAAGAAATTGCTATAATCATTTTTTCAATAAATTGATATATATTGTATATTAGAAAAGTAATGTGATAACACCACACCTTTTTACAACCGTCCAACCATACTTTCTTTATTCTGAAAATATATACAGGAAAAATTATCTTAATTTGGTGCTTTGAATTTTGAAACATAAAACTCAAGTTTTTTTATAGATCATAATGAAAGTGATAAAAAGAGCAGCAGTATAAGGTGTGGCAGTCTACTGTTGTTCATGTAAAAAAAATAAAATTTTCTGAGAATAACATCCAAGTTAATTGATAAAGCTTTACCTTTATACTCATTTGATACTAATATTTAGCAATTTTAAAATTAATATAATTTTTTGAACTCGGATTTTATAGATCTCAGAGGAATGCCATGATCCATCTTATGGGCCATTATTTAGCGGCAATCAGGTTGACCGGCTGAGATCAGTGTGGCACCATAAATCTCTTTATGGGCCATTGCTATCAACGAAACCCTGGGCAATACCAAAGATACCGCTGGCAAAGAAATATACAAAGGGAAATAGAGTAAAACAATATATAAACAAAGCGATGTTAGAGAAATGTTAGGGTTATGTTTTTCCACCACCCCATTTATCGCATTTTTTTTTCATCTAACATTAGATGACAAGAAAAAGATGAATTGAAGTTTAGTGCACCAAAACTCAAATCCATAAAAATTTAGGTTGGACCTCATCATCTCTGATATCCAATAGAGTGGCAAAGAACATGGTGGAATATGAGGCACTGTACTAAAAAAGAGGTAATTATATGCATCTTCTTAGGTTCTATTCTAGTCTACTATCCGTGAATGAAAAGTAAACAGCCTAATCTACCCTTGTTCAATCTCTTAATATAACAGAAATCACGGCATAAATATCCCTAGAATCTTTTTCCCTTGTATACTCCTCTAAACTCAATAAAAAAAAAACTTTTACATTCTCTTGTATGCTCCTCTACAGTCTTTGATTTTACATGCTAACAGAATATTCTGTCAAATTCGGATGTGTTTAGAATAGAGATGTCAATGGGCCGGGCTTGAACCGGCCTTGCTAGACTCGGCCCAGGCCCGATTTTTAAAAGTCGGTTCGGATCCGACCCAGGTCCGAGGGTAGATCCGGTATGGGTGGCCCGGGCCGAGCCCAGGAAAGCCCGATTAGGTCCGGCCCGAAAAATATAAATATATATTATTTTTATTTATATAATATATAATTTTAATATATATACTATAATATATCTATAAAAATAACATATATTTTACTTATATCTATATTAACCTTTAATTTATAAAAGATTATATTTTTGAGTAAATTTATTATAAATAAAATAAATATAATTCTCTTTCTAAATATAAATTTTATGTTTAATAAATCATATTATATTTTACGGGCTGAGCCGGGTCAAAAAATTTAAACGGACTCATTTTTTCGACCAAACTCGGTTAAAACCGGCCGGACTCCCGGCCCAATTGAAACCCCTAGTTTAGAATTAAAGGGGCGCTGTAACTAAAATAACATTATAACATCAAGGGAGCATACACACCAATACCCAGAATATCAGAGTTCTATAGCTACAATGCAAAAAGTTGTGTGTGTGTATATATTTATAATCCTTTTAAAGAAAAAAGCATCAAAGAGACTACTGGAAAAACATTTGCTTCAGATCTTCATGGCCTTGGACAGCCAAAAAAAAAAAGCAACGGTAAAAAATAAAAAAGCATGAGCAACCGAAAAGTTGAAGGACCTGCTGTTAATGTCATGTCTGTAAGCTCCAGTTTTAGTCTTGTGGACGGCCAAAAAAATATCGAATATTATAAGTGAGTTCCGGCAAAGATCGGGGGTCTAAATAACTCTTAACAGCAAGTCACAGTCATCGACAATAGATCAAATCCCAAACCATAATATCAGACATAATATAAGGCCAATTGCCGGTTTGCTCAACAAAATCCGAGTATCGGATCGCCTCGAGAGCCTGAGTATCCAATCCCTCAGACAGTTGAGTACCGGATCGTCTAAAAAATCTGAATATCGGATCATCCAGCCTGTTTAGCACCGGATCACCTCTAACCAGTCTGCACCGTTGTGTATAAAACTTTACAAGAAGACAAAGTCATAAAAGACAAAAACGAGTTAGTGGTGGTTTGGTGAAAGGAGAGTTGGTGAAATGTGGGAATGGACTTGGTGGGGTTAATATAAAAAAGAAAATATCTCTTGGAGTCTTTGAAAGAGAGATCCGAAGCTCTCTTCTTGAACTCTCTTTTGGACCTCTTTAAATAAGAAGGGGGTGGCCAAGGCCTTTTTTTCTCTTTTTTTTCTTCCTCTCTTGGTTCCTCTTGGCTCTTGCTTTCTCTCCTTTTGGCAAAAAAAAAAAAAAAGCTCTCTCCCACTTCCACTTCTATTTCTCTTCCTCTTCCACTTTCACTCTTGCTTTCCACAAGGAAGGGGACAGTTGAAGGAAGTTCTTTTATAAATGGAAAAGACAATACTAAATCTATAACAGTGAAAAACAATAAAGTAGGCATAATGACTTTGATTTCCGACGATGCTCCATGGCAGCCCCCAAAGTCGTCAACTTTTGAAGCAGTAAGCTCACCGTTGCAAAAAGGCAGTCTTTAGATCAAAGAGTAGTATATCCCAGACTAGATGATGTCATCGGACTTGCAGCACTTTCACCCATGATTGACAAATAGAAGAGCTTACAACTATAACACATAATTGAAAAATATTTGGGAAAATAATATGTTTAAAACAGTTATTGGAGCCATCACATTGAACTAATGTTATACCCAGCTGGTCTTGCATCCATAAATATATTGATACAATATCATCAAGATGCATCATTTTTATTGAACTCCTATCATTTTTTCCTCTCTGAAGTTTGTATTAGTCTCTAAGATGAGACCAACATTTCAGGGTAATCAAGTTAATGTGTTGCATTTTTCAGCAACAATACTCTAGCCAGATGCAGAATTGGGGATGACAGGGCGTGATCAGGATATCCAGAAATCTAATTTGCACTAGAACATTGCCCATTCCCTCTTGTCTTCTCCAATTGTGGGGCATCGTTTCTGGTCCCTAAATAACAATCTCGCAGCAAGGTGCTATACAGGTGATGCAAGTTAAAATTCCAAAAGCATTAGATTGCCTAACTCAAGGACGTGTAATAGAACTCGTGTATCCAACCCAAGGACATGCAAAAACCAAGGTTTTTTGATTGACCGACTTTAAAAATGCAAAGAAAGAAAAAGAGAGAACTTTCGCCTCAAACCCCACAATCAAATTTCTTCATGCATATGGTAACCTCACAAATGGAGTACTCCCTCTTTTCCTTCCACATTCCTACTTGGAAAAACATAATATTGAATTGTTTCCTCAATTTCTTTTGGCTCCCTCAGTCCGCCTTCAAGCACAATATCACACCTCTCATCCGCTTTCCACGGGAAAAAGGTCAGCCCCCCTTCCTGAACAGTGAACAAAAATCTATGTTTCTGCAATTTATGCTCTATTGATGTATCAACTATAATTCAAACTCCTCTACACTTCAATCTAGCTTAATGCTGCTCCTCATTAGATGTCACTGGACTGTGAGTAGGTTTCAGTAGAATGGAAGAACATGTTGGG
This sequence comes from Colocasia esculenta, assembly GCA_014218235.1. Lineage (NCBI taxonomy): Eukaryota > Viridiplantae > Streptophyta > Magnoliopsida > Alismatales > Araceae > Colocasia > Colocasia esculenta. Next base: position 94,213,736 of record CM024759.1, on the reverse strand, counting down.
TTCGGACTCAATTAAAGAGATCTACTTATCAAGTTTGGACTACACATAAAGGATGCACGCTTCCGGTCTAGTCAAATAGATAATTTATGGGCCTAATCTATATGTGGCCCATGGATTCCTGTTATGGGTGGGAGCCCAATAAAGTACCTCTTGGACTGGTCCCTCCTCTCTATATATATGGTCAGTCTTTCCCATAGACAGACAAAACATCCAATGATATAGAGGGAGGAAACCAGAGAGACTCCGTGGGGTTATGGTCGTCTCCTCCAGCATTTGGCGTTCGCGTCGTCTTCCTTCTCGTGGTTGCACCGTCATGGATTCCACTTCCGCTTTAGGTATGCGCACATGCTCCAACATGTGGTATCCGAGCCTGTGTCGGATTCTCTGGACTTCGATTTTCCTTCGTGGTTTCTTCCCTTACTGGTCGAAGGAGGTGATGCTCATCGCCATGCACAGAGTGCAGTCCGGCCGCCGTACTATCTTCCACCGCATTGGACGTGGAGGGGAGGCGCCTGGCCCGCCACTGTGCGGTTCTGTCGCACAAGGCGCGGCGCGAAGGGTTGGCCACCGCGGTGGCCCTCCCGCGCACAGAGCGCGCTTGCGCTGGGCGCTGGGTCCTCAGGGCGCACAGGGGCTCTGCCTGTCACTCGCAGGGGGGAGGGGCTGGTTGGCCCTGTGGCTGCCGCTGTACTGGCGTCCCCATGCAGGGCAGTGGCGGATCTAAAAAATTTATTCAGTGGGGTCACTTTAAAAATTAGGGTGCACCCACCCATAGACTTTATTTTACAATCCAGTGCGGTCAATCACTTTAAAAAAAATCAATCAAAGTAAATTTAATAGAAAAAATTAACCTCTTTAATAAAATTATGAAAATCGAGTGGGGTCACGTGACCCCACTGGAAATAGCATGGCTCCGCCCCTGATGCAGGTGCGGCTGGCAGGCGGGCCGGCGATGCGCTGGCTATGGCGGAGGGCGCGGCGCTACCCATCTGCGTGGCCCGCGCCTGGGAGGGGCGCGGTAGGAAGGCCGCCGCGGTGGAGGGGGGCTGCGCAGGCCTGGCCCGCGCCACCCACGCGCAGCCGCGGTGGGGCGCTATGCAGGCCTGAGCCCGCGCAACCCACGCACTGCGCGCGGTGGGGGGGGGGCAGCCCAGGCCTGGGCCGCGCGACCCAGGCGCTGCGCGCGGGAAGGGGGTTGCAGCGCAGGCCACCGCTCTCTGTGTCGGGGATCCACGCCGGACGACGCCGCCGGCGTCGTCTCTGGCTAGCGAGGATCCGACCACTGTCGACGCGTCCCTTCCCCCTGCTATGGCGATTTTTCCCCTTCGGAACAGTCGCCATTAAGATGTTACGGGGAGGGTGTTGGGGGTGAGAAAGAAGATTGGTCTTGGCTCTTTTGTCCTCAATATTTTATTTATTTATATTTATACCATGTGCTTAAAGTTTATGAATCTTTTTTCTTATTGGATCCGGATTTTGGGGCTTTAAGTTTGGATATTGGATAATTGGTTCGATTTTGGATATTAGATCTGTTATGGATCCATTTAAGATCCAACTTTAGATACCATTAAAGATCCAAATCCGATTTGCACTTATACCCATAAGTATCTTTTATTTTATCTATATCCGATAAATCTTAAAACTGTGTACTTAAAGGTTATTTTGTTCCTATCTTGTAATATCCATTATTGGGTATATATCTTTATTAGGATCCATTAAATCCTTTTGGACTATTCTAGGCCCATTAATGGTTATTAAAGAACATATGGACAGTTCTGCAAACAGTTAGGATATAGAAATAAAACTGAAAAGATATGTTTGCAATACAGTGGATATTTATGCAAACAGTAGGGGTATTTGTGCAATAGAAGGCTATAACTCATGTTTCATGCCCCATTTGATGAATGTTTAGCCTATTTAAAAATTGTTTATGCACTTTTAATTATTGCAGTAACATTAGAGATATTTTTATGCAATGTGACCTCCATTTTAGTTATTTGCATGTATTTATGTCTCTAATTTTCAGATTGCAATAATTTTGTGTATATGCCCTTGCTTACACTTAAAGTTTTTGTTGTGACATTTGGAGGATAATTTTTCATATCCAAGTGTTTAGGTAGATCACCAAAGTGGCACTAAACATGAGGAATGATAAATTTGAGCCCCTTAAGATAGTTAACAACATATAATGTAAGCATACATGTTGACATCAATTTATGGAAAGAGACATTTTATTATTCAAAGTGTATAAATTGACCACCAAAGTGGTATTCATAGAGAATGATAGAGTATTTCTTTAAAGGTTAATAATGTCATATTATGTGATAAAAGTTTAATTTTGTGCTTATGACTTTGAAGTGGAGTTTAACTCCCAAATGAGTACTTCATGTTCGTGACATAAGTAGGATAAAATATTATTGTGTGCATGGAGACTCTTGAAAATTTTAGTACCCAAAGGTGCAATTTTCTTGATATCAAAGTGTGCATTGTAATAGTTTTATCATCAAGTTGTCTACTAAAAGTTTTATTTTATGTCTCATAACTTGCTTCAGTTATAATAGCCATATTTATGTGAGCATGTAATTTGTGTTTCAGCTGCTTCTCCACTCTTTGCACCTTTCTCAGGTCAAGTGCCTTATTTAACTGGGACAAATTTCACTGAATGGAAATAAAGAGTAATGTTTGCCTTAGGGTGTATGGATCTTGATATTGCTCTCAGAGATAAACAGTCTGCTCAGCTCACTGCCAAGAACACAGTAGAACAGAAATGCTTCTATGAGAAGTGGGAGAGGTCCAACCGTTTGTGCTTACTGTTCCTTCAAGGGCATGTAAGTCCAAATCTCAAGGGATCAATCCCAGAGCAGAAAACTACTAGTGGATTTCTAAAGGCTATTGAGGAATAATTTGTCACTTCTAACAAGGCAAATGCCAGCACGTTGATGGCTAGACTTTCCTCAATGAAATACACTGGTAGTGGCAGTATTATAGAGCATATCATAATGATGAGAGATATTGCAGCTCAGTTGAATGCCATGGAAGTTACCATATCTGATGCTTTCTTAGTGCATTTCATCCTCAACTATCTTCCTAGTGACTATGAGGCTTTCAAAATCTCATATAACACACATAAAGCGAATTGGTCACCAAATGAGTTGATGACTATGTGTGTTCAGGAGGAAGAGAGATTGAAGGGGGAAAGGAATCAGGTTAATTTTACTTTTCATAAAGGAAATGCTCAAGGTAAGAAGGGCAAGAATGTCCAGAAGAAGGGCAAGAAGAAGAAGATAGAAGGCAAAATTGGCAAATGCTTCTTCTGCCGTCAAGCTGGACATCTAAAGAAAGATTGTGTAAAGTACAAGGCATGGCTGGAAAAGAAAGGCAGAGGTAATATCTCATCCTATGTTTGCCATGAATCTCATTTGGTAGATGTTCCTGAAAGTACTTGGTGGGTTGATTCTGGTTTTACTGTTCATGTTGCCAAATCCATGCAGGGGTTCCTGTTCCAAAGGCCTCCACATCAGGGTGAACAAAGTATCCTTTCGGGGAATAAGACACGTTCACAAGTGAGGGCTGTAGGGACTTATAGACTTACTTTAGCATCTGGATTTGTTCTTGATCTGGAGGACACATTCTATGTTCCATCTTTTTCTAGAAATTTAATTTCAGTATCAAAACTTGATATGAGAGGGTTTACTTTCTCTTTTGGAAACTCCTCTCTTAGGATTATCAAGGATTCATCTGTAATTGGTACTGGTTTATTAGTTGATGGTTTATATAAAATGTGTCTTGATCGTGTGGTTTACAATCTCATTATTCCTTGCATAATACTGTTGGCAATAAGCGTGGTAGAATAAATGAAAACTCATCAATGTTGTGGCATAGGAGACTAGGTCATATCTCCATAAAGAGGCTGAAGAAGTTAGTGGGAGAAGGTGTTCTACAGTCTTTAGATTTCACTGACTTTGATACATGTGTAGATTGTATTAAAGGAAAACTTACACACTCGCCGAATAAGGATGCCACTAGAAGTTCAGAAACATTAGAGATTATACACACTGACATTTGTGGTCCATTTTCACCTTGTCTAACTGGACAAAAGTATTTTGTTACCTTTATAGATGACTACTCTAGATACATGTATCTTTACTTACTTCTTGAAAAGGCGGATGTCTTTAATGTTTTTAAGGATTTTAAGAAGGAAGTAGAGAGACAATCAGAAAGGTTATCAAAGTAGTAGGTCAGATAGAGGCGGTGAATACTATGGAAGATATACCGAGATGGGTCAAAGGCCAGGACCATTAGATAGGTTCCTTAAAGAGGAAGGCATTGTGGCTCAGTACACTACACCTGGCAGTCCGTACCAAAACGGAGTTGCTGAAAGAAGGAATCGAACGCTTAAAGAAATGGTCAGGACAATGCTTAGTCATTCGACTCTTCCTTTATCATTGTGGGGAGAGGCCATAAAGACAGCTGCACATATTCTGAACAAGGTTCCTACGAAGGCTGCTCCTAAAACTCCTTATGAGTTGTGGTGTGGTAGGAAACCTTCTGTGAGCTATATGCGCACATGGGGATGTTCAGCTGAGGCCAGATTGTATAACCCACATGAAAAGGCTTTTGATTTCAGAACAACCAGTGGATTCTTCATTGGTTATCCAGAGAAATCAAAGGGATTTAGATTCTATTATCCATCACATATGCCCATCATAGTGGAGTCAGATAAAGCAATGTTTCTAGAAGATGGTGGAGTTAGTGGGAGTGGACCTCCTCGAGAACTTTCTTTTGAGGAGTTGCAGGATCAGGCACCTACACCTGCAACAACTGACAACTTTGTTCGCATGATGATTCCTCAGAATGACATGCAAGGGGAACAACCTGTTGCAGTTGTCCCACCTCCCTTAACTCAGGAACCACCAGAAATTATTGCAGACGGTCAACTACCTCTAGAGGTGGATCAGGAGCCAATAGGCAATCCACCTCCACAGGTGGATCAAGGGCCAATAGGCCTACCTCCTCCACAGGTAGATCAGGGGCCAATGTTGCGTAGATCCGAAAGGGTTAAGAAACCTGCTATATCTGATGACTTTGTAGTATATCTTCAGGAGGACAGTGTTGACAGGGGTAGCATTGACGATCCCGTGTCATTTTCACAGGCCATAAATAGTGAAAAGTCTACCTACTGGTTGGAAGCTATGAAAGAAGAGGTTGACTTTATGGCTAAAAATCAGGTCTGGGAGCTTGTTGACTTACCTAAAGGGTCCAAACGTGTTGGATGTAAATGGATATTCAAGACTAAAGTGGACTCTAAAGGTAAAGTTGAACGACATAAAGCCAAATTGGTAGCTAAGGGTTTCACTCAAAGGGAAGGCATTGACTACAATGAGACCTTTTCTCTAGTGAGTAAAAAGCTCTCATTTAGGGTGGTCATGGTCTTGGTGGCTCATTTTGATCTTGAGCTACATCAGATGGATATGAAAACGACATTTCTCAATTGGGACCTAAATGAAGAAGTGTATATGGAACAACCTCAAGGGTTTCATGTTGAAGGAAAAGAACACATGGTGTGCAAGCTAAAGAAATCCATTTACGGGCTTAAGCAAGTCTCCCGCCAGTGGTTTCTCAAGTTTAATGAGAAAATTTTGTCCTTTGGGTTTAAGGAGAACGTCATTGACGAATGCCTTTACTTAAAGGTCAGTGGGAGTCAGTTCATTATCTTGCTTTTGTATGTGGATGATATTTTGCTCGCCAGCAGTGATCTTAGTTTGTTGCATGAAACAAAGGTTTTCTTGTCTAAGAATTTTGAGATGAAGGATATGGGTGATGCCTGCTATGTGCTTGGCATTGAGATCACCAGAGATAGACCCTCAGACACTCTTGGTCTTTCTCAAAAGGCTTACATCTCAAAGATCTTGGAGAGGTTCAATACGCAATCATGTTCACCCGAAAAGGCACCAATACTTAAAGGAGATAAATTTAGTGAATTACAGTGTCCCAAGAATGACCTTGAAAGGAAGCAGATGGAGCCAATTCCTTATACTTCAGCAGTTGGGAGCCTGATGTACTTGCAGACTTGTACACGTCCGGACATTGCTTTTGTTGTGGGTATGCTCAGTCGGTACCAGAGTTACCCAGGCATGGATCATTGGAAGGCTGCCAAGAAGGTCATGCGATATCTCAGAGGCACTATGGACTACATGCTCACATTCAGGAGATCAGATCAATTGGAGATCATTGGCTATGCAGATGCCGACGATGGTGGTTGTCTTGATACTTGGAAGTCTACTTCAGGTTACATCTTCCTCTTGGCAGGGGGAGCTGTAAGTTGGTGCAGTGAGAAGCAAAGGATCATAGCAACTTCCACCATGGTGGCATAGTTTATTGCTTGTTATGAGGCTAGTGGACAGGCCATTCAGTTGCAGAATTTGGTCACAACTTTGCCATTTGTGGACTTCATTGCTGACTTCATTGCTAGGCCGATGAAGATCTACTGTGACAACTCCGCTGTGGTTTTCTACTCTAAGAACAATAAGGCATCCAAGGGTGGTAGAGCCTTGGATATAAAGTATTTTGCTCTTAGAGATAGAGTGAGAAATCATGATGTGTCTTTTGAGCATATTGAGACTAGTCTTATGGTGGCTGACCCTCTCACTAAAGGACTACATGCTAGCACTTTTTGTAGTCATGTGACTCGGATGGGGCTTGTCAGTTCCCTCAATATGCTGTGACATTTACAATTGTGACACTATAGTTATTTGTGTTCACTTTAATATCATGATTCTCTATTTGTTTTTTGTCCATTACATTTGTTATGTGCACTTGTTCTGGTTTGTAATTAGCAGAATGCATACACGTGTGTGTGTGTGGTGACCAACAGACAGACATCAGATTTTGTTTGCAGTGCCAGATATAATGTTCAATTGTGGAAGGTTGGTGATATTGTGGTACATGGAAAGTCATACATGACTGAATGTATTTGTCGTCATGACTCATATCATTTGATTTTTCATAATTTGGACTTACAGATCCTTTAACTAGAATAGCGTGTGGTTTTATGTTTTATATTGTGCGCGCATATCGATTTTCTTTAAAGGTGCAGCCCAATGAAATCAAAAATTTCAAAAATCTTTTCAAAATTATATATGTGTTATATATGAATATTTTTGAAAGGAAATTTTTGATGATATTTATGATAAGATGGACCAAGTGGGAGAATGTTGGGTTCGGACCCAACTAAAGTGGTCCACTTATCAGGTTTGGGCTACACATAAAGGATGCACGCTTCCGGTCTAGTCAAATGGATAATTTATGGGCCTAACCCATATGTGGCCCATGGGTTCCTGTTATGGGTGGGAGCCCAATAAGGCACCTCTTGGACTGGTCCCTCCTCTTTATATATGGTCAGTCTTCCCCATAGACAGACAAGGCATATAGTGACATAGAGAGAGGAAACTCGGGAGACTCCGTGGGGTTACGATCGTCTCCTCTAGTATTGGCGTTCGCGTCGTCTTCCTCCTTGTGGTTTCACCGTCATGGATTCCGCTTCCACTTTAGGTATGCGCACATGCTCCAACAGAACGATAATATGGGGGCAAAAATGGAAAGACCTTTCTTGGTCCTTCTTCTTGATGCGATCCACATACCAGAGATCGGGTACTTGGCAACAGACGACATAAACCTAGTCACCTCAAACTTCACAAAACAAGAGACTAAGAAAAGAAAGAGTAGAAAGGAGGGGCCTTTCTTATGGGAGACACAAATCAAAGGCTGGAATCATAAATAGACGCAACAGCAGCCGCGCCAAGGAAGTGAGGGCAAAGGGAAGGGGGAGCAGCAACAGCAGTTCATACCTCATCTTGTTCGGAGGACTCGCCGTGGGTAGAAAGCCCAACGATTCGGCCACCGCCCCTCGACTCCATGGTGGTTGCGGTCTTGTGCCGAGAAGCATTGCAATTGGGAGGAGAAGCCAGGCATTTGGGGTACTTGCGTCGAAGAAGAGTTCCCACTGCTTCCCTGGAAACTTCCCTTGGCATGCGGAAGAGCGTGCGGCGGGAACTGCCAACGTTTGTGTAATAATAATATTACTTGTGGAATACTCAAAAGGCACATTTTTGTGCCACTGTTGTCCAAATTACTTTCTTTTAAAGATTATCATTCACTTATATAAATCTGATTTAAATCTGATTCATCAATATGTAAGTTCAAATCTGAACAATGTCGGGTCAGGTTGGGTCGAGTCTAATATTTTTACAAAATTGTAAAATTCGTTTAAAGTTCGGTCCAACACGAATACTTAAATAAAAATTAAATTAATAATAATAAAAATAATATATTTAATAATATAAAACTTATAATCTCACTTGATTAAGTAGAATTTTGATATTATTTATTTAATTTGTTTGAAAAGAGAGTTTTTAACTTTTAAATAAAGAAAATAACATAATTTTAACTAAGTAAAATTTAAGATTTGAAAAGAAAAAAAGAAAAGAGAACGGGTCAGGCTGACCCATCGGGTCGAACTCAAAACTCGAGTCCGGCCCATGGGCATGATCGGACTGGATTTTTAGGTCCTACTAAAAATTCATAGGCCGAAAAGAGTCTTGGGGGGCCCAAAATCGGGCCAAGCCCGAGGGCCTGTTGGGCTAGCCCAACCCATTGACAGCCCTAATTATCATGATTTATAAAATTAGGGAACCAGATAAGTTATCTGCAAGGTAGATATCCGCTGACAAGATAATGTTTGATAGTCGTTCATTGTTTTGTTGCAACATTTGAAAGTATAATAATTTTATGTCACATCGATCACTTTATATTATATCAAGACTATTAATGAGATAATTTTATGTCACATCAAGATTATTAATGAGATTTATCTCCACTTTGAGATGTTTTGAACCCTTTATAAATCCAGATAACTTTATCAGCTCAAAAATAAGAGTTAAACTTATTAGGACTTATCACCAATAAGTGTTGACTATCTAATTTATCAAAATTACATAACAATGATCAGGACTGATAAACTCATTTTGTCAGAGATTATCAAGAATTATTTGATTATCAAATCTACCCTTACACTACTCTAGAAAGACATTTATATTCTAGGAAATATTTACTATGAGAATAAAAAAGATAGCTATCCATGATTTCATGTACAAGATATAAAAGAAAAGTTTTTTTGCACAAAAACCCTAAACATAAAAAATTACAAATATATTATTATTGTTAAAATATTATCAAATATGCCACTATAAATAATAAAGCACCGTAGATATGTCATTTTTGTGACGTGATATTACTATCTATCCATTTAACTATGGGTTCAACTAGTCGTAGAAAAAAAAACTCTTCTTTAGCTTTGGGTTAAGTAACCCTAGCACCTAAGTCTCATTTTCAAAATCTTAAAAAAATGATAAAAGTATTTTATTGACATTTATTTAACTACAAAAAATAACAAAATTTGAAGAAATATTTGCTTTCCATGGATTTCTTAATTTGTAGTCCTTATAATCTTTTGTGATTACCATGGAATTCCCATAACTTAATTATCTAATAATATTTGATCTAATAAGAAGCTCATTTACGTTGACTAGTACTTGCTATTGACGAGTATAGACGGACTCAGAAAAATTTTCAGTGGGGTCACTCTTTTTAGGAAAATTTCCAACCACACTAATTTGATGAAAAATTTTAGACTTATTAATAAAATTTTAAAATTTCAGTGGGATCACGTGACCCCACTGGTCCTATTTTAGATCCGTCTATGTTGACGAGAGTGTAATTGACACCACGAGAGTAGGGGTGCCAGTGCCACATCATCTCCTTGTCATTGTCACTATTATCGTTATCGTCACGGATGGAAGCCACTCATTATTATTACTAATACAATCCTACTTAAAACCCACTGTCGTAGGTATGGCCACCTAAATAGTCATCCACGTTGTAGCCACTTGGGCGGGTGGTGAGTATTTTTTTTAATTAAATTATTTCAAAGTAGGAAAAGGTTCTTGAAAAACCTCAATGTGGTGAACTTAAATTTTTTCCTCAATTAATATATGAACCTTAATGAGTGTGACGCTTCACCATTATTCATATCGAAAAACGACATGCGAATGGCTTCTCGATGAATTGACAAGATTCTAATATCATACGCATCCGATGATAATTTGGTTTGTAAAATATAATGATTAAAAACTTAAAATAACTTCCGTTATTCAAAGTATATGTCATGCTGTTAAATAATAAACGTATATACTGTATAGGAACCAAACCACTCTGTTTTATTCGTTTGGATGCGGCTTTCGTTTCAAACTTTTATACTTAATCTATGTAACCCGGTTTCTTTGGAAGAAATATATCTAATTATCTGGACCTCTTAAATGTTAAGCTCCTTGTCATTGATGGTAAAAATTGAAAAAGGCGGTGTATTGAAAATTTTTACCCCAAAAAAAAGAAAAAATAGATCAAACTGTATTAGCAAAAATAGGCCAAACTTTTGTCACTTAAAAATGATCCGGGTTCGCTTATAAATGTCTCGCGAGTCCACAAGCGTAAAAGTGTTTTAAATAACAATAAATGTCGTGGAAACAATTATGCTCAACATCCTCATCAACAACATATATATATATATATATATATATATATATATATCAGAGACCAGAAATAAATTAAAAAAAACATAATATGATATATGTGATGGGACAGAACATTACAAAGATTGAGTAAAATTTTTGAAGTCGACTAGAGATCCCAATCCAAATAGTAGTAAAATTTTCTTTTACAAATGACTTATACATTTCTTAAGAAGATCTTGAATCTTGATGCACCCTCTACAGAGTACCCCTGCCTCTGATGTCCCAGCTCCTCTCACCATCTATGGCAGTGACTGCACATGTCTGCCGCCTCGGCCACCTTTCTGTAGCTTTGGCGGAGGAGGCCCTGGAGACCGGGTTCCACGAGACAGCAGCTGCACGCAGAAAAAAAAGGAGATTAATTAGTTGGCTGCGGAAGAAAATACCTTTTTTATTAGAAATAGGAGAAAAAAAACTTGGATATAAACATGTGTACATGTATGGAAAAGATCTAAAGATGGTATAGTACAAGAGATGCATTTAGGATGTTTGTGGAGGTAGACTCTTAAAAGGGGTTGATTTCGGAAGGCGAAATGATAAAATAATGAGATAAAATATTGATAAATCAAATTATAAACAGATCTAGCAAAATATGGAAGGAGAAGAAGAAGAAGCAAATAGGTTAGCGGCGTACCCATCACATTATGACTTGGACCTCTTAACTAACGAGGAACAAGAACTCGATTGATGCTCATACATAAATTTAGAGCTAAAGATCTCAAACATATTATCTAATACTACCCAAATTCCCAAACTAAATGGTGGTGCAAATGCGTGACGAAATGCTAAACCTATCATCGTCAAGCAAAATGCAAAACCTATCAAAATGTTTGGCTACCGAAAACACAAAACATATCTGTCAGGATGGGACTTACCAAATGTTTTCACTTGAACCCTTTTATAGGAGGAAATCCGTATCTTAACATTTATTCTCATATCCATAGCATTCGTTCCATTTAATATGAGATCTTTGACTATAGATGAAATAGCATATCTGTAGGATTAGCTCCAATTTGATATGAAATCTTTTACAAAAGATTCGATATCCGTAGGCCGTTAATGGGGTAGACTCATTTAGAAGAAATATCTATAGCATGTTTTGCCATCAATGCAACTGGATGTGCAACATTTAATAAGAAGGTAAAATTAATATATGTATATATATAATGTCATCAAATGAGATAAATTATAAACTGACTTAGTATAAAGAAGTATATCCAAAATATAATACAAATTCGTTCAGGATATATGCCTAAATAAAAAAGGAGTGTAGTATTTAACTGTTCATTTCTATAAGTCATGTAATTTTTCTTTTTTCTTTTTTACTAATAAGATATGTTGTCATTCACTTATAACAACAGTACATGGTAAGGTGGAGGGGAGAAGGGGCAAACGCCACCCATATCCTAGTAGCAACATCCCAACTGCTACGAGTGCACAAATTGTAATCAGCCGATGGACCAAATGTCCATACAAAGAAGATCCAATAACCCACAGAAAAGAAAAGAACTGAGTATGTCGGATGTTGCTCTGAAATGTTGGGAAGGGTCTCCGGACTTCGCCGACAGGAGGCCAACGGGAGTAGCGCACCCGAAAGCGTCACAAATGTCGTGGGGGAAGCTCGACAAGGTCGGTAGGATTTGATGTCGCCTATGGATGCGTCCAAGGGCGCCAGAAAACCTCCACCTTTGTTCGGACTGAGCTGCCGATGATGAACCGCTTAATGCGAGATCGGCTGAGAACGGAACCTTCTACGAAAGCCAGACCTCCGACAGTGCCCGAGATGGCAAAAAATGGGCCGATGCACCTACTATGGGGAGGCAAATGGAGATGGCAAGTATCACCTCCACCTCCAACAACAAAAGCTCCACTCGTAAGGAAACCATTAAAGGGAAAGGGAATGGGGATGTACTTGTCAACATAGCACTATATATATCTCACGTCGAAACTCTAGGCAGGTCAGAGAGAGAGGGCGTCGAACCGTTGAAGAGAAGATCCTCCACACTAGATAGAGAGCAAAACCCTCTCTAGAGAGAGGAGACTACACTGAAAAACCAATTCCTAGAACAAAATCATAGAGAAGGAAATAGACCTGAACAAAATTAAGAACGGGCGAAGGACCTCTTAGAAGCACCCCTCCCCTTCCCGTTGACGCTATAAGAGGGGCTCCTCTACCCTATTGCCACCACACAAGAGACGAAATAGAACTAGTAAGAGACACTTACGACGGACTTGTCATGTAATTTTTCCTATAGTATTAAGGATGTAGACACACAAATTAACTTTAGTAGGAGCTCGAGTTTGGCTTAATTTATGTTTTGATTTAGATTGTTTATTAAGTAAAACTTAAATTTCCACTCACTTGTTAAGTAAACAAGCTAAGATTGGACAAAAGTTTTAAGCTCGATTTGTTAATTAACTGAGTTCGAGCACACATCTATTCGATCCCTTGGACAAGAGTGCAAGAAAGGTAATCTTATATTGAGACTAGTGAGTCAAGTGGTTCCATGATGGTAATTAGCCCAAACCATGCCTAGATTAGGCATACATCAACCGAATTAACCTTACTAAATTTTACAATAGAAAATAAATTATAACATGTTTTTTTTTTTGGAAATTCTGATCATCTACATCTATAAAAAATGCATAAGATAAACTCTAATATGCTAAAAATGATACAAACAAAGATTTTTTTTAGAAGGCTGATCGATGAAATGACATGATGAAAGATTGGGAACAATACCTTGTTCTCTTTCTCCTTCCTCCTATATCTCTTTTGCTAATATTTGTGCTAAAGGAACTACAAGGATTTCATGATCCTAATACATTTTCCGATCCCCCCAACCAGAGAGAGAGAAAGAGAGAGAGATTTGCAACCATAACCTTTGACGACACTAACAATTAGAAGTCACAATGTCCAAAGGATTATATATCTTACCTCATAAAGTCGAACTTAACATAGCCTTAATAGGATGACTAATATAAAGAGTTAGGATGAGTTCGAAACCTAACTAAGCATCCTTTTTTATAATAGAAACTCCGTAGTTCATTTTACTTAACTTTCGATATGGGACTATTATTCATTCGTTTGAAGGCGCTTCGATAATAGAGGATTTCAGATCATTATATCATCCAATCTTTCCTTGGAGCATTGGCAATCTTTGGTACCATGTTTTGACGGGGAAAGGGTATATCAAAATAGAATGAAGAAATTGCCACCTTCCAAAATAGTTCACCATACTACTATTGAAGTTATGTTACATGAAAGAGGCAAAAAAACGTTAAAGCCTATCTTTTAGTCAACCTTTTATATTAATTAACAAATCCTCTTTTCATTTCTTTTGTAAATGGATAGCTATAGTTTTCGTAGAGCATCCCAACTGGTTTCTATCTTAATCTCCTGATATTGATTGAATATATAGGGGGAAAAAATCAAAAAGCATTCCCGTACTAGAAAATGGTTAATTCTCTTTTCTTTTTTTTTTGAAATGGGGGCATTCTTTCATTCTTTGCACCATTCCAACCCCATTATATTTGATTATGCAGTAGAAGTATAACTCACTCGTAAGAAAAAAAAAAAGAGGTAGAAGTATAACTTTTTGGCCATAATAGTAAATAGAAGATATGAAGTGCATATGTGACTACCCATACGGTTGCACGCATTAGGAATTTAGGAGCCATGTTGTTGGATTGGGCTTTGAACACATCTAACTATCAAAACTGGCCCTAAAGTTGCATCGGGCATTTGGGCTCCCTCACCGGCCCACGAACTCCACGGATGTTTCAGAGCAGCGTTTTAATAATCCATGGGCCATCACTAGCAGTACATGCTCTTCACTATATAGTCCAAGTTGCTTAACCATAAAGATCGACGCCGTGTCTCAGCTTGGCATGGCCAACAAATGGTGCTCCTGCTCAGCCGAGATGATTACTACTGTTGGGATGCAGGGGAAATTGACATTTATGTTCTCTTTCTCTAATCTAAGGCATGCTTGATGTACTACAAATCCAGAACACCCTAAGACAAATCTGTGAATGCACCTCTCCTTAAAATTATTCGTAGGAGACTCTTAAAACTTCAGGCTTTGAGCAACTTGAATATAATGGAGTACTGTGACATTGCACATCATGAAAATGTGTAACATGAATCTTTTTCTTCTCTCTTCCTTTCCTTTTTTTTTTTCTGGGTGGAGGGTGCCTTTGCAGTTAGTTCCACTTTTCTAGAGGATAGGATGCTGAAGTGTGACATCTCTCTCACATGATATCTCTTTTCTATCCTTTGGAATGAGAAATATTTAGAGAATTTCCTCGGCCACATAGTTGTGAGGGTTCATACTCATGCTTATATCTATAAATAATAATGTGCATCCCAAATCCGAAATAAGTTTTTTTTTTTTTTTTTTTTGTTCTAGCCGGATGGCTAAGCCACTGGCATAACCCCCCCCCCCCCCCTTCACCGGGCATTGAACCCGACCGAAATGAGGTTAAGTTGCTCTAGAGAATCTGCATCAAATAACTTAACTGATACATGGACTAGTGTGAACTCTATAGATGTCCAATGTTCACAGATCGTAGCATCATGTGCCTTGCTTCCCTATGACATGTTTGGGGACTCCAAAGCTTATCGTCGTGTCTGCAACCTAGCATATTCGCACTTGGATGCTGAGATAGGTGAGTTTGGGTAGTGTTGGGATTGATGACCTTTATGGTCAAAAAGATATAGGTCAGTTGATCTGATGCCATTTCATCTGTGACTACACAGAATTAGTATCAAACATATGTTATTTAGAACTCATTCCTACTCCTGCGGCATGAGCATATTCCGGTTCAAACACTCTGCAAGAACGTTGTGCCCAATCACTGTGTGCGAAGCATGGATGCTTGCCTTTCTGCATGCCCTTTGCTTATGTTTGAGGAACGGCTGAAACAGTGAACTCCTCCTCTGTAATATCTACGAACTCATATATGCATGGTACCTTGCTTCCTCCTGGCTTTTTTTCTTCCTCCCTCTCTTCGATCTCCTCACTGCAGGGTTTATCACATTGTGACTCCAACATCTGGTACAACCTATCTAACAACCAAAAAAAAAAAAAAAGAAAGAAAAATCTGGTGCAACCTATCTGGACAGGTTTCTCCAGGAGGAACAAGATCGAGCCGTCAACAAATTGTGATTCCGCACCCAATAATTCACTCGAGAGAGACGTGGGTGATGAGCAGAATCGATGCCGGTGGGTGTTTGGGGGGGGGGGGGGGGGGGGGGTAGGGGGGACGCGCTGGGGGGAGGGGAGGAATCGCTTTGAAAAGTTTCAGCTGGACAGCAACCTGAAAGCTAACTTTTGGATGATCTTTAACCACAAGTTTCTGGTTATCCTCTAGAAGTGGAAAAAAAGGAGGAAAGTTTTATTCTCTATTATAAAAGTTTCTCTTGACATGACGACATGGTGTGCTGGCCGGGGCTTTCGCCTGCTAGAGACCTTAAGCTCTTCAAGGCTGCCGTGCGACAAGGAACTAATGATTGGAGACCTGCCTGGTCCCCTGCTGCACCGCTAAGCGCAATGATCAGGCTGGAGGAATCACATCCAGTGAGGTAGACCGCTGCTAGCTGCTGCCGTTATAACTTATACTTGCCTTTTCCATTTGAACTTTTCATGATAAACATGATCATGTTACTGCTCTTTTTCTTGTTCTTGACGATGATGATGCTGCTGCTGGTGCCGTTAAACTTCTCAATGTGACTGCCACTTGCGTGTCCAATGGTACTTTGTTTCATTCTTCGTCATGCCTTGGTTGGATCACTAATGCTGTCATGACAAGATATCTGGAAGATTTTTTTTTTTTTTCATTTTGAGATTACTGATTTATCTCTCTTCCTCATTATTCTCAATTTTGGATCACATGAAGCGATTGGAAATAAAGCGATGGGATATCATATCTGTTTTATCACTTCCACTGGCATTCCCCTTTTCTATGTCTTCTTTAAAACTAGCATATTTCCTCATATTTTCCAAATTCCAGTGCTCGTCGAAGCGTATAAATTACACAATTAGGAATTTTATTTTCTGTCTAACAATTGGTTTTAAGAATTCTATTAATGGTCCCTTTGTTTCCAGCTAGCTAGGAAACTACACATATCATGGTGAGTTGTTGGAAACAATATATAGGGATGTTCAATCAAATCGAACTGGAGTTATTTCGGTTCAATTAGATTTAAATTAAATTTTTATATTTAATTAAATATAATTATATTTATTAATATTTATACATTGAAAATGGAAACAACATTATATATATATATGTAAATTTAATTATATAATTATTTTTTAATACTCAATATATTTATATTATACAAATATTATTATAATTATATTAAAAATTAATTTATTCTATTCGATTCAATTTTACAATTTGTGAAATCGAATTGAACCGAACTTTGATCCATTGATTATTCAGTTTGAATCAAATTATATTCAGCCCTAACTATATATATATATATATATGTGGTGAATTGTTTAGTACCATCTTATAAAATTATCATGGCTAGCTGCTACTTGGCACCACCACCTGATAAGAGGGTTTTAAAATGTTAGGCGACGTGATCCGCGCTCTCGCATGTTCTTCCTGGAACCCGGCCAGGAGATGGACAGAATAAGCCTTCGTTGTCGAGGAGGGCCCTGAGCATCCAAGAGTTTTGCTTTGCTCTTACAGTCCTACCTGTCCTGTCCCTCCTCCAATCCAAGGAAAGGATTGAGTTGAGATGAGGTGGATCCGGCCCATCACTTTCGATCTACACATCAGAGAGATGCGATTTCTCGGTCCACCAATCCGATCGAGGCTCGGGATGCGAGATTCCATCTGTCAACATAGGATAGGGTCGGCCGTTGTGGTTTCTGCTTTTACCAATCAGTGGAAATCATGCGCCGCACCTGTCGCCGTTGTCTCGTTGGCTTTCTCGTCTCTGGCAAAAGCGGGGACCAAAGTTCTCCCGTTTTTGAGAGCCCAGGCCCAGAAAGAAACTGGGCCGGATGGCGACTGCTACTCTTTCTTTTGTTCGACCCGCAAATTTGGACCGTTTGGATCGGATCCAAAGTTTTGGCGGATATCTGAGGAGGAAGGGATCCGACAGGAGGAGTCTGTTGTTACCGTTGCTTTTAAAACTTTTTTAATGCGAGTTTGTCGGGGTCTTAATGCCAGCAATGGCGCACGCTCCTCGCCGCCGGATGGTTGGGACGCACCCAGGACGCTCAGTCTAGGTTGTGGGCGGCGCCGTCAGCCGCCAGCATCGCCCTTTATCTCCACCGGCGCCGCCCCGTTTCCTCGACGTTGCAGCTTCAGCCAGCCTTGCAGGGAATCGTCCTGTCCTCGTGAGGTGATGCTTGATTTGGTCTGCTCCATCCGCAAGCCCTAATTTCTCTTCTGTTAAATTTTCTTTATTGTCCTCTTTTCCCCGTCTCTGTGGATCTTTTTGGGATTCTGGGTGACTGGGTTAATAAAATTTCGGATTTTTTTTCTTCTAAAGTTGAGTGAGATGGTTTTCCTCTTCCTCTCCCTCTCCCTTTGCCGCCGGGGGACCAAAACCGCTGGGCGAGCAACTGCAAATTGTGTCTCTGTTGTCCCGCTCCTCACCGTTGCCATGGAATAAAGGTGCAGTCTTTAGTTCCCTTTCTCTTCTTTTTTTCTCTTCATCTGCTCGTAGGAGACAAGGGCACGACGGGGTCCACTCACAGTGACACTGTTGCTCTTTTTCCCCACTGAAACTATTGTCTTTTCTGCCTCCGGCAATTTGCTTTCACGGGTATATTCTGCCCACAGCTTTTAAAGATGACTCTTGTTAAATGTGTTTTGTCAGATGCTTCTCGCTGATGGGAGCAAGGTAACACGGGGTGATGATGATAAGTTTTAGAAAGGCAGTGATTAGACTAGTACAAGTGTAGTTGTAGCTTAGTGGTAAGGGTATCTCATGTTGAGTTTGTGAAGACCTTGGTTCGAATCTTAGCATTTGCAAACAAATAAATGTTCTTTAGCCGTTGCAGACCTTGCTAAAGCGGAAAATATCTTTATACCTGACTTTCGAATTGATCAAGAGTTATCTGAAATAGAATCTGATGAAGATATTTTGGAGCGTTGTTCGCGACGACTAGGTTTACGACCTCGGGCAGTTCTTCGGCGCACTCACTCATGGGATAGATCTTCCATGGAATTTTAGATTGGTTTCATCTTGTTCATTTGCTGTACTTCGTTTCCCTTTGGTTGTTCCAATCTCCTCTTATTAATAAAATTTCGGCCTTCCTTGGCCTTTTATAAAAAAAAAAAAAAGATTAGACTAGTGATGTGGAATTTTCTAACTCTGCCCATTGATGGAGTAGGATATGCAGAAGATTACAGGTAAAAGTGCACGTGGACTGATTGTGGTGTCGAATATTACATCTATCTTATTTTTATTTTGGTCGTTGTCTGGACAGAAATATGTTGAGCATAGATAGTTTTAATTATTCTATACCAGAAGCAACATACTACTATTATACCACTGGCAATGTACTGCCATTATATTACGTTTAAGGTGCAAGGGGAGTCATGTCATCCTTGTGTATATCTCCCTTGGGTGGATCTCCAATAAAGTAAAGTTTGTTCTTCAAGTTTTTCTGCTTGAGATTCTAGGTTCATCCATGCGGTTATAAGCATGTGACAAGATAGACCACAACTATAAACGTTGGAGGAAATGTTCGCTGAGCTGGTGAGCCGTGACTATGATACTGAGACAAGGTTACACTGAGGAAATCAACAGTCCCAGACAATCAACACATTGTACGGAATAGGACATTTAAATGAATTGTTGAATTCACATCCTAGCTTCTTAATCCTGTAGCATCCATATGGTGATATGTCATTCAATCGTTAAAGAAATTCAGGTGAGGCATCAAACTGGAAGAGGTTACATTCAGGACTAGGCTGTTCTAAATGTAGATATTGTAGTTTGTGATTCAATGATCGAGGAAAATCAAAAGGTGAAGCATCAGATTTGTGGTGTAACACTGTAACTGGTGTTGATGCTGATGCAGAGTTATGATTTAGAAACTCAAAGGTGTGAAGCACGAAGATACTTTTGGATGCATTAATACGTAATCATGTTGCCTGGGTGGAGCATTGAACTGAGCCTAGCTTCTTCAGCTTGGTGGTAGTGCAAGTGTTCTCCTCAGACTTCAAGTCTTAAACTAAAATGACATCATCATTTAACTTTTCAATTTGTCTGTTCTCTGGAAGAGGTGTCTTCACGTAATTCAGTTATCAAAACTGGTCAATCATCTGCTGTCAATATCTTCTTATGGCATCTCAGCATATGACAAGTGGTGTCATACTATGGCCAAATTGCTAACTATTTTTTGGGTCTGAAGAGAGTTCATGGTTTCTGTGAAGGTAGGTTTGCAGTGAACTTACATACTACTCCCAGAGTAGCACTACCACGTGAGACAGATCCAAATAAAGATATTAATGTAACGTTCCTTTTCTTTGCCGTCAGTGGTTTTGTTTCCATCCAAAGAAAACTCGTGTGAATGTGTTGGCCATCTTGGAAGGTTTTACCAGTCAACACCAATCATTGGGTCAATGTCGTACCTAAGTGCTGCAGCATAGGCAGTTGAATAACCCATAGATATGGATCATATAGTTAAAATTGTATTGTTGAGGTTTGGATGGGGTTAAAATTGTGAAATTGTGTGGTTAAAATTTTCTGTTATTAGAAGTATAACCTTAGTTCATAATAAGCAGTAAGTGTCATCCTCTCTTCCTTACCCTTGGATATCCATGCATTAGGGTTAATCATCAGAAAGCAAAAAGCAATTTACTATGGCTTGAAATTGACCACATGAACAGCACCTACTGAATCTTGTTAAGTGGCTGCTATTCTATAATTCTCATCTGTTCCAATTGGAAAGTCTTATGCAAAGTAAATTGAATCTTGGTTTTCCAAAGAACAATATTTCTCTCTTGTTATGCTGATTCTCATCTGGTCATTTTGTGAAAATTTTGTATAGCTGTCTTCCATGTGAACATGTGTGCATTTTCTATAAATATAAAGGAGATAAGAAACTCCATGTATGCATATAGGGCCCACAAAGAACATCCTATTTTCTGGTGGACCCCTGAAGGTTACTTTTAGCAGTATATATAGACTACTTGGGGTGTACCATTCCTCATTACTACATCACCTCCCAAGTTTCTCCATTCCTGCTTCTCTCTCTCACACACACACACACAGACACACGCATACATACACACACACACACTCTCCAGCAGAGAGAATGGAGTATTCACCCATGTATCGTCAGGTTGCTAGCATGAAGAAGAGCCTTTTTGATCAGGTCGTCTTTCTAGTATCTACCTAAATGCCAGATAATGGTATCAGTTTCAATACAGATCCAGTTATTTGTGATCAATGAAATGTTTATTGTTGATTTGGCTTTCTCTTGTGGGAAGTTCACTTCTTTATGTCATTACTTGAATGAAGGATAATGAAAGTCCTTTGGAACAGGACCATCCAGCAAGTATGCATTCATACTATTTGTCAATAAACTGGTTGGTTACATATATAAATGTCTCTGTGGAGATGACTATTCGTTTAGCAATACAACGAACCATTACAAAATTGAAACCAGAGTAAATACTGTTGTTTCACCATGTATGGGTGTGCGTCCTCTATCAGCTTTAGTACCAGATGATGTTAAAATAGAATAATTGAAATGAAAATGATTTTCATCTCTGTAATATTTTTGTGACTCAGTGGATTGGAAGCACTCTCTCACCCTTTGTTGCAAGTGCATATGTGCTGGATGTGCATGGTGTCTCTAGGTGGTGCGGTTTGCAAGGTCAGAGGCATGGCCCTCTATTTGGAAAGGAAGAACACATGCAGACATTGTCTCTCGGTTACTAGTATCTGTCATGTTCTATTTTATTCACACAGATGCATATAAAGTGGATTTTGCACGTGCTGCCACATATTTACCATTCTTTTATGCAGTCTTGTTCACTGCATGCACATGCTTTGCATCTTTGTAAATGTTAGAATGGGTAAATGAATGGGTACTGATGCACATGCAGCAGAGGTACTCCATTAGAGATTGCATGTGTTATAAGCATGTGTAGGCATTTTATCTATTTATTTTGGAGAGAACAATTGTTGCATGTTGAACAAAGTCAGTGTTGTTTGTTATCATCCATTATCAGCTTTTGTTGTAAGAGTGTATTAAAAAATTGCTTAAATTGAGGTATGAAATTTGACGCAGGGTTACCTAGATGAACAGTTCCTTCAGCTGGAAGAGTTGCAAGATGATGCCAGCCCAAATTTTGTGGAGGAAGTTGTCACCTTGTTCTTTAGCGATTCAGCTCGACTTATCACCAATATTGAGCAGGCTCTGTGAGTATTTTCAACATATTGCAAAGCACTCTTCTTCTTCCTAAAATTCTTTGCCTAAGATTTGGTCACAATCATTCCATGACATTTTATCAACTATAAGCAGGGAAAAGAACCCCCGTGATTTCCTAAGGTTGGATGGATTTGTGCACCAGCTCAAGGGCAGCAGTTCAAGGTACTTCCATGTTTCTTTCATTTGTGTTGTGCCTTTCCAATTGACCCTTTTCATAGGGTTCTGCATACCAGGATGAACTCCAGCAAGAATGCAGCTTATTGGTTGAGAAAATATGCATTCATGAGGTAGATCCTTTCTTAGTTTGCTTAGAGTTCAGATGTCAGTGATTGATGTTGCCGAACAGTTTGGGTTATGAACCACTAACTGCATCATCCCAATTAGCTGATTTCAAAGTTCTGAAAGATGCAAATAGAATTATAAAGTTCCAGAAATGAGAAAAGAAGACAAGCTTTCATGAATGCAGCCCTTGGACTGATACATCCTTGGACTGTGCTTTATTCGGCCATAGACCAAGCGCCTTCCTTTGAGGGGATGGGGGGGATTACAAGGAGCACATGATTGGTTTGCACATTTACTCTAGTCAAGATTAAGCAAAATAAAACAGAATCTTTGTGTTGTGGTGACAGCATTGGAGCAGTGAAGGTGAAGAATGAATGTTCCGTGTTCAGAGAGTACTGCAACCAAGGAAACACAGAAGGGTATTCCGATTTCTTCCTCTCAGCAACTTTCTGTGTCTCTCTTGATGTTTTGTCTGTTATGTTCAGTCAAGCATGAAGTTTCTGTGGATGCAGATCCCTGAAGTCATTTCAGAAGGTGAAGAGGGAACATACTGTTCTGAGGCAAAAATTAGAGAACTACTTCCAAGTGTGTAATCCCCTTCAACGTCCTCATTCTTGAAACCAAGATCACTACTGTGCACTCTTCTTTCTACATGCGCTTTACTTGGTTGCTAGCACGTCTCTTACACACTTCTTGTGTTCTTTGTGGATTGTCTGCACTTTCAGATGCTAAGGCAAGTGACACCAGTAGAGAGAGCTGTCCGCCCCAACTGATGTAAGCTTGTTGTGCATGGAGGGTATAATTCTGCATTAGGAGGAGGATCAGGGACTTGCCAGTCACAACAGCTCTGTTTCCACAAGGACTTGCGCCTCTTTTCCTAGTCTTTATATAGTAAATAAGCTTGTAATCTCCATTGTTGTTTCCCTGTCTAATGTCATGGTATCCCATTGTCTAATGTCATGGTATCCCATTATCTAGTTGTGTGATAGAGATGTTGGAAGATGGAAGATTGTGTGATAAATGGAATTTCCAATGTCTGCCTTTTGCTTGAGTTCTTTATTTCTTCTAATCCCCCGTTAAGATGAGTTACTATTCCTACAAGTTGAGCACAATCTTAAAAGCTGGTTCAAAGTATGGTCCACACCAAATCTGGTGGGATACGTTCTTCATCCTCCTTGTGGTCTTCTATGTTCCCACGTGTGGTTCGCTCAGCCAAAAGAATCGTACTGCAAAACCTTTATGGAGTATCTTATCATAAAGTGGTGATATTTTTCTATTTGACTGCGTGCACTGTGCCACATACCAAGGATATCATCATCTCTTATCAGAGTTGTCCACGTCATTAACATTGTTGGCTTCTCTAGGTTGGATCTCCTTTACATTGAGGGAGTAAGTAGGTAGAGAGTAAAAAAAGGTTTTTTTTTTGGTGTATCGGTGATTGTTGAAATAGTGTTAAAAATATCACTGATGAACCAAAAAAATGTTGCAAATTAGGTGGAGTTAGTGTGAAGTGACAGCTCCCAGAACTATTGACAACTCATGAGACAAAAAAACACAGGGATCTGGGTATTTTTGTCAGAATATGTTGGATTAGCGGCAAAAAGAAAGTTTTATGAATTTTCTTTCCGATTAACTAGGGCATCCACAATTTTCATATAAGAAAAAAAAATCCTAAAAGTAATATTGGTCTTTAGACGACTTCGCTGCAGGATTTTCCGTCTATGGATTCGATGCATGCATGATCTAATTTAATTTTTTTTTTTACCGCAGATGGAATGTAACTTTTGAGATTCGACCACCTGCGCAGCGTTCTAAGCGCGTTTGCGTATTCTAGGTGCAATAATAAGACGACCACTCTCTTCTTAGATTCACACACTCGATACAGTGAAAGATTTCGTTTGAAAAGAAAATAGCTTGCTGAATTGAACAGAGAGAAAGAGGTTCTCGGCTGAAAACCAGACCACAAATTAGTACGGATTACATATATCGACCTGTGAAACCTGCCATGTGTGCTTACACACCACAATCCTGCATTAAATATGCCCATCAGTCATAGTTTACATACGTCAATCAACCTTACAAAACCTCTCATGTGTGTATTGCGCGCGCCTAAACCCGGAATCCTGTGAGGAAGCTCATGTTCTCGCTCATGTCTGGTGAGATACCTTCAACTTGACGCGACATCTTAGAGGGGGAATTTACACCAGCAACTAGTAGCTTGTTCTCCAGCGGGCTGAAGGGAAGAAGCTTGCTCGGCTGCTGGTTTGTCGTCTTAGAAGGTCGCAGGCAGGCAAGATGCCCACCGAGCTGGTTGTTGCAGATGGGGAGCCTACCTACTTGGATTGTTGCCTCCTTTTCCTTAGCAACTGGTGCCCCTGTCGGATCCTGGCAAATAAGATGACAAGGCTCAATCAAACACAACAACTAGCACCAAGAACTTGAAGCAGAAGCGAGGCAGAGACGACATACCCCGAGCAACAGAAAGGTGAAGTCTTGCTTGCCGTTCTGTTGTTCACTTAGATGGGTTTCTATCGACTTCCTAAGATCAGCAAGTGTAGAGTTCTTTAGCACCTCAAGTTTCTTGAGATTCCCTACTGACACATTAAAATCTCTGGATGCCTCCCATTTCACATAAATGTCGTCCAGTCCTTCGTCCTCATTACCGGGTCTGCTGTTCTCCTTGTCCGAGAATGCGCGTCTCTTTGGTGATTTGGTCTCCGTTGATCTCTGTTCATCTGCCAGGTGCTGTGCTGACAAAGGAGATAGCAATCCAGCAACCGGGCTCTTTGTCACGATACTACTATCAGGAAGTAGAACAGCTTTCGGATCTTTGGATTGCAGCCGTGTCATGCCTGATTCCTGCCCCTGTGGCAAGGGAGAAAGCGATGGATTCTCACCGTAAGGCTTTCTCTTCGTGGGCGTTGGAATCTCAACCTGGTGAGCTAGTTCCCTGTAATTACCGCAGAGCCTAAATATGTTTTGGATTCTAGTCCTTCTGGCGGATGCTGCATCCGCTGTGTTGTCCATGTCCTTGGCATCGAAGTTCAGATTCCGTGTGCTGCCATATCTGTCATTGTTTTCTTCTATCACTTCCTTCTCCACCTCCTCCTCCTCCTCCTCCTCTTGCTTGCCACCCTCCAACTCTTCTTCCCCTTCTTCGCCCTCAAACACGGTGCTCAAGAACACCTTTTCCGGGAACCTCGACGACATGAGTACTGTATCACTTTCCTCCTCCACAACAAGACCACAGGGAGAGTTCACAAGATTTGGAACCCGGTGGGAGTCGTCGTCCCTTACCTCTTTCACATCATGAATGACGATGGAGTCTCCCAGGTCCAATTCCATCGATTTCTCCATTCCCGCGTCGTGATCTGCGCACAACGCGGACAACCGGTTCACAAATCTCGCACTTATATCTTGCAACGCCTCTTCACCCAGTTTCTCATCATCAGCAATTTTGCCCTTCTCACTTTCCATTTCCACTAACCGATGCCTCAGAGTCTCAAGCTCCTCTTGCTGCTGCTGCATCCTTTTCTCCATCTTCTCTAACTCGAGCCTCAAAAAGACTGTTCTTTCGTCAACTTTTGATTTAATTTCCTCTTCTTTTACAGCAGAAACTTCCATCAGTTTGAGTTTAGCCCGCAGCTCATTCACTTCCTCCTCCTTCCTGATTAACTCTTTCTGGGCTTCCTCACGCTCTTTCTCCTTGAGCTTGTTCTCCATTTGTAACTTAAAGATGAACTGGTTCATTGCAACAATTCTTGATGACAGGACGACGGACGATTCTTCGGAGTTTGTTTTGCAAGGAGTTGGCATGTGGGCAGCACGAACTATGCACTTTGCCTTGGCACCATACTCGAGAGTTGAAAGAGTCTTGTGCATCTCTACAGGATCAGGACTTGCACACAGGATCATTAAAATCTTGGACTTGTCATCTTCAAATGAATCCTGCAAAAATTTTAGCAAGCAAGGAAAGAAAATTTCTGTCAATCATTAAAAAAAAATGTAGACGGTATCTACTTATCAGACATAGAAGCTTACCTGTAGTAGCATTGTTAACTTGCTGTCTCTGAAGGGGACATGAGAGTCACCATTTGCGATTGATTCGACAACTCTTTTCAGAGCTGTATTTCCCTGGTTGATTTTAGCAGTCTGCAATTTGTGGAACTGCTTCAGAACGAGATACCTATTATATATCTAAGTATTTATCTAAGTGAAGTCACTAGGAGCAAGTATCAGTGCTCCTAAAGGTAATCAAATTTAGGATCACTTGGAGAGCAGAAGGCAGTCAAACTAAAACCAGACACCAGTTAATGAAAACCACACAATCTCTTTTGAATCGCAAAGGAAAACTATCAACTGATAAACAGATCATCTTTAGTGAGGCTGCTACATGCATAGACATGGGCCACAACGGCTATATAGCAAGACGTTATCGCAGGGAAAAGTCACTATGAGGAGCACAAATGCATAGGTAAGAGGCAGAAACATTTGTTCACAATTTTCTTAAAACTATTTCACACGGGAAATTAACCGATTAACTTGGATAGAACTGAATGAATTGCTCATTTTGTATACAGTTT
The DNA here is from genome assembly GCA_014218235.1 of Colocasia esculenta. Taxonomy (NCBI): domain Eukaryota; kingdom Viridiplantae; phylum Streptophyta; class Magnoliopsida; order Alismatales; family Araceae; genus Colocasia; species Colocasia esculenta. The sequence goes on along the minus strand of CM024759.1, from coordinate 94,186,829 downwards.
TTTTTTTACTTTAAACCCTAAAATCTCACCATTTATGACAAAAGCCCCAAAATCTTTCTATATATAAACTATAGTCGTTAAAGGTTTATGTAATGGCGAACTTTGTTAATTTTCTCATTCTTTACACAAGAAACTTGTTGATTAAGTGAAAAAACAATGATTAATTGTGCATTTGTAGAGAGAGAGTCCCTCCCATTTAGTTCTCATAATTATCATGGTCATCTAAGGATCCTACTGGGCATGTAGATGCACTAGTAAGATAATCTCCCTTCAAATTCAAATTCTCAAAAAATGCTCAAAGTAGAAGCCAACGGACGAACAAAAAAAAAAAAAGAAGCAAACCTGCATTTTTGCTTCAAGGCCAGTCTGCCCAGCCTGTTCGATGTTTTCAGAACCAGCCATATCAACAAGCATCAACCTTCCACCCACCGAGGGAACATCTAAGATTATCTGCTCATATTTGCAGAAAATAAACTTTGATAAGAGAATTAGACAGCAAAATGCACGACAAAGTTAGATGCGAGAGGTATGCAAAGTTACCAGGCAATGACTCCGCGAGCTTCTCTCGTTGCAAAGAGTGCTCTTCACGATCCTTCGCTTCTCCACTTTAGCAACTTCTTTTGATATCTTCCCGGCTTCATTTCCGGAGATGTATGTTGCATTCTTCGCTTTTTTCCCCATAATTTCCAGTCTTACCTGTTCAGCCAGAATGGAATTTTGTCATCATAAAGATCGTAAATTTGCTTGCTTCACTGGAAAATACTGAAGACAAAAAAATGAATATGTTCGAGTTTCGGATCTGTCAGATGAGCTATGACTGCGTAGAAATGCATGACCTGTATATTATGGTAAATAAAAGAAACGAAGAATTCTTTCACGAAATGAAGAAATCTAACAAGAACAGTTACTTGTTCAACAGAAAACAGAAGCCAAGAAGAAAATTTTCAGCAAAAAAACACCGTAGATATGCATCAGTTCCAAACAATTACTCGACATTAAATACCAAAAATCCTGGATCTTGGCAATCTGCTGATGAACAATGACACGCCCACACAGATTCATTGGGGATTTCTTCTTCCATGAGTTGAAGAAACCAGACAAAAACATGTTTTTTTTTTTATTTTCCCCCATTCTACCTAAGAAAATGGCCCCCCAAAAACCTAATAAAGCACATCGTTTCCAAGAACTTGGGGACGCCAAGAACAGAGGTGAAGAGAGAGAAACTTTTGAAACTTCACCTTGGGGGTACTCCCTTTGGGCAACCCGCCGTTGGCTCCTGCTCCAGTGTAACCCGAGAGGAGATCGTAAATCTCCTCATTATAGATCTCCAGAACCGCAACCTGGACGAACAACCCGACCCCAAAACCCCCGTTGTCCGCCCCAGCGCTGTTCTCCTCGCCCCCTTCCCCCAGGATGTCTCGCAGAGCCCTGTAGACGATTCCCGGCTGCTTGGGGCACCCGAACATGGTGTGGCTCTTCCCCGCCCCCGTCGGCCCGTACATCATGATGGTGCACTTGGCTCCCACCCTCACCCCCCGGACCCTCGTCTCCACGAACCTGCTGTAGAACCTCTCGAGGTCCTCATCTGCGGAGACGGAGACCCCGTCGAGGGTGAAGTCCCGGTAGCCGATGTCGGTGCGCACCCGCACAGATCTGCCGTCCTCCACAATCTCCAGGGCCGAGGGGGGCTTCTCCTTCCTATCCGGGTAGTCCCGGATCCGGCCGATGACCTCGACCGGGTGCTCGGTGGGGACGCTGTTCTCCCTGAGGGACGGCAGGGGGCTGGGGGCCGCCGCATTGGGGGTCTTCCCGCCAGGGAAATGGAGGCGGTGCTTGGAGTGGGGCGTCTTGGACGGCGTCGCGTGTTCTTTGCCTGGTCTGGGTGATGGAGTCGGCGCCATTGGAGCGACGGAATGGAGGACAAGGCGTTTCTTCGATTCTTCTTTGTCGTTGGGAAGAAAGAAGCGATGGGCGAGTTAGAGAGAGAGAGAGAGAGAGAGAGAGGAGGGGGTGGAGGGGAGAATGTCAGAGGTGGATGTGACGGTTACACAAAATTTGAAAAACATATAGCCGTTGGGCGGTGTAACGTCTCTATTGCGAGAAGGGAGCGGAAGAGTGATAGCTGTCGGTGGTTGTCCCTTACGCTTTAAAAAGCGTGGTATCCTGTAACAAGTTGTATATACCGTTTATCAGCAAAAGGTTATTTGAATAGAAAACAAAAGCTGTCAAGTGCAAGGTTGGCCTTGCCGAGTTCTTATTGATATAGAATGGATCATACTGCACGATACTAATATGAGAGAGTCATAATATTTTTTAAAAACTTTTGTGTGTGTAATTTAATTTTATAGATATTTTTTATTCAGATTTGATGTTTAATATTAGTTGACATATATAATAAACATATAAAAGACACATTGAACTATTAAGGTAATAAACAATGCAAATAAATGTATAATTTAAGGTTGTATATGTGTCTTATTCATATTAAATAACCATATAAACATCATACCATTCAATTAAGGTGATAAGAAATATATAAAAAATACATAATTATAATTTTAAAAATTAAATAATAATAATAATTCTTGTACTATAACGTCTGTATCTAAGGGTGTTCATAGTTTGGTTTGGTTTGGTCCCTCGGTTCGGTTTGATTTTTCGATTTGAACCGAATAATGAACACCCCTATCTGTATCAAAGACTTGTTAAACCTCTGACACATTCCGACTCGTGTAGCGGACCAACCATGGTCCAGTGTCAACAAATTCCTTGGAACCCTATGCACTTTTTAAAAAGAGTATAGCTTCCCGTTGACAGCTGATGTGATGTTATGAGCTCAATTTTATTATCATTAAAAGTTTTTTAAACCTGAAAAGTAATATTTATGAGTATAAAATTTTCATCCATAGACCCAAAATTAATTGTTTCGGCGGTTGGATGTAGCAATATCTCATTTGGGTGATTGTGCTTGGTAAATCATGTCTATATAAACATGAAGTATCAGTAAGAGAGTCTTTTTATAATTCAGTTGCAAGAAGACCCAATAAATAGTTGAGTTACAAGAAGGTTCTTACAATAAATATTTGAGAAAATTATATATATATACCTTTAGAATACATTGTATTTGAGATTATACTTTTGAAATCTTTATATAATATTCTATACCCCTATATTCATGTATTTCATCATATATATCTCTACACCCTTTATTGTACCTATATGGTCCGATATGACATGGTACCATGCCAACGGCCGTGGCACAACAAATTTTGGCTATAATAAGGTCTCTGAAAATATTTTGCATCCATAAGAAGAGTATAATATATATATATATATATATAACACAAATCTAAGAAAGATTTTTGCATAATTTATATTTTAACCAAAGTATACATTAAAAATTAGTAAAATTAATCAATGAAGGTAGGTCGACCCCCTATACTAGATCGACTTTAGATGTTATCTAAAATGGTACTATACTAGACGTATTGTACTATACCAATCCGAGTCGTCCTTGTCAACTAGTTCTCTTTATAAAATAAAAAATGTTATTTATCTCGACCATGTCAGAGATCAAAAAACCTCTAGTGCGTTAAGAAACCAATCGTACCTTGAGTCATATCCATGCATCATGGACAATTTTTGGTGACATGCTCTTTGGTCAAATATTGCAAGACCATCCCAAGGCTCTAGAAAGTGAATTTATTGCGTTAAAATCAACCGAGTATTGTTTAATACACCGTTGGCTAAGGGTCCATTTGGTTGTATGTAAAGCAAATTCAGAGGGAAATAATTTTCCACAGAATAACTTTTCCGTGAAAATAAAAATGTGATTGTTTATTTAGTTGTTAGGAAAATATACATTTGTATGGAGAGATATGAGATCTTATGATCTACTCAAATGAGATAGAGTCATATATTCCTTGTGTACTAACACTATTCATCAATTTTTTATTTTATTTTATTTTTTATTTTTTTAAAAAATAAAAAAATTAAATAACTAAATAAAAAATAAGTAATTTTGTCAAAGATAATTTAAAGTTGGAGAAATAAAATAAAAATATAATTTGAATGAATAATATTCTACAAATATTTTAATAAAAAAGTAAAAAATAAATTAACTATTGAGAAATAATTAAATTTGACAAATACTATTTAAATAAGTGAAAAAAAATAAAAAAAATCATCTTAAATGAATAGTGTAGGTGGAATGGGTGAAATGGTGCAGCCGCACCACCTGGAAAACGGCATCCGCCTTTTATGCGCGGATGCCGAAATCCAGAAATTGATGGATGTTATTTTACAGATTTTGTTTTTTCAGGTTAACAAATGACCTAAGGAATAAGGTTTTCCTGAAAACCTTTTCTAAATTGAGGTTTTACACCTAACCAAATGCACCCTAAGTAAAAAATCCACCTGATCTGCTGTGGGATTGGCAGGGGCATGGGCCCTTTGAAAAAGTGGCCAGCTGAATATTAAGCAATGAGAAAGATTTAGTACACTTTCATATTGTATTTAACTGTAATATGACTAGTCAATCAGTTCATGACATCTAACAATTGTGTTGCCACTTTATCACTTTCCATATAAAAGGTGTCACATGGACTTGTTGCCTAGTCATGTTGCACGTAAGTATAATATGAAAGTGCACTAAGTCTTTCTTAAGCAATACTCAAATCAACTAGACAAACATCTACTTACTAGCAATCTGTTGACAAGGGGGTATCTCTTGCACCCATATTTAGAAAGATTTTTTTTTTCATGTAGTCCCCTCTAAATCAAGGTTGGTTGTATCGCGCAGATCGATCGTGCTGTATTTTTTGTGATACGGTATTGTACGATTCGTACTGTACCGATTGGTCGACCAAAAATCTCAAGTTGATCGATCGATTTTCATCTCTCTTTAAAGACCAAATAGATCATGAGATCTGGACGACACTCTGATAGAAATTAATCGACCGATAAAGAAAAATTGGTCGACTGAGTTTGAACTTTGACATGTTGGGTGTATGGGGGTGCTCACTAAAAGAATTGATCGGCCGATAAGAAGAAATTGATCGAATGATTTTTCATACAGTACTGACCATCCCAGGGTTCGCGAATGCCTTAGCATGGTACAATATGGTCGTGCCACTGCGATACGCAACGACAAGACAAACTCTGCTCTAAACTATTGTGGTGGCCAACTTGGCCACCAAGGTCCATCATGGCCCATTACGGTACTCTAAGGTCCCGTCAATAGGCGTGGCTCTTCCTCTGGGCGCCACGTCCTTATAAGGACCGTTTAGAGCCTTCAAAGCGTGATCCCCGTGATCAGGCTTCCCCAAGCCTCCCAGCGGCATGTCTCCGAACAACTTCGCTGATTCGAAATGGGCCTCCGCCCGCTGAGCAGGAGGCCAGGCGTCCACGACTTGTCTGGAACAGGACTTCGTCTACCGAGCAGGCTGCTAGTTTCAGCGCACTGAACGGCCGTGACGGTTACCAAATAGCGGGTTCAACCTCCCTTACAGGCTACCTGCTCGGTGACCTCCGCCAAAGGCTTCCGAGCAGCCCGTCACATCTTCGCAGCGGTTGTAACTGTCGCTGGCCACGCGCCCCACGATCCAAAAGTGCATTAACTGCCAAGTACTCCAACGGGCGTGTAGGTGTGTAACCTCCCATGGTGCGCCTCAACCGACGCGCCCTTTCTGGCACGATCCAGAGGCGTTACGACTGTCCACCTCATTGTCCATGCCTATAAAAGGCATAGGTATAGTGCCATGCAGAGGTACGCATTCTCTCTCACGCTGCCACACGAAAACTCCCTGCCTTTCAAGCCTCTCACTGACTTAGGCATCGGAGGGTTTTCCCCGGTCTTCACCGGGCCCCCCTAATCTTTTCTGGTAATTGCAGGATCTTTCTCCGCCTCGGGCGATCGACATCTCCCTTACACAAGTGTTAGGCCTGATCCGCTCCAGCCCAACAAGGAAAAGGTCTTCACACTATCATATAGAAATATTTATGTACATACTTCTCATGTTTATGAAGTATCAAAAGTGTCCTTCATGGATCCAAATACTTGTAATTGTAAGGATGTCAAATGATAATCACAAATGTGCCCTTAAGTTAGGTCTCATAAGGCTATGTTGATATCTCAATTTTTAGGGATATTTTTGAACCTTTTAAAATTTTTAATAACATATTCTAATGGTATAAAAGCCAAAAGTGAATCAATATAGTCATGCAGATATATAATTACTAGCTCTAGAAGCGCATCGTATGAAATGTCATAGAATTTGAATAAAGAGATTTTATAATTAATATAAGTTACATTATTATCTATTGAGCATAAAACTAAATTGGAATAATTTCTGTTGCGATTTGCTCATAGTTGTCAGTTTGGGTCGAGGTGACCAAAGGAATCCTGTGTAGTCAACGAGGTGAACTGGCTCTCGGCTAACGACCTGCAAGACCATCGAGGGGTTTCTGTGGGTAGACACTTTGACGATCAAGTTAGTAAGAGATCGAGACGTAGGTCCGGCTAGTCCGGATCAATTGTCTATACCTTTGAGCATCGAATGTCTCCCCTCTTACAATGTTAGGCTACTCCTTAGAATCGTCAAATGACCCCTGAATATTGTGTCATGTCGCCGTAACCGTCGCCATTTCGTCGATGTACCATCATGCTAGATCGTTCAGATCGTGGCCTTCATGACAACCATTACCTAGTGCACTCTATGAATATTACCTCAGTAGTTATTGATTGGGTCGTTATGTGAGTCACGATCCCGGGGATCCCGCGGTCATGTCGCACGCTCCATGTCGGATCAAGCCGAGATGAGCTAACCTTGTCCTTAGTCAAGAGACGTTGTCGACCTAGGCATCTACTTTGGCACAAGCTTAAACTACCCCCTTAACCTAAAAAGGACCCCACTTTGGCGTACTTTTGTATCTTACCCCACTAACCAAGGGTAGACTAACCCACTTATTATTTTTTTTAGTCAACTAAAAGCTATGACTCAATTTATCTTTTTTTAAATAAAAGTGAGATAATCTTCAAAGATATATAATAAAATAATATTTAGAATTTAATGATATTTAAAGAATTTTTCAAAAAAAATTACCCATACTACCCCACCCTAGTAGAGTTACCCAGGGTAACCTGGGTTACCCAGGGTACCCCTGGGTAAGCTGCCCCCCCCCCCCCCTCCCTCCCCAAAGCTTGGATGGGGTTTACCCCCTGGGTAACCCTGGTTTACCCAGGGTACCCCCCTCCCAAAGTGGCCCAGCCTAGGCTGAGGCTTCATCCGAATTGTTGGAGTTCCCCGTGTCTTGGCCCCCCAAGTTCACGTCGGACCGTCGGCGAGGCGATGTGAAGCTATCACTTAGAACTCCCCCTAATAAAGACACGTGTTTTGCCACGTGCCCACGTCAGATCACGTGCCCTTCCACATGTCCATTCCCAGCATTAATTGTGCAATGTCTTGATGGCAGCTCCTCGGCTATTGAGCATGACGCCAGCCGTCATGTCGCCCCTTCGAAATCTGCACCACATTATTACGGATCTCGCCAGCTGCGCTCAATCATCATCCGGGTAGAGATCGAGAACTAATGAGGAGGCACCACATGGTTCAATCTAACGCCTGGAGTGAGATGATGAGCCACAACTGTCAGATCTGCTCGGCCCTGTAGACACGCTATTTTGCTAATATATCGAGTACATTTTATGTTATATCGCAATGTCTCAAAGTGGCTGTCTTCAATTAACCTCTTGAGTGATTTTCCTATTTTTTTAGATTTTTCTAGGGTTTCTAGGAATTTTTCTAGGGGCTTTGAAGAGGTTTGTTGTGCACAAGTGATTCGCGACGGACACAGTGGTCACGGTTTTCAGAAGCTTGATCTGCGTCGGGTCAAACCGTCGTCGCGTATCACACTTCCTTTTCTAGCGCTTACTTTGTTTTGATTCGCGTCCGTTCAAGTCGTCGCGTTTAAGAGTTTCCAATTTCGAATTATGGCAAATTCTCAAATTATTTTTAGAAAGATTTTCTTGCTATCAGAATCACGTCCACATAGTCCGTTTTGTTTCTAACCTTCCATCATATGAAAATCGATTACCATCAGAAGATCGATTCTTTCAAATACGTGACCACCTATCGTCGCGCTTCAATATTTCTTTTTTTATTATTTATTAAAAGCCCAAAAGGGCCAATTTATTAAATATAGGAGGAGTAACTCTGAAATCGGAGATAGTTAACACTACAAGACCCACTAAATAGGAGCTAACTAGAACTCCATTGAAGATCTATCCCAGGAATAAGTACGTCGAAATACTGCCCGAGGTCGTAGCCCTGGTCTTCGGGAACAACGCTCCATGTTATCTTCCTCTGAGTCCATTCCAGATACCTCTGAGTCAAATTTAAATTGAGGCATAAATATATCTCTGCTCTGGCAAGCTCGGCCACTGAAGTAACTTTGTCCTCCAATCATTGATATTTATCTTGCGTTGTTTGATCTGGCACATAATCACCTCTAATTGTCGCACCGGACTAGGAACATTCTCTAGCGATCGGTAAAGCGATCCTAACACCCCCTTTGCGAGAAGGACGTGAAATAGATTTCCGACGTCTAGAAGAAGAACTGCTAGAAAGTGTGTTGGAACACTCACCATGTATCAACTTTGCCGGATCGATTGGGGTCTTAGGAGACTGACGCACTACTTGTGCAAACGTCAAGGGGGTAGCTACCTTAGCTGCAATATGATTGTCTACAACAACTACATTAGTGCCCCTAGCTAGAAAAGGCTCCACTTGCACATCCTGCCCCGTTTGTACCGTGTAGAAACTGCAACCACTTCGCAGATTATTGATTCATCGCGGGCAGCAAGTTGGTCTCCCGAATGGTGTTGCAATGGAATAACTTCCTTAGAAGCCTGGATAATCCCCACGTTGGGCTCCACCTCATCCAGCGCGGCCTGGTTAAAATGGTCCCCTTCATCCATCGGAGATCCCAAAGGGCCCGCGGGGCCCGCCTACCATCGTCGGGGCCAAACTCAGCAGTTGCAATATGAGGAGAGGGGTCTTCCGGGGAAAGCCAAATTTGTGCGCCATTACCTTGAAAAGCTCCAGCTGGGGACATGGTTCCCTTCTTTAGTTTCGGATTTTCCGTGCCAAGAACAGCGCCGCTTCCGCAGTTGACTGGGAAAGAATCAGGGATGGCATGATACTGTGGCGAAATAGGCAGGTCCCTGGGTATCGCCGCCGCTGAGACGCAGGAAGTCGCCGCCACGCTTGAAAGCTCCGCCGCAGGGTTGGGTATCGTCGCGCTGGAAGGCGCCGCCGCTGAAGACACCGCCGCAGTGCTGGAAGGCGCCGTCGCTGAAGGCCCCGCCGCAGTGCATGCATCGTCGGAGGCAACATTAGCAGACGAGATAACCGCCTTCCCCGCGAAGCCATTCGGACCAGCTCCTACACCCTGATCCTTGCAACCTAAACTGTCCAAAGCGTGCCCCTATTTTCCAGACTGATCGACCCAGAGAGATTTGTGCTTCAGCGTCCACCTTTGTGGAGGTTAAGGATTCGGCTCAGCCGCCATTGGGGCATTTTCGGCAGGATTATATTTGGAAATGGACATTTGTGGGCGATTGCAATTCGAGACAGCATGGTCCAACAAACAACAAGTGGTAGTATTCTGGCACACGTGGTATAAGATCTTTTGCCAAAAACTAATGGACACCATACCGATCCAAACCCTGTAGGGCCTATCCTTCAGAAGATCAAGTTCAACACATGCATAAGCCGTCGTGGCATTCGTTAGTTGTGATGTACGTAGAGCCACCTGTAAGACCCGACCAATGTTTCCTGCAACAGAACGAATACACGTTTCGTGAAACAAATTTAGTTTCAAGGCAGAGAATTCTACCCAAACCGGACGATTGGGGCTCCTTCCCATTCGAAGTCGATTGTCCACTTTAAAAACTTGAATAGAAATCCTTCACAAGAAGTTGTTCCCCCAGCAAGAGGCGCAAGTAATCATCCTCGGAGTACATCGAAGCAGTAGGTGGCGATTATCCAGAGCAGCAATGATGAATTCGTGGCCAAGACTGAGTCGTTGCTGAAGTAGCTGCTTGATTTCTTGAAAAGGAGGACGTCCATATGGAGTCTTAGCTACTATAGCAAATTGGAGAGGCTTGAGCGTAGAAACAATCTCTTCCGAGGAGAAGAAAACCGCCGGTTCTCCAAGATCTATAAAGGCCGGAGGATGAACAACGATGGAGACCGGTGCAAACAAAGGCACATCCGTGAGAACTCGAGCATACTTTTAGAAGACTGCAAAGATGAATGGTTTCGCAATAGGGAGGAAGGAGAGGCCGAGGATGGAAAACTATTTCCATTTTTTAAATTTGGAAAGAATCAATCGGTATTGGAATGTTTGAAACGCGTCGGTCTATGTCGTCGTGATTCTAAACCTGCTAAAATTGATGTTTGGAGAGGGTTAATCGAGCAAGTCGATCTTACTAAACGCGACGCTTTGGTCGGTCACGTTTCATATCAATAGGCGACTATTGTGTCCGTCGCGATTCATGAAATTTTCCCCTATAAAAAGACCCCCGAGGCCATTGATTTGGATATATCCCAACCAATACAGAGAAGCCCTACCACACTGGAGACTCGCATTCCGAAGCTAAGAGCTGCCACCTCAAGCTACTCCGAGCCTTCATCCATTGGAGCTTAGAGACTTCATCCCCTCAAGTGCATTGGAGGAGGAGGCTTCTTCCATTTCAGTCATCTTCGGCAGAGGGCTCATCTCGCCAATTCTTCTTTTCTCCCTTCACTCTTTGCTTCATTTCATTTGTTTAGTTCATTCATCACACTAATTACATCACACACACACACACCTCATTTCTCTCACATCCATTCCTTTAGGGGTTTAACACCACCTCCACAAGGTGTGTTCAAGCCCATGTCACTGCATTTCTCTCACATTTCTTTGAATTTGGTTCTACACAACATAGTCTAATCTTTTTGTCACTTGTTTGTGTGTTTTTCTCCATTTTTGCAAGGTAACCAAGCAGCTAAAGTCTTCTCTGCTGGCCGGCCGGTTGGAGGAGTAGAAGTTAACCCACCCTTCTCAACTCCCGCGATCTTTGGGTGAAGGTAAGTACTCCCTCCGCCTCTCACTTACTCCCTTCGGTACCTTCATGTACCTGGCGATCACCTTCCCTCCTTGTGCACACACACACTCCTCTTTTCTTCTTCTTCCATACACACAACAGACAATTTCTATACTAACTAGTAATGTCAGAGTCAGTTGTGTGCCAAAGCGACCTCAATTTGCTGACCTCCCCGATGTCTACAACGTTAATGCGAGGCGATGCGGAAGCGACTTGACATATCTCAGAAGACGATGCGATAAAGTGACTCGTCGTAAACCACATGATGATGCTGGAAAGCGACTCTTTGTCGGTACCCGCACGATGCACTAAAGCGACTCGTCGGTTCGAATAGGACGATGCTTAAAGTGACTCATCAATGTACACCAAAAATGCAATACAATTTTAGTTTTATTCACATTAAGCATAGTAACAACATAGATGCTCGACATTCCACGTTCTCAAAATTGCGAACCCATATAAATCTGACAACCAATAGGCCCCATGACCGAGGTTCTTGACCACACGGTATGGGCCTTCCCAATTCGGAGCAAGCTTACCAACTGCCGATCTTGGATCCGAGAAGGCCAGCTTGCGCAAGACAATGCCACTGATATGCCAAAGCGTTTCGGCCTGACCTTGGCGGCAAAGGCCTGCTTCATCCATTCCCGATAGACCTCCATCCGAACGACAGCTTGGTCCCAACGCTCTTTGATCAGGTCCGGCTCGACTTGGAGAGATTGGTTTTTCCTTTAGCACTCGAAGCCTCTCACTCTCTGCGTCAGCACGAGCAACTCTACTGTGGGTCACTGCCTCCACCCCAAAAGCAAGCGCGAAAGGGGATTCTCCTATCACTTCTTTGGGTGTAGAGCGGTACACCCAGAGCACGTCGGCCAACTCATCGGCCCATCACCCCTTGAGGTCATCTAGCTGCTTCTTCAACCCATTGAGGATGGTTCGATTCCTCAGCTTGGCTAGCCTGTTGGATTGAGGATGGGCAACGGAGATGAACCGATGTTGGATGCCGAGTTCGAAGTAGTTCCATCGAAACCTTGCATTGTCAAACTGCTTTCCGTTGTCGGTGATGAGCATCTTCGGTAACCCGAATTGATAGATGATATTCTTCTAGACAAATCCCCATGCATTGGCGTCTATAATATTTGCCAATGGCTCGGCCTCGGCCCATTTGGTGAAGTAGTTGATGACGATGATGAGGAACTTCCATTGATCTAATGTAGGAGGGGATGAGCCAAGGATGTCCATTCCCCTTTGTGCAAACGACCATGAAGCTGACAAGGTGGTAAGACTTATCGGTGGTTGTTGGACTATCTTGTTGAAAACCTGACATTGATGACACTGCTTAACGTAGTCCTCAACATCTTTCAGCATCATCGGCCACCAGTACCCCTTGTCGAGTAACTCGTTGGACCAACGATCGAGCTCCCGTCCAGTGGAGTCGACCTCCTCATCTTGGCCATTAGGAGGTCAGCCATCATGATGTAGACCATCAGCCTCCAAATCGGCCATCAAGAGCTCCATGTCGGTTCTACCAGCTTGAAAGCCTCCACGTTGGCCATCAGGAGCTCTAGGTTGGTTACACCACCTTGCTAGCCTCCACATCGGCCATCAGGAGCTCCAAGTTGGTTGAACCACCTCAGAAGCCTCCTTGTTGGCCACTTCCACGTCGGCCATGAATGATGTCTAGGACTTAAATGCATGGGAGATGCCCGTCATTGGCCCCCCAACTTCTCATCAGCTCGTTGTCGAGGCAGGGTGAAGCTAATACTGAAGCAGGGCTCTTACACGATGTTTCGTCTCGTGAGGTCGGAACCAACCAAGAATGCGAATATTGCCGCAATGTCTAGTCATCCCAACGTCCACGACTTCAACCAAAGACTATCTCAATAGCCACCATGTCGGCCCTCTGGAGCTATAGATATGCACCACCACATAGCCTCCATCTCGGCCATCTGGAGCTATAGGTCGGCTGCACCACCTTGTAGGCTCCACGTTGGCCATCTGAAGCTATAGGTCAGCTTCACCACCTTGTTGTCTCCATGTCAGCCATCAGGATGTTGAAGCCCATCATTAGTGCCAAAGCGACCTCATCTTTCACGAGTGCCGAAGCGACCTCGGCCTTAATGAGCGCTGAAGCGACCCCATCTTTCACAAGTGCCGAAGCGACCTCATCTTTCATGAGTGTCAAAGCGATCTCATCCTTAATGAGTGTCGAAGTGACCTATCTTTCACGAGTGCTGACGCGACCTTGTCCTTAACGAGTGCTGAAGCGACCTCATCGTTAACGAGTGCCGAAGCGACCTCATCCTTAATGAGTGCCAAACAGACCTCATTGTCTTCGAACGTCGGCCTTATCCTGAGATGGGGCTTAGGCAACCTCCCTCATCTCGGCCATTAGGAGGTCAACCATTAGGCTCTATGTCGGCCATCAGCCTTCACGTCGGCCATCGGGCTTCACGTTGGCCATCAGGATGTCTGAAATCAAATACAAGAGAGAGTAAGGGAAGTCATACTAACTTTTAGTAACGCTTTCCACATACAAAGTAAAAAATGTTGCGAGTTGTTCAGTAGTTGTCGGCCTGGGCCGAGGTGACCAAAGGAATCTTGCGTAGCCGATGAGGTGAATTAGCTCATGGTTGATGACCTACAAGACCACCGAGGGGTCTCGGTGGGTAGACACTTAGACAATCAAGTCAGTAAGAGGCTGAGACATAGGTCAAGCTAGTTCAGATCAGTTGTCTGTATCTTTCAGCGTCGAATTTCTTCTCTCTTATAATGTTAGGCTACCCCTCAGAATCGTCAAACGACCCCGCGAATATCGCGCCATGTCGTCGTAACCATCACCATCTCATCTCTGTAACTGTCATGCTAGATCGTTCAGATAGTGGCCTTCATGACAGTTGCTACCTAGTGCACGATTTGTGGCCATTACCTCAGCGGTTATTGACTGGGTTGTTACGTGAGTCACAATCCTGAGGATCCTACAATCATGTCACTCGCTCCACGTTGGATCAGGCTAAGATGGGTTAGCCTCGTCCTTAGCTGAGAAGACGTCGTCGGCTTAGGCAACTCTGAGATGTTGATCGAAGCCGAGGCTCCAGACGAACTGCAGGAGTTTTCCCGTGTCAATTTGAAACAGAGTTCTCTTAAAAAATACTAGAATAACTATTGAATAGTTTAAGATAGAATATAAAATTTTCTAAAAAAGTAAACAATCCAAAGTTCACATGATAATATATTTAAGCAAAAAAAGGAAGATTTTTTGATAGGAAAATAAGTATGAACTTGCCATGCTTTGGTCTCTAAAGGTGTGAGTGATTTTAGGTGAGTAATTTTAGTTAAAGAGAGAAAGTTTTTTATTTTACCAGAAGATTTGAATTTTAAATAAGTAGAACTGGTGTGAGCTATTTGCTTACTACATGCATATCTTTTGTGAGCTTGTTGTATCATTTTGGGGAAAAACTAAACATTTTGGTGCTGCCAGGTGGCAGGTTTTGGAATTGAGAAATATTAGTATAATATAGATAATGTGTAATATCCTCAAATTCTAGACATCATGATTTACTTAGTAATTTTTGTTTATACATAATAATTAGTCTTAAATTTGGATATTTAGACCCAAGGGTGTATGTAGGACACATTGTCACTCATTGGTATCACTTTCGGTCGTGCGTATCCCGATAGGGCGATACCGAATTTTAATAACAGAATTAAATTCTGAGACCACCATAATTCTTAGAAAAATGTGTTGATTCCAAAAATATATATCTCAATAATTAGTGGTGCATGGATATCGAGATTTAGTCAATTTATTAATTTTTGGGATAATTTTTACCTAGTCAAACTTTAATTTTAAAAAATAATAATAATCACCATAATTGTAGCACCTTTCAATTAGTTTATGTTTCAAATTTCATCTTAAATGAACATCATATGGATACTAAATTAAAGAGAAATAGAAAAATTAAATTATATTTACGTAAATGATATATATATATATATATTTTTTTTTTTTGCTCACGAAAGATACTTAGCCTTGAAACAAATAAGTCATAATAAGTGTTGGGGTGTGGGTGAAAACTCTCCCAAACGTGGCTAAAGCTAGCCTCAAGTTAGAAAGATGATAAGAGTACTTAGCCTTCTACGTGTTGGAGGAGTCTCCCCTTTCTAGCTCTAGTAGTGGGAGAGAAGAGAAAGAGAGGGGGTGGGTGAGGAAGATTAAACATGTATTTTTTTAGGAATTAAGGAAGGCAAGTTAGTCTTTTTGACATCTTTAAATAGATGGAAAGAAATGGTAGGAGTATATATGATGCTTTTTTTAGGGGTATACAATTTAATAATAATAGTTGGATTTGGGAGGTACATCGTTGAATATGAAAAATTTTGGAGGTATATAAATAATTTTTCCTAAGGGTTGGAAAACTTTCTAATTCATAAGCATGAGGGGTATTATGTAAATATTATAATAGATGGTATATTTGTATAAAAATATTGGCGAATTTACTATGTGCATGCTGGTCATTCCAATAAGTATGGTTTGTCAAACTATTATTATTCCTTATTTGATAAATTTTATTATTCAGTTAATCAATTACTTTTTTTTTAACAAAATTTTATTATTAAATTTAAGTTTTATTTGAATTGAACTAAACTAAATTAATACGATATGACATGGGGAGCTCTTAGATGCCGGCTGGAGCCTCGGCTCGACCGACCTCTCAGAGTCGACGTCTTGACGTGATTTGGATCAAAGATCTTGACGTTGTCTAAGTCGAAGATTGAGGTCGGCTAGACCAATCTCTTCACACCCGTCCGACAACAACAGCTCGACCAAGAATGGGGCTTATCCAGCTCGGCCGTAACTGACCAAGAGCACGACATGTCCATGGGATTTCCGGAGACGTGACTCACATAACTGTCGAGGTATTAACTACTGAGGTAATGGCCGCGGGTCGTGCACTCGATAACGACAGCCATTACAGCCACGATATTACATGATCTGGCGTGATAGTTATAGCGACGTCATGACGATGATTAAGGAGACCTGACACGAGATTGGCAGGGTCGCCCAAATGGTTGCCATAGATAACCTATCCCTATATAAGAGGAAGATACTCCATATGCACAAATACATTGTTCTATTATTTGGGTTAGACCATTCTTCTCGGCTAGCAGTTGACTTGAGAGTCGGAGTGTCTTCTCATTGAGACTTCTCGATGAACTTTGTAAGTTCTCAATCATCAGGGTTGGGAGCTCGGAACACGCGTCTTACGTCGATTAAGAGAACTTCGACTTAGTCAACTTGAATTGGACACCTCGCTTTGGCCATCTCAATGATCACCTCGACTTGAACCGACCATGTTATAAACAGTAACACAATACAATATGATTTGTATTGTATCACAAAATATTTTATTCAATCAAGTTTGGCAGTACAAACCTACCATACCAATAAAGTCGGAAGGCTTCGTGTTATACACGAACACTCACTTGCACGGCCTATGCTCAGAAGCTTAGCGGGGTGAGGGAAGGGATTTAACATTTATTTTCAGAGGTTTTAGGAGAGCACCGGTAACTTTCCCACAAAAATATGTGGATGTATAGTCTCTATCATGGGTATAGTTTAGAAAACATCCTTAATATCACAACTTGTTGATACTAATTAAGCCATATGAGAATATTCTAAAAATAAACTCTCTTGCGTGAGAGTTTTACATGGTACTCATGGCAGTGCACTCGTCTGTTCTGCCTTCAAAGGGTAATACTTGTTGTTTGATGATGAATAATTATATTATCTGTCTCAAATATAATTTTGAGGGGTCCGCACTATAATGACATCTATGAATTCTCAGAGTTGTGTTTAGATTAGATAACATAGTTGTCTGGTCGCCAAACAATTATCTTTTTTTTTTTTTTGCTTTTAAACGGTTTATTTTTTCCTCTTATATATATTAAATATAATAATAATAATTTTAAATAAAAGGGCTATGAACGACCAATTTTTTATAAAATGGTTTTAAAAAATTGACAGAAACCAATTATAACTGGAGAGACAGTAGCCAAATTAAAAGATCATCACAAAAGAGAATCTATAACCAGCAATAAACTAGTTAGATATCCGCTGATAGTCAATCCTAAAAATAAGTGCACCGTAGAACAGTTTGTGGACGAAGGTCTGGACATCAATGACAACACTCATCACCATCATCCTCAATTTTTCTATTAGAGATCTCTAAATCTAATTTTTCATCCGACATGAAAATATTTTCAACTTTAGCCAATTCAACAACTCGCCAAACTACAGTGATATCATGGGTGGTTTCGTGGGATATTACATACTGAAAATTTTCCAAGTCACATAGGACCAGTGGATCGATCTTGTGTTGCCGATGGGTAAATTCTGACACCCCCTTTACATGAAGGTCGAGAAATATATTACCTACTATAATTAAATCTAGTAGGTCGTCTACAAAATTTAAGTGTTTTTATTAAAACCCCTATAAACTTTTAATAGTTCAAAAAATCTCTTGAATTCTTCGTAATCCATACAACTCCCTGTGACGGGTACTTTAATAGATACGAATCTCAGCTCTTATGTTTGGAACGGGTAACTTGGAGAGAAGAATTTCGCATTATCTATAACCCCTTGAAAATAAAATTGTAAAAGCGATAGACCCGATCAATGTGGTGTATGATTTTTTTTCTTACCATTTTAGTCGTCTGATCGACCATCAAATTATGTGGGTAGACAGATTAGGAATCGAAAATATCTTAAAATAATCTTTCAAAAACATAAAAAAATTATTGCCTTGTGCTTCATCATCAATGCACCAGGTAAAAACTTAAAAATGAGTGGAAAACTACACTCAATCAAAGCACTATGGCATGTTTTAAGAAGCTGTTAGTGATATCACTGCTATGCAGCAGAATTGTTTCAGTTAGTGTAAAAACAAATTTTGGAATTATATATATATCAGATATTTATTACTTATATCTTGTGAAAATATCAACGTCTTTGGGCGCCCAACTTCCCGCCAACTACTTACGAAAATTTCAAATTTTAAAATCCCGAAAACTCTTTTTTCCCGCCTTTTTTTCGTGTAGAGGGCAGGGGGCAAGAAAAGCGAAAAAGAACGAGAAATTCCAGTCCTCGTCTCCGTCTCCGTCTCCGTCTCCTTCCCCTTCCTGCTCAGCATCATCCCGTCTCCTCCCACATCCCCGAAACCCAAACCCTAATTAGGGAGCAGAAGCAGGGGATGTCGTCCAGGTTGAAGGAACGGGGCGGCGGTGGGGGAAAGGTCATGGGTTTGAAGCCCCAGAAAGGGCCTCCAGATGGAACCCCAATGGGCAAAGTCGCGCCTAGGAGGACGCCGTCCGCCGGCAAGGAGAACCCCAGGAGGACCCCCGGCATTGGGAAGGAGAACCCCAGGTTCACCCCCTCCAATGTCAAGACGGCGGCCCTGGGCATGCGCCAGAGGCTGCTGCCGGCGGACGCGCATAGGGTGGAGAAGCCGGCTGCTGCTGCTGCTGCTCCGCCCAGCGTCCGGTGGTCCACGTCTTCGATGCCAAGAGGTAAGGCTTCGAACCCGTCTGACTTTGCGCGGATGCTGGCGGATCTCCGGGCCGGCGATGGGGGCAGAAGTCGCGTCTTGAGGACTTCTGTGTCTGCCACTGACGGAGGGGAGAAAGTTAAAGGCAAGGACTTGAAGGTAGCAGAGTGTGGGGAGAGGGGAAGTCTGGGTGCAGATAGGGTGGTGGAGAAGTGTCAGCAGCCGAAAAGAGTGTCGGTCTTGAAGTCTACTGCCACCGGGAAGGACAACAGGGCTCTTGGTGCTTCCGAAAATTGCAAACCCAATGGCTTCTTGGGCCTAAATTTATCGAGAAGTGGTTCTAGAGCGCAAAGTGCTGGCTCACAGGGCAATGGAGGAAAGGCTGTATGTAAGTCTGATGGTGTTGGTTATTCTACTGTGATGCATAGTGCGGTTTTAGATCAGAAAGTTAGCAGTGAAAAAGAAAAGGAAAGCGCCAAGTTTTTGGTGGATAGCTCTAGCAACAAAGTGTTCACAGGAATGGGATTGGGTAAGAGAAATCCTGATGAGGCTGATCCTGTGGAAATGTGCAAGCAAAATGAAGGCTTTGTCTCTGATTCTAAATCTTTACATAGGCAAGCTTCAGATGTTAATGATGCCTTGAAGAATGCCAAAGAAAAGGACGATGGGGAGCTCAGTTCAAAATTTTCCGGACAAGTGTCCTTAAATAGCCACGACACAAAAGGGAGCCACAAGGTAGACGCGTTGGTTGTCAATCTGAAAGCAGGACTCAATGCATCAGCTGGAGAAACAGGGTTTTCAGAGACTTCTACAGGTGACCCCAAGAAAGGTTCACATACATCGGCAGAAGGGAACGCCAAAGCCTTCGATAGTATTACTGTTTACGAGAATCCAAGTGTGCAGAAACCCGAAACAGGGAAAGTTTTTCCGGTCGTCAACCGGTATTCTAGCAAACTTCACGAGAAGCTTGCATTTTTAGAGGGAAAGGTCCAAAGGATTGCATCTGACATCAAGCGAACGAAGGAGATGCTTGAGCAGAACAACCCTGATGCATCGAAGTTGATTCTTTCAGACATCCAGAACAAGATTTCTGGTATTGAGAAGGCTGTGAGTCATGTGATGGGTGGTACCGAAGTTGGGGAATTGAGCTCTTCTATCCCCGTCAAAGATGGGATTTTGAATGTCAAATACAAGGAGAAGCATGTTCAGGAGGAAGTTGGTGAATTAAGAAATTCGGTTAAAGAACTGAATCATGAAGAGTTAGAAGCTAGATTTTTCCCTCATAACAAATTACTTAGGAACCGGGTGTCACTCACCCATCCAGGAGAAGAAGATAAAAGTTACAAAGCAACATTACCAGCACTGAGCCGTGATCCTATGGTTAAAAATGGATCACTAAGTCCTGTAGATGAAGACTCAATTGCATTGGAGTTCTTGGCTTCTTTAAATGCAGATAAGTCCAAGAACAATACACATGGTAAGGGTGTTTTGTTTGATTCGGCAGCAATTCAGCAGATGGAATCACAGAATGCCACATTATCAGGGAATCCATGTGTGTCAAAGAACTTGATAAGTGGTGGCCAGGACTTGGCTTTCACGTTGATTAGTGATGAGAAGATTGAGGAATTTGAAGATCAGGAGAATAAGCCGGTAATGGTCCTGAGAGAGGGGACTGAAGATTCCAACACAGATCAGCTTTTTGAAATAGGACGGAAGCCGTCAACTGGTGGTTGGTTCGTTTCGGAGGGAGAAGCTGTTCTTCTAGCCCATAATGATGGATCATGTTCTTACTTTGACATTGCGAACGATGAGGTAGATGCCTATGCTTTGATGCCTTTGATGTAACTAATGCTTATATGGCCCTTATCACGGTTTTAGAAATTCACCATAAATATACTTCTCTAAAAAACCCATGCTAATCTACATTGTTCATATTTTCAATGAAGTAAGCATCTGTTAAACTTCTCTCGTGTAATTAGAGATTGGACGCTAATAACTGTGCCTTATTTGCTCTAATAGTATGTGGAGGTGTATTACCTTTTTTTTGGTAACATGATTAATTTTAAGGTAATTTTTTACGTGTTGCTTCATGCTTGTACATTATTATAACGAGCTAGTTCACGTTTATGGCTTGGATGCATAGCTATGTGCTCCTTGGTTTTAGTGCTTGGATTATGTCTCTGTTGTAGGAGAAGGCCGAATACAACCCCCCTGTATGCACATCCAACAATTTGTGGGGTGACTGTTGGCTAATTCGTGCTCCTGGAGTTGATGGTTGCTCGGGAAGATATGTTGTGGCTGCTTCTGCTGGGAATACCCTGGATTCGGGTTTCTGTTCTTGGGATTTCTACACGAAGGATGTCTGTGCTTTCCGAGTTGAAGATGGAAGGTCCTCTTCCCTGTCGGCAACATCATCGTTGTCTAGGACAGTGCTTGCTCCACTTCCCAACACTGCTTTACATAGAAGAAACTCTTTATCCACAACGCCTGTTTTGGGAAGCCAACAATGGTGGTATAGGCCTTGTGGACCACTGCTAGTCTCTGTTTCCAGCAGGCAGACTACTGTTAATGCTCATGATATCCGTGATGGAGAATTAGTCATGACGTGGGAAGTGCGAAATCCTGTGACAGCAATGGAGTATTCCAGTCCTCTGCAATGGAGAAGTAAAGGCAAGCTGGTTATAGTGGAACCTGAAGGTATTAGTCTTTGGGATGTCAACTCGATTAACCCTCAACCGCTACTGTCTCTTGCTTCTGGTAAAATGATCACGGCCCTTCATGTAAATAACACCGATGCTGAGCTGGGTGGAGGTGTTCGACAAAGGTAAATTTTGGTCTTATATTTTGTATTTGTCTAGATTAATTTATGCTAGACGCACGGGTTAGATGATGCACGTTGGTTCCATTTCATTGCTGTATAGTATTTGTCTGAAATTAAGAACAGGTGCCCTATACTATAGATAAGAAAAATGAAGCTTCGCTTTCTGCTTAATGAACTGAAGGAGCTTGGATTAGACGACTTAGATATGGATGGCTATCTCAGTCAACAAACTTTTCATTAACCAAAGTTAATTAAACCATAAACAAAACTAATGTTCACTAATATCGGCAATGTTACTTTGTTTCAGCAAGGTACAGTTGCCGTTCAATGACTTAGATCATGATCTACCTTGGTCACCTAATCCTAGCACTTGATAGAAAACCTATGCTTTGTAGATAATTTCTTTTTATTGCTTTGCCTTTATTAGTTTTATTCATGTAACCTGGTGAAATTTCGTGTGTTCGACTTGCAGAATCAGTTCATCCGAGATAGAGGGAAATGATGGTGTGTTCTGCACACAGGAGAACTTAAATCTAATCGACTTACGCCTTCCCTCTGGCGTGGGGCTTAAAATACCAAAGCCTGGATTTAATGGCCATTCTATCTTTTCTAGAGGAGATTCCATATATCTTGGCTGCACTGAGACAAGGTTGGGCGCGAAAGGATCCCCAAGCTCGATGCTACAGCAGTTCTCACTGCGTAAAGGAAAGCTTGCTGCTTCTTACTCGTTGCCCGACAACCAAGCTCACATTCACCATTCTTCGCTAACTCAAGTATGGGGCAATTACAGCCATGTCATGGGCATCTGTGGAATGGGATTATTCGTCTTTGATGCTGTCAGAAATGATGGAATGCCGTCTTTCACAGTTGATCCTGGGAATAACATGGGTATCCCAGAAATCATTGGCTCTAATGATCTGTATTACCCTTCGTTTGATTACTTGGGTTCACGGGTTCTTGTTATATCCAAAGACCGTCCTGCAATGTGGAGATACATGCTCTAGTTACTTATATTGCTGGTAGAACTTGTATTCTCTATACTCTTCTACTATTTATGTTTGAATGCAGCTCTTGTTCTGTAATTATATCTGCCTTGTTCCCGAGTGTATAAAACTAATGTGTATTTCGTGTTGAATTATTGTTTCCATTGTTCCATTCTGTGTCCTGTTCGTCTTTATTTGAAATTTTGCAGGACAGTAGTACTCCACAACGGTGTCCAGTGGTACTTTCATATCAACTTTTACTGCAATGCAGCTCGACATGTACCATTCTAAGATGGCTCCTTTGAAAGAATGTCCATACATGTGCAAATGGAGAAGCATTGAGCTATATCAACCCATCATTTATTTGCAAAGAAATCACAATTTCTTAAAGAAGCTACTTATTCAGCAGTTGCATTAGAGTATTTATTTCCATAACTGATGATTATATGGATTTTTATTTGTTAATATTATGGATAGTTATGTGGAATTAAGGGAGATTATAGAGATTTGTTTGTAAAATCTTATTTCAAAAATGTGTGAATCTTTATATTGACCTAGAGAAATAGTTATTGCATTTCTGGAAGTGCAATAAATATTTTTGATTGACATAAGTAAACAAGTGCCCTCTCTTCTAAGCCTATTATCCAATTATTTTAGGAAGTAATTTGTATTCGTCAATTATTTTATTAAGCACCAACCCACTTAGTCGTCTGCAGCGGGTGCGGTGCATGCCATGTGACTCGTACTGCATCCCCAATGTGTCTGGTAAGTACTATACTATTTTATTAATTTAGTTAACACTAACGAGATGGGAGGGACAACATCAACCTTTGTGTGGAAGGACTAACAATGAGGTACTGGTATCATGAATTTTTTTTTTTTTTTGGGGAAATAGGTATCTTCTGTTCAAATGGCGGCAATGCGTCGTTGGATTCATCGTTCTCAGATGCAAAGTTCCAGAGATTCACCATCTCCCAAGTTGCCGGCTCTCCGGAGTTCGCTTTTGGGATGGCTCCCGTGTCTAGAGGAGAGCTTAATATTTTCCTTTTTTTTATATGTGCCAAGCACTATTATTATTTTTATGACATATATTTCAAGAAAAATTTATGAGCTTTTCAGCTTTTAATCCCTATAATATTTCACACTATTTTTAGACCTCATAAGGTGACTACTTAGTCCTGAACTTAACTTAATTTTCTTAGAAATAAGGTCCTTTCATGTTGCTAATGTTTAGGGGTGTCAATGGCGGGATTTGGACTAGGTTTATATGAGTCCGGTTCAAGTTCGACGCATCAATATGTAGTCTAAACTCGGTTCAAGTCCGAACAATGTCGGGTCGGGCTGGGCTAGATCTAATTTTTTTACAAAATTGTAAAACCCGATTAAGGACCGGTTCGGCTCGAATATTTAAATAAAAAAAATTAAATTATTAATAAAAATAATATATTAAATAATATAAAATTTATATTCTCACTCAATTAAATAGAGTTCTGATGTTGCTTATTTAATTTATTTGAAAAGAGAGTTTTGAACTTTTAAATAAGCAAAATAATATAACTTTAAGTAAGTAAAATATAAGATTTGAAAAAAAAAAAAAAAAGAGAACGAGTCGGGTCGGCCATCGAGCTGAACTCAAAGTCCAAGTCCGACCCATGGGCCTAGTCGGGCTGAGCTTTTAGACCCTACTAAAAATTCATGAGTCGAAAAGAGTTTTGCGGCTTGGCCCAAAATCGGGTCAAACCCGCGGGCTTGTCGAGCCAACCCGGCTCATTGACAGCCCTACTAATGCTTAAGAGAAATGCTCAGTGCACAATAGGGTTGCATACGATTGCACAATCATTAGCTAGTACATGACGATGCAGTGTGCTCACCTGCCCAGCCAATTGAAATCTCCGTTCTGAAATGATACCTACATAAAAGCATTGTCAAATTACTTCTCCGAAGAGGAGAGAGTATAATTTAATGAGAAATACTTTGTACACACTTGGCAAGGTATAAAACATGACATGGTTTGTGGGCATATAATTTATTGTGCCATGTGATGCCCCATTAGCAATTCTCTTTTTTCTTTTTCTTTTTTTTTATTGTAGGAGAATATGGTGGTGTTGGTGCCAAGTGGCTTCTAGTGGCAATGCAAGGTAGCGGCTACAGTGATTAGAGCCACAAGTCGACTATCGATTACTAATGATTGGAGTCACTAGTCGATCGTTGGTCACCGGTGACTAAAGCCACCAATCAACGGCTAGTCATTGGCAGTCAAAGCCACCAATCATCAGTGATCGGTGCCACAACCTCGTGCCAGTGCCAGTGTCGTTATAGCGACCTGAGATCCACATCCCACTAAATAAGGACTCAAAGTGGAATGAACCCTAGTCCATCGCCCACAAGTCCAAAGACCTAAAAGAGTTGAGCAATCGATTTGATGAAGTATATAAACAACTAAAATAACTATAACATAAAATAAATTAGATTGCTTACATGATACAATGAGTCTCAAATGAGAGTACAAGTAAGAAAAACTAAAACTCCATGTGCGGCATACCCCCAGATCGCACTCTCACATTGCTGGCATGAGGGAAATTATAAGGATCATTCAATCCCATCACTTTGTGAAATAATATCATAGACTATATAGCATCATAAACTAGTAGTTAAATTAAACTACGTAGAGAAGCAACAATTATACTGGAAACAGTTGACTAAAGTATTGGGATGATCTACACTAGGTGAATGCGAGGTACACTAGTCTACACTCGTTTGGACAACACCCTACCTTTGGTGATAGGAAAACACAATCACCAATCTTGTAGTCAAACGTGCCAATAGGCGTCTCACCTCTCAACTATATATTGCCTCTTGACTAACCACCTTCATATGCATAAATGTGAGAACTGAACCCAACCACAAAACTACAACTCCATGCCTAACCACCACTACCAAGCTCTAAAACCTCGTAGGATAAGGCAAGTGGGAAAAGTGGGATTAGATGGAGGCCATGCCTTACGACCTACCACCACATTGTCTTATTCATCAACTATGTGTGCACACTAGTGATATATACAGGTCACTACTCCTAGCCATTTTTCTCTCATACACTGAAAGTGGGTGGGGGAGGGGGGTGGTGGGGGGGAGGGAGTAGATGGCACCAAACTGGTAGTGCTCAAAGCACATGGACAAACCACTGACCTCCCGCTTGGTTGTGATGTGCTCGATGCACCGAGGTTCCCAATTAGTGGGTCATTATGGCACTTACATAACACCGAGTGCCAAGGAACTCTAAGTGAGCCAAAAAAAGATCGGAACAACTCATGGAAAATTGATTGAGGATGTGTCAGTGGACATTGATGCCTTAATATCAAAATGCAATAGACCTAACTGATGCTTTTTAAACGTGTTTACTGAGAGTGACACGTCTGTAGAAGACTTAAAAAATGCAACAACCTAAGATCTGAGACTCCTTAAAGACCCATATATCATTTGATCACCCACGAGTTCGAAGACTCAAAAAGGTTATTAAAAGTTTAGAGAGATGAATAAGTAACTAAAAAACTATGATAAAATAGGAATTACATCATTAAATGTTATATTTCCCAATTTATAATACAAGTACAATAAGGAAGCACATCTCTTTAAGAGGCATATCTTAAGGAAGTACAATGAGAACTAGTAGTTGGTACAAGAAAAAGCACCTCCACGCTCAACCACTCAATCTGAGATGGGTGCCACACTTGCGAGCTCTTGCATACAAAAGTAGGAGATGGACCTTACAAAATCATAGGCTCAATAGAGATATCCTAATCCCACCACTTGGCCAAAACAACACACAAGCAATATATAACAAGGCAGGGCTAACTAATAAGCGGTGATAGCTTCAATAGGAATAAAAGTAAGAACTACCACAACAATAATAACAAGGAACACATAGACAACAACCAACCATCAGTGAATGATGTACGCACGACGCAAGAGAAATGAATAACTCGACGCCACACTTACTGACCTAGCTAGTTAATCTAGACTTGTTGACCTCCAATTTCGACCACAGAAACACTAGTTACAACGACAAATCCACAACCACTGGTCTTGTAGTCAGAGCATCAATTGGCGTCTCAATTCCTCACTACAGCCCCATACCTAACCACCTCCTACTTCAGGAGTGAGGCATGTGAGAAAGAAGAGATTAGTTGGGGACTAAACATTCCGCAAGATGTTCTTTCACCCAACCATGAGTGCACTCAAGCAAAAAATAGAATGCTACACTGGGTTGTCTTTCCCTAGCTTGAATATAGGTTCAACAACAAGGGAGGTTAGGAAAATGACCAGATCTTGATCATACATAGGGAATGAAGACCAAACCCTCCCAAGCTGTCGGTCGAACATTTTAGAAGCACTAGGATACTCGACTAGTGGGATGTCAAGCTAGTATCGTAGCACCGACAACTACCAAACTCAGGGAGCAGACATATAGAACACTATCTTAGAATGCAACATCCCCAATAGATTCCATTAGGATGTGTCTAGACACTTCAAACATTCATACATAGTTTGAAAAAAGGTAGACCCCCATAGGCCGAACCTCCAACAACGTGATAGAATACTAACACAACTGGACACATCATGAGGATCACCTCAAACCCAAGTCTAAGAATGTGTCAACAATGGAGGAAGCATTATGTGACGTCCTAGGTCTTACAAATCTCTGTTGTCAGGTCAGAGTGGCTGAGCCAATTTATGGAAGGCTTCAAAGAGAGTTGAAATTTAGGAAGATTCTTGAAATATTTGGTTTTGGGTCTTCCATTATGGACCTAAGAAGGGGACTGTCCACCACGTCGCATTATGAAAGTGACATACTTGGGTGTCGTATTTATGAATTTTGTCTGTAGTGGCCTATGATGTCAGGGTGACCTGCAATGTCAGGGTGGATCAATCAAGCTATTAGAAATCTATCGTGTGAATGCGATTGATCAGCATGTCGTGTTCATGTAGTGCATTGGTCAAAGAGAGGTGTCCAACCTTGACTGCAAGGTGGCGGCTTGTATGATTATTAATTTGACTGGTGACCATGTCGCATTAAGATAGTATGTTGGTCAACCCTAATAGACTCAACATGTGAGCCAAGTGGCAAAATTGTCATAGTATGAATGCGGACTTGTCGATGTGTCACATTTTGAAGGTGACATTAAGCAAGGTCGAGTACTCAGGGGTTTGTCTATATGTAGGCACCCCCTCTGCCATTCGCCCCATTTCGCCTTCACTTTCCTTTCATTCGATTTCGACCTCTTCCTCTTCCTCTTCCTCTTCCTCTCCCTCTGGTGGCTGAAAGATGAGGGCGACATCAGTTAGGGTTGGTGGTGATAGTGGATCTGGTGGTAGCGGTGAGGGGAGGTAACCAACCTACAAGAAGGCCCCAATGCTTCCGCTCATCATTTTGAAGGTAGGGTGACATTATTTTCCTCCACTCCACAAGTTATCTTCTCACATGATTCATGCTAGTATCATGCATAGGAACAGTGTGGGTATGTATATATGCTCTTTGAGGAGGACTTGCATCTTAAGGGAAAGAGAGATGGAGCTTGGTTTTTATCAAGATTTTGCTTGAAATGGGTTGCTTTTGGTACGTGCATGCTTGATGTTAATCTTCTTCCCCTTCTCGATGCTATTTCAGCCATTTTTTTTGTCAATTTGCCCCTTTTTCGAAAGAGTTGAGGCTTTGTCTAGAGTCGCATTGAGAAATCGACATGGGATTTGGTCGCGCCACGAAGGTCGCACCATGAAGGTGACATCACAGCTTGTCACATTCTCAATCCATACACAATGGCTTATTGACCATTCTCTTAACATTGTTTGTAACGGCCCTGGATATTTATACCCAATAAGGGTCCATATTTAGATCCGTCTCCCGCGAACGGACTGAAGTCTCGCAAGGGATAGCTCGAACACGTGTCCAAGAAGAATATAAAAGACAAACCATAACAGAAAGAGACATAAGAAAGCACATGTGCATATCTGCATATAATAATTTACAACTGCCCCATTACATTATTACATGCCCAATTAAAAAGAGTACAACTACCTGAGGCATACCCCGAGGGAGCACAAGCTCACATAACTGTAATAACACTACTGCTGGTGGTACAAGTCTGTCACGACACCTCCGCAAGCCACACCAACAGTAAACCCTGAAAAGAATTGTAAGGGAGTGAGCCTCAACACGTCACTGGCTCAGTAGGGGACCACCCAAAACCTCACACAACACAGAAGAACCTCAACCCCAACGGGTCTCACTGGAAACCCATATCATGCTCACAACAAAGCATAATTAACAATATAAACATAATTAACTCAGTTGCTGCAAATCTCCGAAAGATGAAGAGACAACAGCATCATTAGTCCACTCAATAACTGTAAGGCCTAGGCCACAAGCCTCACAGGCACACCATCCCAACAACTGGTCGCCTAAGCTGTAGGCCACACAGGCAAAGCATTGCCTAAGCTACTAGCTTCACTGGCAAGCCTCTAAACATGTGAGTAACAGGATTGCTAACCAAGAGCTAATCCTTTATACCCTTAAATCACGATGTATCGAATGTCACACTAAAGAAACAGGACTGACTATCACGATACCAATCCATCGCACACTAAATCATATTCGGAAACTTACCCAAGGAAGGGTAAAACACAACAAGTGGAAGGTCTCACCGCATGACCTCCACTTCACCACCTGAAAAGCTAGTACTCAGCGTACTACGAGAAACCAGTACCCACAAAAGGTACAGGTACCTACCACCATGAGGTACCACCACATAACACAAACACAGCTGTGCCACCACGAGGGCACACCACAACCAATCAAACCACAACTAGTGAGTCTCCGTTCACTAACCACAGTAACACCGTGCCAACACCATGGCACACACCAACGTGTAAAACTACAACTAACACACGCTATAGCCAATAGCAAAGCACGAGCCGGAAAGCACGACGCCTCCACACGGACAGACTACTGGTTCATGACGTCAGTATCCAACCCGGACAACACAACACAAGAACTATCTCTCAGTCTCGCAGTCACGGACGTAAGGTCCAACTGCAGCTCCACAACACAAGTAAAGTCAAAGAACTGTGGAGACCAACCAAACCACCACAACCTACAGGTCACACACCCTGCAGGCCCATGCCTGGCACCTTTAGAGACTCTGGCCTGAGCTTTCTAAGTGAGGCACTGGTAGCAGGACTAGCCAGGGCCCAGTACATCTACTGGTGTCCGTAACCCACTACGAGCGCGCTACAAGTGACTAACACAAACTCTCACAAGTCACTGTCCCACTGCCGTCTTTCCCTCAGCCGGATGACAACTCTCCCCGAGAGTGAGGGTGTCCAAAAGACGACAGACCTCGACGGTACCACTGCACCGGACAAGCCCCGAGCACACTCAGTGCCTGGATCTCCTAGGAACCTGAGGCACCCACTAAAGAGGCATTTCGGAATAGGTGTCGGACCACCAAACTCAGCAATGCACTAATCACATCATAAACTCATACAATCTTTATTATAAACCACGGTAAAACGTAAGGACTAGCTTGACTTGGTCACTCTGTGACCCACAAGCTATCCTACACAAACACACACATAAATCACGGAAGTCAACCATACCTGGCCTATCATTAGTCACAAGGTGACCTCCATTGCCACGTCAAACTCTTTACTCGGTAACCACTTAATAACCATACATACACTCCATTAATTACCCTCTTAACCAATCTATAATCACATATTAGAAAACTAGGGCTAGGTTCACTTAGGGACCTCATTGCCCAACCACTACGACAACCGGTGCACGTGCCATGCACACACACCACACACGAAACACCACCACAACGGAGTATGTGCCATGCACATCCTCAAACCACGTAACACACACGGACTATTTAAATGACACGCTTTGCAGGTGTTACAGATGCCAATGCACCTCACACCACGATAACACCACACCGATTATGTAAACCACCTACTAACCATGTGGGCAACCTGCTCACAGAGTTTCACGGGTGTCAATGCACCTCTTACCAAAGCCATGCACATAAACGACGATAATCGGATAACCAAAACACCAAAAGCATACAAAGCAGAACCCTCGGCTGTGATCGCGACAGAGGCCATGACCGCCTTCTGATCGCGACGCCACGATATGGCGCGACAAGAAATCCTGTCGCGACGGATCGATCTGTCGCGATATGGTCGCGACAGCAGGGTCCGTCGCCTTCTCAGGCGAAAATCCTAATCTGGGAACCATCTCCGGATCTTTCATGCAAACCACCCTAAATCCCGTTTCAACCCGATTTTCATGCTCATTTCACCTCCTAGACATGGTATCTACCGTTTTTAAAGCAATAAACAAACCGATATGAAATCCACGTAACAAATCAAGGTAGAACTCCCTACCCACACGAAGAACGCGCAATCCATGCATGGCGCGGCGTTTCCCCCACTCCTCGCGACGTCCTCGCGTCGAGAGCGCAACGAGAATCCTGCCAGAACGCCGAATCGCCCAGAAAACCTACGACCGCTTCCCTCCCGGTTGAGCAGAGCTTGTGAAAACTCTATTCGGCCAGCTTGCTTAAAACCGCATAGCGGTTGGGATCGTGACGTACCTTCCCGTCGCGACCTTGTCGCGACCGATTAGGGCGTCGCCTACCCATTCCTGACGTCAGCAACCCCACTCCATGCCGACACGGGGCGCACATGCAGACGTCGACCCCAGAAGCGGCAACCAAAATGCGACCCCCACTGCCGACGCGTTCAGAACGCAACCTACACCCCCGTCGCGTTCACATTCAGTGAACCAACAGGCAC
Source organism: Colocasia esculenta (assembly GCA_014218235.1). Taxonomy (NCBI): domain Eukaryota; kingdom Viridiplantae; phylum Streptophyta; class Magnoliopsida; order Alismatales; family Araceae; genus Colocasia; species Colocasia esculenta. Next base: position 94,155,476 of record CM024759.1, on the reverse strand, counting down.
CACGGGCCTAACCTGCCGGCCCACTAAGCTCCACACAGCGCGCGAAAACCTCAACCAACGCCCAATGACCCCATATTGGTCATGAGCACCATACCAAAACCAGTAAACACAGATCCGAACTACATAACTCAACAATCCGCGAAGATCCGAAAAACGCACTACGTTACATTGTTAGCCACACCAGCGAGTCTGAAGGTGACATAACTGCATGTCGCGTTATGAACACAACATGACTCTGGTCATCGAGACCGAGATGTTTCCTATGATGAGCTTTGTCTTGCATTTGAGTTTTGGGCACATTTTTAGAGATTTGGTCAGTGGGCCTGTTCTTTTTGACTCAGTGAGTGCTTTGGGTGGATGTGTCTTTTATGTTTACCATCAATGTGATGTAATGTCGAGTTAAGCCATGTCTTTCTGGCTACAACTGTTATACCCCAATCTTTGTCCATCAAAGTAAGGTAGGGACAGACCAAACGAAATCTTTGCAAAAGAAGGAAGTGTTGCCCAGCTAGCTAGCCAGAGGGGGGGGGGGGTGAATGGGATATTAAAATTATTTGATACTCAAATCCTGTTCACACAATAGTCACAAAACAACACTTCGCATAATGTTAGTGTTAGTGAAGACAAAGATAAACACGCAAAAGCAATCGCACAACACAGAAAATTATCCTGGTTCGGATCTTCTCTCCTTAGGACCTACTTCCAGTCCCTGAGCAATATCTCAGGATTTCACTAACCCAATGGTACTGTCCCCCTTATGGACCCTTACACACCCAACCGCAGCTGGTCTTCCTTCAATTTGATGGGAAATACACCACCTAGATACCACACCAGGTCTTCCTTCACAACCGAAGGGAACAACACCCTGGATACCACACCAGGTCCTCCTTCACAACCAAAGGGAATAAACAACAAGAGAATGTGTTCAAAGAGATGATGCCCCTAGATCAAGCTTATAGAACACCGCTTGATCTGAAGCAAGGACTGAGAAGAAAAAGATCTACATCAAGTACTCTTCTCAGAACAAAAGGCTCTCTCACAGATCTGCACTTAGCACAGAGAGCAAGAGCTAAGACTAATGTGAGTTTTGCTTGGCTCTAAGAAAAGCTTGCAGAAGATTGAAGGCATTGTAACTTCTTGTTTTCTAATCGCTCTTCCTCGTTAGTCCTACAGGAACTTCATTCTTCTATATATATATATATATATATATATATCTTTTGAAATTCAAACGTTGAAGTGCCCGTTGTCTCTATGCATAAGTGTACGTTAGACTGCTTGACACTTGGAAGCTTCTAGTCAACATCCTTTATCCTTTCATGCACGTAAAGAGAGAGAGATCTTCTGTAATCTTCTTTGGCTCCATTTTGTCCACGTTGTATTACGGATGCCGTCAGAGACCTGCACATATTTAAAGCTTGAATAATAGACAGCTAAGCTGTCTCTTGTTATTAGTCAACGATAGAACGAATGTTCATCAAAATAGTAATGCCATTTTTATTGTTCAAAAGATGTTTGCAGAGAAGATACGATAATGGAAGATATCGTCTGCAATCATGCAGTGATACGTCAGTCTTCATAAATGCACAGCTGACATAAATATGCGTGAAAACTTTGACTTTTCAACGTATTAAAATTAGCTCGAAAATCCAATTGTTGTCTTCCATGAAATCGTTGTGCAAATGAGTGAATCGTTGTGCATTCATAAGTAAAGAGAGCATACACAAATCGTTATATGTATTAATAATCAAATCGTTATGAGTTATAAACAAATTGATGTACAAATCGTTATGACGTTATGAGCAAATTCATGTACAAATCGTTGTGATGTTATGAACAAATCATGTACAAGTCGTTATGATGTTATAAACAAATCCATGTACAAATCGTTGTGCTTCTTAAGAAATCTATGTGAGAGCAAATCGTTGTTCTTACTTAAGGAATCATTGCAGAAAGTAAATCGTTGCGAGAAACAAATCGTTGCGATCACTTACGAATCGTTGTGAGGGCAAATCGTTGCGATCACTTAACGAATCATTGTGAGGGCAAATCGTTGCTATACTTTACGAATCGTTGTGAGGGCAATCGTTGCGATCACTTAACGAATCGTTGTGAGGGCAAATCGAAGAAATCGTTATACTGCCCAAATCGATAAAAGCACATAGCGAATCCTTATGAATATGAACTCGTTATAGCTCTATAGAAATCGTTATGACCTATAATGGAAATCGATGTGTCCTTAGAGAATTTTTGTGTGTACTGAACTCTAAATACTTAAGGGTGAGATACTTACAGAATTTGCTTGACTTTTCTGATTCATTTCCTGTTTTCAAAACTTGTAGAAAATATGTTAGATTAAATTTTATATAGTTTTGGTTAATCACCAAAATAGATTATAATTTATTTAAATTACATGAGGATAAACTGATCATCAGGAAGCAATCAACAAATCAAATTTTCATTAAAAGAGCAACACCATAATATGCATGAATATTATCCTGAAATTTCAAGAAATTACATTTTACTATACACAGTCAACAACTCAAACGCTTGATGGTTTAAGTGGACAATCTTTTCCAACCCTTAACTAATCCACATGTTCTAGAGCTAAAACCTTAAGGACCTTCACCTAAATCGCCTAAAAAATATTGATAGATTTTAATGAGACCACAACTCAGTCACACAATTCGTAGTTCCCTTAATCAACATACTATAGTCCATACTTTCAAATATTGTGTTAACATAAATAATTAAAATCAGATTAAAACATAACATCCTAAGTTAATTAAGGGGTTTTAACATGCATTAAAACACGAACACACACATAACTTGGCATAATAGAATAACGGCACTCACAACTATTAAAAAGAATATAAAAATTATATCGATTAATCATAAAATATCATACATGATTGGAATAAAACATGAAACTGCTAAAGAGCAACTCATTATACTTATTCAAAAGCAGATACTTTAAATTTTCTGAAAATTGAATAACATATATTTGTACATAATTGATTACAATATTTAAAAAAATCAGTGAAAAATAAAACATAATATACATATTTGATTAATTTTAGCTATTGAAACAAGTCTGCTCGATAATTGATTACTACAAGTTGGCTAATTGATTATCTAACAACCCTAGCTATGATACTTGATAATTGATTACCATAAGACAATAATTGATTATTGAGAAATAACATATATAAACAAGTAATCAATTAACTCACTATGGCACTAGTAAATATAATCAATTATCAAGAAGCAATACTTAGACATTGAAAGCCAAAGCATATCATACAATATACTTAATCGTTATCGGGAAACAATACTTTGTCACTAAAGCCAAAACATATCATACAGTCCATAATTGATCATCGAGAAATAAATCACTAAAAACCAAAATATATCGTATAATATGCTTATTGATTATCGAAATTTGGTCATAGAATATAATCAATCAATGCCCACTATGGGATACTTAGTCACAAAAAAACAACACTCATCATAATGAGACAATCAATTATAGTGCTTACTGTATGCCACTTATACTGCGGTAAACCAAAACATCATAGTGAGACCTAATCAATTATCTGGACACATAATCCATTATAGTGCTTAGTGTATGACAGTTAACCATAAAAAATCAATAACTTGTCACAGTGAAGATATAATCAATTATTGGGAACACATAATTGATCATATATAGTCCCCATTGTGGCACGGTCATAAAAATCAAAACTCTTAAGGGAAAGATTAATGGAACAAAACTTATTGAAACAATCAATTATAGGGAACATAGTTATAAATATTACACATATATCTATATAAATAAATAAAACAACCCCCATACACAATGGTAGTTCCATTATGTTGGTGGCTTCACGTTGGCTCCACACTTACCATCCTACCAGATAGCCCTTTTCCGGATAAACGAGCTAGTAGCTTTATCCTCCTGCATTGCTCGCATTTGGGTCAATATGAGAAAGTCTCTTACAACTTAGCTTATTTTTATACATATCAAACTTATCTTATACATGAGCCCCCACTATATCATGATGTCAAACAAACAAACAAACATACTTTTAATCAGACTGTGTTTAACCCCGACATTAGGAGCAAAAAATATACAAAACATATGCCTTACACCAAAGTATGTAATGCTAAGGCCTTAGTTGACTATGCAATGTCGGGAACTAATTGTTCCATTATTCATCAAGTTTTATCTCAACTTTCAAAATTTTTCCACATGCCCTAAGAGCTAGAAGTGTTTCCCTCGTAGATACTTGATATATGAGAAAACCACTTCTTCTAAAAGTGGCGTTGTCCATATCTATCTCACACACATGCATCAATAGTTCATGGTGCAAGGCATTAGCATAACATATTTTATTCAAACTGGACATATGTGCTTCATACGATTTTATGAATCAAATACATTCTTAATATTCATAATAGTGAATATATATATATATATTATATATAACACCATCTTATTTATGCAAATTAATCATGTCAGCAAATCATGTCATAAATCTGAGGTAAAAGCCCAACCATGCATAACAAACATTTCTTATGTATCATAACTTCGTACTTGTTACATGTGGGTGGTTTAACATTCTTTATCACACGGACCTACAAACACAAAATCAAGACATGCATGTTATAAAGATTTTTGCAAATTATTATCTCAATTTCGGCAAAACTCTTCCGAGATTAAGCCTAACGGAATGCCAAAACCGACAACTCTCTGGGACGATCTGATCTTAGGGCCTCCTACTGCTGCATGCCTGGGACGTTTAATTGCAATCTCTCCTAGAATTCATCAACTCTTAATTACACTACAGCCAACCCCTTATATATATTTTTTTAATTTACAGGCACACTATATATGTGAAGATTATGGTGATAATGATCTAATTAAAAGACTTGTTTAATTTGTCCTGTGATTAATTTTGTCTGTAGGCGAAACAGGGCTACATCAGGATAGTATGTCCCTGGATCGGCTCGAATCATTGATATATAGATGTCTCCACTGTCGCTTTGGCAGCTCAATGGGCTTTATCCTTTGAAGTTAATGCCTGGTAAGAACATTGAAAAAGACATGGCAATTATATATAACATCGCATGCACACACAAACATATATATGTAGAAATATGTAGAATAAACTGATCCCCTGATAGTTTCAATTTGAACGGAAGAATATATGCAAAAGGATCCTATATGTGTATATATTGATTAATTGAGACTTGATTGAGAGCTTAATTACATTTTTTCCCCTTGTTTGAAACTTTAGGTACATGGATATTCTTGTAATGTCGGTAATTACCCTTTCTTGATAACCCGATATTGGATAACATTAATGATCCGTCTGTTTCAACCTAAAATCCATGTTATGATTTTTTTTTTGAAAAAATATTCATATAAATAATCTATTGGTACTACTGAAAAGTTAATCAATACAAATTTTTTTATTTAAAATTATGAATTTATGCATTCTTAAGGGGACTCCTAAACCATTTTCTGAATTTTTCTTTCACGTAGGATTTTCATGAGTGTGATTATGATCTCCACTTTAATTCTTAGTGTCCGATGCTTGAAACTCGATAGTCGGCGACCGGCAACCCGACGTCTGATGCCCGCATCCGGCCCTCATCATCGGCCCCCGACAACCGACGTCTAGCACCCGACGCCTGGCGCCCCGTGCCCGGCGTCGGACAACCGACATTCGACTTTCAACTCCCGACGTCTGACATCTGGCGACCTACGCTCGATAATTGACGTTGAACAATCAGCGATCGAGTAGTCGACATATAGAATATATTTTTTTATTTTTTTAAAAAAAATTATTATTTTTAATATTTTTCATAAATATTTTATTGAAAAATAAACATCAAAAATTTTTCAGGGAAAATATTTATGTGGGTGTTAAATAGATAATTATATTTTTTTTATTTTCTGTAAAAGTTAATCGTTAAATTAATTTTTCTATAATATACTTCACAGGAAAAATTACACAGCAAATTGGGTTTTATTACATGATGCCATGGCGTGTCCTACAGGAGAAAGATATGGAGTCGCCATTATTGGAACCCCGATAAGAGCCACCTGAGCCATTGTTAATAAGCCACGGTCTTCACATGATATGGATATAGTATGCATGTGGCTTAGCTATATTGTACGATGAGGATTTAATTATTGTCACACTTAGAACGACACCACCTATATATATATTCTTATAAAATCACATAATTAATTTAGTATTTGTGGGATGTCATGTTTCCACTAATTTCCCCCAACCGTGCATCATGATCCAGTTTCCTTAGTGGGGGCACAACGGGAAATTGGCAATTGGGGTCGCGTATGGAGCCTATGGCACCGCTGGTCAAGGCCAATTAATACTCCTCTCACCCTTGTCCACCTCTTTATAAATTAGGTCCAACTAATACATCAGGAGTGAATAATTGGCTGGACGTTTTCGAGAGAAATTTAATATCTAAAATTTTCAAATTTATAATTTTTAAAAATTATAAAATAATTAAATTTAAATACACATTATAAATCTCGAACTTAGAAGATCTATATAATTTAAGAGAGAGAGAGAGAGAGAGAGAGAGAGGAGAGAGAGAGAGAAGAGAGAGTACAAATTAAAACATGAAAGTATGTTGGACACTAAACAATAAGAGCATCATAGAGATGACGGGTATGAGTACTTGACATGCAGGCAACAATCTATCTTCTGTAACTTTTTTTCTTCTTTAACTTCTACATTCTACTTCTCATCCATGCAGAGTGAACTGTAACTGTCCATCATATTATTAGCCAAACGTTTCGTTTTCTTACGCCACAAGAATGCCCGAGTATTTCCTCTGTATCATAGATCATATGGACCCAGCCCTCTGCCAGGCGTCACTAATCTCTATCCTGTCCTTTTTGTATCTTCTCTATCTATATATCCTCTTGCATACCTACAACGTCCTGTTATTATCTCTAATAGAACTTGATGAAGTCTAGGGTCGGCGTCAGGGAAGTAGATGGTTAAATTATACCAAAACAGCTGTACATAAGAAGGCCCCCGGGACACGGACATTAATATATGTGAGATTAAAAAAAATGAATAGCTATGAAACGCTCATTCCAACGCGCCTTCTCCTTCTTCTTCTTCCCTCCTCCCACCCACCCACCCAGGCCCCTGGGATGTATACATATTCCTGCACCTCCTCCCCTCAAGGCCTCAAGGGCAGATCCTTTGCTTTGTACATATCCCTCTCCTAATGAAGGTCCCAGCGTTCATCTTCCTCTTCCTGCAGCTCTTCCCGCCGTCGGCTTTGCCCCTCGTCCATCGGGGCGAATTCCCTGAGTCGTTCCTCTTCGGCACTTCTACTTCTGCCTATCAGGTTCAGTACTACAATATCTCCTCGAAGTGACAAAGACATTCGAATGATCTCCTATCAGTTTTTAGGATATAGCCATATCCTAAAAACTTTCGCTTAATCCCGGGCTTTCTGCATAGACTCTGCCTTATAATATTTGCTTACATTTTCTTCATTAATGATGGCTATTTTCCTCTACATACAGATCGAAGGTGCATATCTAGAAGGCAACAAGGGTCTAAGCAATTGGGATGTGTACTCTCACCTGCCAGGTACTGCTTTCTGCGAGTAGCTACTCTTCTGATAACGCGTTCTTTCAAGTTGGACAGCATAGTATTTGCTTCCATGTGCCAGGGAAAATAGCGGACGGAGGGACTGGAGATGTTGCAGATGACCATTATCATCGATACAGGTTCATATTTCTTTCAATAATACAGCCTTCTGTTATTAGTGGAAATCATGAAGGCCTTAAAAGGCTTATATATATATATATATCAAAGATTGTCTTTTGAACATATATAGGCACCAAATTTGAATGGAGCTCAAAACAACAAGAATACTGTTGCAGTACGTATGACCGAACATCCAGAATTAAACATAATTAGATCCTCTAGCTTATCATTTTGTAATTGATGATTAGTCTAGTGTGACCATGCCAGAACATGAAATTTGCGTCAAGTTGATGTTATGAATGTTATTGAACATAAGAACAATTCTTTTCGGTCAACCAAAGCACACATTCGGAGCCACAATTACTATCTGGGGGATAGGGAGAGTGGTCAAAATATGGAATTATTTTGAACTAATTTCACTTTGGAACCTGTATATATAGTTATAACTAATAAACTTCTATATATGCACAATTAATAATTTTAGGATATGTAAATGCAAAAGTTAATTAAGAAGTTTCCATGCACATATATTAAACACTTACAAGGGTTTGACTTTAATTGATTTTTAGAAGATTTTATGATGACATATACATATATGCATGCTGTGCCATTTTATTTAATTTGTCAACATCTGATATCGTCTGTTTTTTTTTTATAGGTAATTTGGTAAAGGGGAGGGGAATTGTGAGGGGAGGGCGTGGGATCCTGCCTCCTCCCCTCCTTTTGGCAGGGAAAGAGGCCACTGCGCTGAGCGCAGCTCTCTGATATCGTCTGTTCTAACAACCACATTAGGTTTCTCGTAAAACTTATAACCATATAGATGAAGATCCCATGATTGCTGCTTAAACAAATTAAGCATTAGATCTAGTAGATTCTTTTCAAAAGAATAAGTAATATTTCATTCACCATCCCACTATTTTTCAATGATCTTGCTTCGAAAGACTGCTCAGGTTGATCATCCGGATCACCTACCTAATTTTTTCTTTCCCTTGATCACATGCAATCAGGTCAACGCGCATCAACAGTGCAACTACATATATTAAATAAAATGTCATGTCAATGGCCCTCCTGCGGTCACGCCTTCGACAATTAATTATTCAAAAGAGACCCACTAAAACAATTAACGGAAGAATGTACTCTTTACTGGTAACCTCCAGAAGTATCCGATATATATATTTGAAGATGTCATCTAAAATCTAACCTTTCTTACCTCATAAGACTACGGTATTTCCCGTCAACCCCTTTACTGCCCTGCCACTCTCGTCAGTCAGGTTTACATCCAGTGATGAGATGTCAGATGCGGGCCGGGCGCGGATAGGAAGCTGGTGACACAGATGTGAACTTTGATTGGGATTCTGTGGTTCATAGGGGGGTTTAATTTGGAGGATAATACTCTGCAGGATAGCATGTAATTAAGCATCTTACCTGGGTGTTTATTTCTCCACGTATACGCTGATTCGTTGCCTGCACATTCGCAATTGGACTTTTTCGGACAGCTACAGTCCACAGGAACGCACGAGATAGTGCCTGTGTAGCTATATGACTCTAGATGCAAATTTGAAAGAGGACACAGGTCACAGGTGCATGTTTGCTGATTTGCTTGTCCTGATCACACAGTTCGTACTATTAGGTATCGATCATATGCCCACCAATATTATTAACGGTTCATTCTTACATGTGTGGCCTCACGTAGTTGCACGAACTATAACGTTCTTTCCAACAATCTTTATCATACTGATGATACTGCGAGTGTCATAAACAGGAGGATGTCGAGCTGATGCACTCCCTGGGAGTCAATTCGTACAGGTTCTCCATATCATGGTCAAGAATACTTCCAAGTGAGTTTTTAAAGCTAAACAGGATACTGCAGTAAGTTTAGTATAACTTTTAAACTAGACAATTAATAATTGATTGATTACTTAGTGGATTTGTTTAATTAGGGGGAAGATACGGGGATGTTAACCCTGCGGGCATCCAGTTCTACAACCACCTCATCGATGCCCTCTTACGCAGAGGAATACAACCTTTTGTGACGCTACATCACTTTGATACTCCTCAGGAACTCGAAGATCGATATGGTCATGGCTAAGTCCACTGATACAGTAGGAAAACGCTGTGTGTGTGAGAGAGAGAAAGATATATATATATATATATATATATATATATATATATATATATATAGCAAATTAACTATATAGCTGTACTACCATTGAAAATTAATTAATATGGTTAACCTTGTGCTATATCTTTCATTTCTCTCGTAGGCAAGATTTTACATACTTTGCAGAGGTATGTTTCAAGGCATTTGGGGACAGAGTGAAGTATTGGACAACCTTCAACGAGCCAAACATCAGGGTAAAATTTGGTTACTTATTTGGCAACCACCCTCCCGGCCGCTGTTCAAAGCCCTATGGGAACTGCACGATTGGCGACTCTGCAACGGAACCCTACATTGCTGCCCACAACATCATCTTGTCCCATGCAGCTGCAGCTGTTATCTACAAGAACAAGTATCAGGTGGGTATTCGATCAAGGAGAGGGCTTCATTCGTCCTGTAGTCGTGACTCGTGAGAGAAAATTAATTTTCCAGCATATACTAGCTAGGTGAAAATTATGGTGATAATTATGATCTAATTAATTAAAAGGTCTCTTTTGTCCTGTGATTCTGTCTCTTGTAGGCGAAACAAGAGGGTTACATTGGGATAGTGATGTCTCTGGATTGGCTCGAACCATTGACAAATGTCTCGGCTGATGTTTTGGCAGCTCAACGGGCTTTATCCTTTGAAATTGCCTGGTAAATACGTGGGAAAAGACAAGGGCAAATACCGGTTCATCCAGATGTTTCCCCTCACCCACCCTGACAACATGCACATTATGCGTAGTCATATTTATGTATATATATACAAACATTGATGGATTTAATTAGATAGAAAATGAAATTGTACAGGCTAGCAAGAACCTGTCTTTAATCTTAATCAATCTTTTACTAAGGATATTATGTACATGTAAAATGTAAATGCCAATATCGAATATAGAATCTATCTCACAATATACCTTTAAATTTGAACGGATGTTTATACGCAAAAGTATAATATCCTGATTAATTGAGATTTTTTTTTTATTTGGGAGCTTAGGTTCTTGGATCCTATAATGTTCGGCAATTACCCTCTCGAGATGCGCCGAACATTGGGCGAAAGATTACCAGAATTTTCACCCGAGGGCAGGAGAAAATTAGAAAGCAAGTTGGATTTCATCGGTATCAATCATTACTCAACTAAGTACGTCAAGGACTGCCTGTTTTCCCCATGCAAGGAGGGAACGGCCAACGGTGATGCCATGGCGTATCGTACAGGAGAAAGAGATGGAGTCCCCATTGGACCCCAGGTAAGAACAGTACTTCTGTGGTATATCTAATTAGACATATATAGTTAATAAATCAACCAGTACCGTCTTGACGGATATAGATCATATATATATCGAGAGAGAGAGACATGATAATAAAAAAACCATTAATTATGAGGCTTTATTAATGGTCTCTCGGTACCCACGACTATACTATCGCCTATCGGACATAAGAGGGTTATATTATCGTCGGCGGCAAAGTATAAATTAACGGCATTATCTAGCTAGTTCAAAATCCATAATCAGTTTTGGATATAAATTATTATTTTTTAAAAATAAGGGTGAGTCTGAAAGGTGCCCTCATATGTATCCATTATACTTGCGTCTTCAGACAGGCATGCCTGGTTTCTTCGTCGTCCCGGAAGGCATACGGAGGGCGGTCATGTACATCAAGCAAAGATATAACAATACACCCATGTTCATTACGGAGAACGGTACGTACGTAAGAGGTTGACCAACGTGCAACTGCGTTCTCTGTTCTGAAATTGGTGCCTACATATATAAAAGCCTTGCCGAATACATTTTGCAAAGAGAATCGAGGGTATAACTTTACAGTACTACTCCATTATTCGCAGGGTATGCACAAAAGAGCAACAACAGCGTTTCCACGGAGGATTTGCTCCATGACACCAGCAGAATAGAGTACTTGCAGAGCTACCTGACAATCTTGGCCGCAGTCATGAGGTATATACATAGATCTAGATTTGCAGGTTCGAAATAACAGCTAACGGGGATCAGGCAGAAGTTAGTTACTCTGGCTGCTACTAATTGTAGTGTTCTTCGTGTTCGTGGGCTGTACATGTGCAGAGATGGGGCAGATGTGCGGGGCTACTTCGTGTGGTCTCTCATGGACAACCTTGAATGGGTGTTCGGCTACACACTGCGTTACGGCCTGTACCATGTCGACTTCGACACTCTGAAGAGAACCCCCAGGATGTCTGCTGGATGGTACAGGAGATTTCTGAAGGATTCCAATGTTGATTCTGTAAGGATAGCGGATGGGAGGAGTAGAGTCCCTGAGAATTCTAGAACCAACCTCGATATGATCAAGTCATATTAGTATGCTCTTTAAGGGATCTTAACTTAAGCGTATGTGTGTGGACGATACCATTTTATTTTCAGCAGTACTGTTTGCTGCCGAGTTGTATATATGAGTATAGTTTCTACTCGTGCATACAAAGTGCGGGACCCATCCACATGCCATCACGAATGGAAACTATATATCCGACGGGGTCAGATAACAAGTATTTCCCTTCTATTTGTATAATTTGTTTTTTTTAATGAAGGGCTTCATTGGCCATTTTATTAATAAATTAAGTAAGTTGTGAACTAAGGGCAAAAGCCACGTAAAGGCTGAGAGACGTTAAATATCAACGCCAGCTCGAAAAGTAAGAAAATTGTTAATAAACTATGCAGCAAAAATAAATTATAAGACATAAAATGAGGAGGATAAGTTTTAAGATTATAAAGATGATCGATCCCAAAGTAGCTATGTTGTAGAAGAGCTCGAGAACAAAGATTCAGACGACAAGAGTAGAGTTGAGGACAATGGCTCGGACGACGAGTAACGTTCAATATCATTATCTTTATTTTTCTGATCAAATACCTCTATAGAAAATCACAATAATCTCCGGCATGAAAATATTTTCTAACTTAGAAAGTGCAGCAGTAGAACTCTCGCCGATATCACCATGGAAAGAACTTTTTTTGGGGTAATTGAGAGGAGCAAAGCAGCTTCCAATCTAAGAAAACTACATGGTGTGTAATCAACAACCAGTCCATTCCTTGACCGATTACTTAATTTTAAGTCTTTTGACCAATTGAGTTTAACAACCGGTCCATTCTTTATACATACTTATTTTTAGATCCAAAAGATCTTCCACCGTCAAGGCAGTAACCAGTGACCGATTACTTATTTTTAAGTCTTTTGACCAATTGGGTTTAACAACCGGTCCATTCCTTATACATATTTATTTTTAGATCCAAAAGACCTTCCACCGTCAAGGCAGGGACCAGTGAACGATTACTTATTTTTAAGTCTTTTGACCAATTGGGTTAACAACCGGTCCATTCCTTATACATACTTATTTTTAGATCCAAAAGACCTTCCACCGTCAAGGTAGTGACCAGTGAACGATTACTTATTTTTAAGTCTTTTGACCAATTGGGTTTAACAACGGTCCATTCCTTATACATACTTATTTTTAGATCCAAAAGACTTCCATCGTCAAGGCAGTGACCAGTGACTGATTACTTATTTTTAAGTCTTTTGACCAATTGGGTTTAACAACCGGTCCATTCCTTATACATACTTATTTTTAGATCCAAAAGACTTTCCACCGTCAAGGCAGTGACCAGTGACCGGTTACTTATTTTCACCATAAACGCTTGATGTCGTCCTTTTAAATATCCTAGCTCCCCCCACTTCTTTCCGTAGGAATTCTTTATAATCCAATAATCCTCGCGGCTTGCGAGTCATAACCCACTATAGTCACTGTATGGTTCGTGTTAGTTGTGCATGGTGCCCTGTGAATGCCCTGCAGAACACATAATTAGAGCCAACAGTGTTTGATCTCGTTCGTCGTCTTGGTTACTATCTAATTGTGTGGATTTTTTTTTTCTTTTCTGGATGCAGGTCGGAAATGAGATCGGGGCCGTAAAACCTGCAAAAGCGAGGCAGGCGGCACTGGTGGCGCTCGGATGCGCCTTCATGATCGGAGTCGTGCACGTCGTGTGGACCTCCGCCTTCCGCACCCGCTGGGCGGCGCTCTTCACCGGCGACCCAGCCGTGGTGGGGTTGGTGGCGGCGGTGATGCCCCTCATTGGCCTCTGCGAGCTCGGCAACTGCCCACAGACCACCGGGTGTGGCATCCTGCGGGGCACTGCCCGCCCCGCCATCGGCGCCCAGATCAATCTCCTGTCCTTCTACTTGGTGGGAAGCTTGGTTACCTTCACCCGGCGCGAGCAGGGGTGATCTCGCTCCTGTCGATTTGCCCCTGCCGAAGCTCGCGCCAGCTTGCTCGCGTCGGCGATCTCGCCCTCGCACCTCCTTCGCCTGCTCGCGCCGGTGATCTCACGCCTCCTTCAATTTGCCCATGCCGAAGCTCGCTTGATTGCGCCTCCTTTTGGTCTCTGATGTCCTCCGCAAACGGAGGCCTCACGGAAGGGGACAGAAGAGGCTAAACATAATCTAAATTGGTTTGTTGGACTTTGTGGAAATGGATTTTGGGATCCATCACAATATTTAAAATCATTTATCATGTTCTCATGTGTGTACCCGCGTATTACAAATCCAAGTCTCATTTAGTGCTAAGTGAGCCACTATAACGAAAGATGAATCGGTAATAGCGGAGCGCAGGCGTGCCAGTCGCTAAAGCGACAACAAATGGTTTGCCTCCGAGAATCGAAGGGCTTTAGATCTGTTTGCGCACCGTTTGACTTCGTCAAACGAAAGTGGAGATCGGATCGGGACCAAGATCCCGTCGTTGCCTAAGCGCAACGACGTTAATTACATCCCTCTGAGAGGGAAAACCCTTGATTAATCGCCAGAATAAAGAGTCTCGTGGCCTTTCAACAAAAACATCCGATAAAAGATATGCGCGGAAATACAATTCTAGCTGCCTAACGCGAGACGACCAGAATGTAACACTCGACGCACTTTTGCTGTTATTTCAGATTTATTTAAAGGGGTTGAATTGGTTTCAACATTATTTGATTTGTTTTCTTTTAGTCTTTTGCATTTTTTTTATTATGTTTGATCTTTTATTAGGTTGTCTTCTTCATTTATTACCCTTTTGGTTTGATTTAGTTTTTTTGATTGTTTGATTTGATATAGAGTTTTATTTGACTTCAGATTTATTTTCATTTAAATTTGTTTCTCTTAATTTATTTGAGTTTGACATTTATTTAGATTTTTTCTGTTCCAGGTTGACATGGTTTTACCTGAAATGATTTGGTTTGATTTCTTTTATTTGAGCTTATTTGATTTTTTTTAACTTTAGATTTATTTTTGAAGTTATTATTTTTGTTGCATTTATTTTATATTGCTAAATCAGGTTTAGGATTGTTACTGCTTTCTTATTATTTGATTTAAAATCTCTTGTCCTTCTTTTTCTTTTCGTTTAGGTGAAATCATGGTGTTTCGGTTTATTTTTTTTATGGTATTGATTGATTGATTTATTTTCTCTTTTTTTAGTTGTTTCCTTTTTGCTGTTTTTTTTTTATTATCACCATCTTACTGTTCCCGTTTTTTTTTTCTTCTCCACTGATTAAATGAGATAGGGATGAGATGGAATAGCCTGTGTAGGTGTTTGTGTATGTATATGTTGAAGGAGAAAAGGGTTGGTGGGGAATGTAGAACGATAGGTGTGTATGAGTTTATTTGGATTTTTGAAGTGGGTTTGAGTTTGAACGGTGGCTCCCAGACCCTCCACCGTTTAGCTTATCATTTTCACACATGCGCACACACTAACTTGCTGAGTTTGCATGCATGATGCTTGAACGGCGGGGTTTGTTATAGGCACCGATAAGGCTGAACGGTGGCCCTTGAACCGGTTCTTCCTCTTCCTTTGAACCGCCATGAGGTTTCAAGCAGTGGCTGTCCTGGGAGTTGGCGCATGGGCATGCTGAACAGCAGGGGGGTTTTTTAAATGGTTTTTTTTTAGAGATGGGTGTGTGCAGGCGCCTGGGTACATGAGGTGCTGAACGGTGGAGGGTGAGCCGGTGTCGTGCGTGAGATGGGATGGCTGAACAGTGGAGGGTGAGCCGGTTCAGGGACTGCCGTTCAAAAGGAGGAGAGGCCGGTTCAGGGGCTGCCGTTTAGGCGCATGTATGTATATATGTGGGGGCTGAACGGGATGCCACATTCATTTTATTTTTTTAAAGTTGAATATTTTTGTGAGTTTTCCATTTCACTTCATTTCACTTTTTTATTAATCTCAGTTTTGTTGATTTATTACCATTTCATTTATGTGCTTGTTTGCTTTGCTGTTATTATTTCTTTTTATTTATTACTTTTTGTCGCTTTGATTTTTTGTTACTGTATTTATTTATTATTTTCATTGGTTATGATTTTCATTCAATTATTATTATTATTATTTTATTTATATTGCTATTATTATTTTTGTTATTTGCCTCATTTGTTTGCTCTCATTTTTGACACGTCGATCGGGTGACGTACGTCGCACCGGCACTCATTTGTCTTATTCGTACACATATATTTATACACATAACACAGGCCGACGGAATCATGGCTGAAGAAATAAGATTTAAACCGACGGAAATCTTGTCGTATAATGTAACCTGATTTGAGGGTAACCACCCCTGCCCACCACATGTCGGGGTGATACCCAGGGACACTCGCCTATAAATCTGAGGCGGTGCCCGCGGGGCAATATTCACCAAATAATGGCGACATAATATTTGCCAATAATGCCGGATTGCAACACAAGTTGCCCGGTGGTTATGTCGGCACAAATGGATTAGGAAGTCATCACGGAAAAAAAAAATCCGACAGCACCTCCCCTTAGTCTGTACCTTGGGGGGGGGTGTCCGTGACTTCCGTCCATCATGATGGAGACGGTGCCAACAACGGTGTTGATGCCGGAGCAACAACAACACGGCACCAATCCCCGAGGCGTTCTCGAGGGACCGACATATGCCGAGACCGCAAACTGAGACAAACTCGATAAAATATCGCTCCGGAATGAAATACCATTTCTATTTAACCTTTTCCTCCATGTATGCTCATGAATTGGTGACCTTGAGGTCCATTGGGTCACTAAAACTCCTGAACGGTGGAGAAGGAAAGAGCTATCGTTCAGAGTCTTTCTTCTCTTTTAAAGCAAGATGACAGGAAGGAGGGTGAACGGTGGTGCTAGTGAGGGCCACCGTTCAGGATTTTCAGGTAAAAGAAGGGGGGTATAGCCGCAGGGAACAACCTGAACGGTGGAGGAAGGAAGGGCCACCGTTCAGGCCTCTTCTTCTCTTTTATGGCAGTGCAACAGAAGGAAGAGAAGCTAAACAGTGGGGGAATGAGGAGCCACCATTCAAGGTCTTATTGGTGGTTTAGGTATATGAAAACGGTTAGGTAGAACTTGAAGGGTGGGAAGGGAGAAGGCCACTGTTCAAGGGCTTTTGTGCAGTGGTGGAGGCTCAACAGTGGGCAAGGAAGGGTGAACGGTGGCATCATGGAGGGCCACCGTTCAGGGGTTTTCAAGTAAAAGGAGAGGGTGGTGGCTCAGCAGTGGAGAAGGATGTTGAACGGTGGCATTGTGCAGGGCCACCGTTCAAGGCCCCAACATCTACTCAGGGGAGGAAATAACGTGGGAATTCACTGGAAATTCTTGTGCAAAATTAGTATGCTGTAAAAAAAAATTTGTAAGGCACAGACCAACATTTCAGGGAGGATTTAAATAAATAACACATAGCCCAACCAAGTGGCGGCTGATGCACATCATATGGGGGATGAGAGCTCAGCCATGTAACATTTCGAGATAAATGGTGGGTTGATGTTAGGAACGTAGCCAGTGATTCGCAGAGAACAAACTGGCAACGCAAAGAGGAAAAAAAATTCCATTATATTGGTCCTTGCGTACTAGAATGGGTACATGATTTACCCAATCCGGCATGCCTAAAAGACTCATCACTGTTGATGCCGATTAATCTGATCGAAATAATAAAAGATAATAATAATAAAAAACACAATGGGGAGAGGGCCATGAAGGACAGAGGTTTAAAGCAGGAACAGTGCATATGGATCAGATTAATGGAAAACACACAAGAGGGAGCAATGGATCTTTTGGGCAGTGCCCGTTGGTACCGCCTCCAGAAAATACTCAACAGAAATACCAACCTTACATCTATACAAAAGAGAAAGGATGGTTCACATGATGCTCCAAACATTATAAACAGGAACATGCCATTTTTTTTATTCCAGACAAGGGGCTACAGATAAGACATGGAAGAGAAAGAAAGAAAGGGGCTCTCCTCTCACCCTTGCTCTCGCCTCTCCCCCAGTTTTCTTTTGATCACCGCTCACAGCCCTTCTCCCCGAGAAGAACCCAGTGGGAGCCCTGCTCTCCCTTTTTTTGCTGCCAATGGAGAGAACCCCCTCTGCCAGAAAGCTCTCTCTCTGAAGCTTTTTTTCTCTGGCTCTCTTCCGCCGCAAGAGAACTCCCTCTGGCTCGCTGGAAGCTTCTTCTGCTCTTGCTACACCGGTGGCAATGCCCCTTTTTTTGCATGGGAAAAGAACCTTTTAAAGGGGCAGCCTTTTGAGGGCTGAGGTGTCCAAGCTCAGTCCAAACAAACCTTTCTTTCTTGCATAATTACGATGCACACCATTCTCTTGCTGCAGCGGATGTTTTTTTTTTTTATTTCCTCTTAGGTTGTTGGCCCATTTGTGACCCAATCGTCACAAAATGTGTGCAGACAGATTTAAAAATAATTTTTTTGATCAATGAACCTAAAAATAAATGAAAGATTAACAAATGGACTTAAAATCAAAAAATCCAAATTACATTGACCTCCAATCACTATAACTGCCCCCAAGATTAACACAACACAATTAACTCTATCCATAAGGCACAAAAGAAAACTCGGCAGCCTAACCCCATATTCTAAACAAAGCAGAGCAAAAAAAACTAAAAAAACCAAAAGGACCTAGCCTTGAAGAACCCCTTAGGTTTCTATCCTTCAAAAGTCTTTGCCTCTTTGCTGCATATTTGGAGCAACTCTTGTGAGATATCTGATCCCCAGTAAATGGAAAACTTTGTCTCAGAGACCTAGCTAGTGTGCTAACCAATCCGCTTCCTTGTTACCCTCCCTTTTGATGTAACTATCACGCGCACGCCCACTTTGTCAGCATTTGTTTGATATCTTGGATGATGTATTTGATTTCCGGTGGAGTGTCATTGTTGTTACTATTGATACAGTCAGTGGCCTTTCTGCAAAATTAACTGACGCCCGCAGAAATTCGACGGAGCTGGACAGGACGCCGGCATCGTTGCCGTAGGAGCAGCGGGGAGGTTGCTTGGGGCCATTGGGCGCAGGCCGCTTGCGATGGACATCCACCTGAGGCACAGAGGGACTCGGATCCATCCGTACTCTATCTTAATCTTGGGCTTTCTTGCAGGTAGAAGAGCCGTGGCCGAAGCGAAGGCACTCTCGATGCAATACTCAGGTAAACCTGGGTAAATGATGGATTGCCAAAAGCCACCAATCCAAATCCGATGCGGAGGGGTCCTGGAGACATCAAGTTCATCAATACAAATTTTGGCCGCCGTCGTGTCAGTCATCAACAGCGACTTCTGATCGATCTTAATTTGGTTTTGAAATGAAATTAACCAAGCTTACTGTTCCATTGTTTTTATTGTTGCTATCAGCATCCTCATTCTTTATCCGATGTATTATGTCAGTTTTTATAAGATCTTTCTGATCTCTGAAACACAGCAATTTGATATATCAGAGAGCAGTGATCCTCGTCATCCAAGCAAGGCTTTTTTCACAATAACAACAAAACTGACATGGTCGGTTGCACTAGCACATGATAACTAGCTGGTTACAAGTCCGAGACTATTATGAAAATATTCACAAATAGTTCAGTAGCTTCTTACTGCTACAAGACGGCCGGCTTTCATTCAGCCTATCCACTGTCATAAGGAGGAGGAGAAACAGAATTGAGAGTCTTATTGGCATAGAAATTTCAGGGCAATTAAAAAGAAGTCACTGATGAGCTTGTGAACCATTTTCAAAACAGGTGGTCATCGTTGAATGAAAGTTTAGCAGTCATTAACAATCAACTCCATTTAAGATCACTCACGTCAGATCAGGCCAAGAAGCTTGGGGAGCCTTTCTCTCTAGAGGAGGTGGAGTATGTCATAAGGACCATGCCAGAAGACAAAGCACCAGGCCCAGATGGGATGACAGGAAACTTCTATAAGGCAGTGTGGGAAGAATAAAAGGAGACATCATGGAAGCTTTCACTAGTTTCTTCTGGTTTAGCCAAATGCCCCGAGCCATCAACAACACTTTCATAGCGCTTCTACCAAAGGTGGATTGTCCCAGAAGAGCAAAAGATTTGAGGCCTATTAGCTTGTGTAATTAGGTATATAAAATTCTAGCCAGAGTGTTAGCAAACAGATTAAAGAATGTCATTGCAAATTTAATCTAAATGGAACGAGCTGCCTTTGTGCCTTCAGGTAGATCCATTGTAGACAATATTCTGGTGGCACAGGAGCTCCAGCACTCGATGCTTAACAAGAGGAAGCCTAGAGATATTGTTATACTGAAACTAGACATGGAGAAAGCCTACGACAGGGTACGTACGTAGAATGGGCTGTGATTGATGAAGTATTGCACAGAATGGGTTTTGGAAGTAGGTGGAGAAGCTGGATTTTTCCCTGCTTATCGTCAACAACCATGGCAGTCCTAGTGAATGGCTCCCCTAGTTGCTGGTTCAAACCCACTGGAGGTCTTAGGCAGGGGGCCGGACCCCCTATCCCCTTACCTCCTTGTTTTGATGTGATCAGAATTTTTATCTGCAGCCATGCACATGGCCAATGCGGTAAGCTACAAGTTTTAAACAAAGGCAAACCCTAAGACCTTACAGCAACTTGAATATCAATTAAATATTAAATAAAAAAATTTGAACTTAAGAAGAAAAAATAGTACCGATTCTGATTTTAGTTCCATAATATAATCCAAATCAAATCAAAATTAGAAATGACTATTCCGATTATATCAGAGGCTTTATATAGTTATCAAAATTGGTTTTAAAAACTCATATTTTTTATATCGAACTCAACCGACTTGTAACCCCTCACTACAAAAGAACTGGGATTTGTCAACGACTTTATATCAGCGGCTAGAAACAGCTGTTAATATATAAGCTACATGTCAACGGCTATCTAAGACCGTTACGTATGTCAACGGCTACTAGAGTCGTCGACATAAGATTATCATATGTCAACAACATCAAGTAATCGTTGACATATATCGAAGAAAAATGACGAGATTTTTCCCGTCCGAATAGGAACTTCTGTGTATTTGTCAACGGCTATGAATAGCCTATGTTACCTAAAAAAAAAAAAAAAAAAACCCACCCACCCGAGGCCCTGGAGGCTGACGGAGTTCCAGCCCCTCAGCTTTACGAGCGCTGACGTGCTCGCCTGCATCAAAGAAGGGAACGTGATCGAGATGGGCGCCACCAGGTGTACAAGGCAGAGATGTAACGTCCCCACACCGTGGTGGCGGTCAAGAAGCTCTGGCGGGAGGGGCACACTGAGCCAGGCACCCCTCACATCGAATGCGGCGACATCGCCGGAAAGGTAAGCCTGCTAGGTCGTCTCCGACACCGCAACATCGTGTAGCTGCTGGGATACCTCCACAATGATGTTGATGCCATGATCCTGTATGAATACATGCCCAATGGCAGTATGTGGGAAGCGCTTCACGGGAAGCAGGTGGGGCGTCTTCTCGCAGACTGGGTGTCCCGCTACAATGTGGCAGTCGGGGTCGCACAGGGGCTCTCCTATCTCCACCACGACTACCACCCACCCGTCATCCACTACGACGTCAAGTCTACAAACATCCTCCTCGACACAAGGATCGCCGACTTCGGACTTGCTAGGTTGATGCTACACAGAAACGAGACCATCTCCATGCTCGCCGGTTCCTATGGGTACATCGCCCCTGGTGAGTAGCAGTAGCAGTAACCTACACAAGCAGTTGATTTGTTCAATGAAATGCTCAAAATGGATTTCTTCCTCTCGTTTGCAGAGTACAGCTACACGCTGAAGGTGGACCAGAAGAGTGACATCTACAGTTATGGGGTGGTGCTGATGGAGCTGCTGACGGGGAAGAGACCGATAGAACCGGAGTTCGGTGAGTACTAGGACATCGTGGGGTGGGTGCGGGAGAAGTCGGGCAGCCAGCGTGGGGCGGAGGAGGTGCTTGACCCAGACGTACGTCAGCCTCTAGGGCGACAAGATTTTTTTTTTCCTTAGAAAATGACATATTCTTCGTATATCAACAACCGACGGCCGCTGACATATGTTCTATATGTCAACGACTGCAATCCGTTGATATATCTAATATATGTCATTGACTCATCGGATGTTAACTACTGACATATGGATCATTTGTCGGCGGTTAATGACGGCCGCTGACAAATATTAGTCGACGACTAATTTATCAACGACGTTATTAACAGCTTGAAGGCCGCTAATAAATGTCTTTGTCAACAATTTTATATATTTTGTTCACTGGCGGATCCAGAAATTTTTTTCAGAGGGGACAACATATATATGTATATATACATAGTAACATCACCACCACTTTGCTCTCCAAATTTAGATTTCATTAGATAGAACCACAAATAAAAAGTAACATATTTTGATATACTACAACTAATTATCAAACTATTGAACCAACTAAGATTAAAACGGCGTAGAACATTTTCAATTTTTCATTGGGCAAAATTATGTTCTCGCAGCTGATAAAGATCTCTTTACATATAAGTTATTCGAATTACATCTCGATCATCTGGGTGATATTTTAAAAAAATTCTCATACCGGAAGATTTTTCAAATCTATTTCTAATCACTTTTTTTGCTCTCCAAAGATGCATCATGTGATCTTTAGAAGAAAAAGATTCGTCTTTACTGTGCTTTCTTTTAAATATTTTTTCATGTTTAAATATCTAAAGAAAATATAAATAAATTTATCATAATAAAATTTATCAACTTTATTCTATAGATAGAGTCATAGAGAAGGCACAATATTATTTAAAATTTTAAATTATAATCTCAAACATAAATATGAAAATATGAATCAAATTAAAATTAAAAAATACCACTTACATAAAAATAAATAAATCAAAACTTCACAACATTTACACGTTCGAGACCAACTTTCACGGTGTCGACAACACCACTCGACGCTCCACCGACAAAGTGTTCAGCTGCTCAACATTCTCCCCCTCCCCTCCCCTATGTTCACACTGCTGCAGCAGAAGGAATTAATGGAAGAATTAAAAAGGAAGAAGAAGAAAAAGCAGACGGAAAGGGGGTGGGCAGTGGGCCGGTGGGCGTGGGGTAAGGAGGAGAGTTTTGGCACAGGGAAGGACTTATCTTGGTAAGTTAAGGTGTCATAAATGCAATGTCTATATTAAAAAAAAAATATTGGCTCCCACTGCCCCTACTATAGATCCCTATATTGGCCCCCACTGCCCCTACTTTAGAACAGCTGTGGCACGTGAACATATATAGCAGCACGTCTTATTCTGGACTTTTCTTTCCTTCGTTAACTTCTATTTTTTCCTCTATATATAAGCGATCTGACATGAGAGCGCTCCCTTCTTCATGTTAACTAGCCAAAGGTCAGGTTTCTTACCTCACAGAAATGCTCGGCTTCCTTAATGTATATGCATAAGATCAACTGGCCACTCACTAGGCTTCGCCAACCTCTCTATCCTCTCCCTTCTATATATATCTGCTCTATTCTTTATACGATTTGTGCAGCAAGCCGGACAACTTGGTTAATTAATTATAAAAAGCTCCAAACCCTGGTAAGAAAATGTCACTTGAATCAAGCCCATTCAGAGCCGCAGCATAAAACATCCGGTAAAATTAAGGAAAGTATGACAAGGGATAAGGCAGAAGCCCGGAGGTAGGGCCTAGCCGCGCGCCTAGGTGTGATGTTGTTTGGATTAATTACTGGGACACTTCACTTTGTCTTCAACTATATATGGATGGGCATTAATATTTCTAATCGTTCACTTGGTGATAAACCAACCTTATCTGTAAGCACAGGGGTACCGATTTGTGTATCTCCCACGCATTGACCGAGTGCACCCACTGTCGTCTGTCTTCCTTATTTCTCTTCTTTCATTTGATATGGATCCATGACCTACTTAACAGTGGCCCATGGAGGACACGGAGCTATGGTGGATCCCAGAGGTGGGGATTAGGGCTGTGTAAAATATGATCCAAATCGAAAAATCGAATCGAATCGGCCAATTCGATTCGGTTTTATGAGTTTGGTGGTTCAGTTCGATTTCAGGTTGAAAAATCGAAATGAACCGAATATATATATATATAATTATATAAATAATAAAATTATACAAAAAATGATAGCGCAATGGAGGGTGGTGTCGCGCGTGGTGGACGCGAGTTCAAAACTCGCGACCACCGAAAAACACCAAAAAAATATCAAAAATGCCAGATTTCGATTTGAGATTCGATTCGGTTTGATTCACCGAATGAATTCAGTTCGGTTCGGTTGGAAGAAACCGAACTGTGTACACCTCTAGTGAGGATGCCACCACCTTCTTCTTATCTTATTTCTCTCTCTCTCTCTCTCTCTCTCTCTCTCTCTCTCTTAGTGTTTCTCTTTTCTCCTCTTGTGACAAGGGCATCCAATGATGGGTGGACGGCCCATTGGACCAATAACTTCCTCCTCTTTTTTCGTTCATCACACACTCTTCATTTATGAAATGTTTACTATGTTCCTATTGACAAATGATGATGTCATATATTTTTATTAATTAGAATCAAATTTGTTAGAATACATGTACAGCATAAATTAGACCGTTTGTGCTGGTAAAAGATGCCGAGAATCTGTCCTACTACTTCGGTTGGTGCGGTGGTATCTAAGGAAACCCAATGTGTGCCCTAATATCCATTGTGTAATACTTGCTGTTTATAGTTTTTTTTAATTTTGAGATTTTTACATAAAAACTATTATTACAGACGAATTTATAAAAATATCAATACTTTTAGAAACGTATTAACATACATATCCTTATTATTTAAAATTTTCAAATATATCATCCTAATTAACTTCCATGTATGGGGGGGGGGGACGAATATTCCTGTAAGATCGATGTTAAAATTTCTGTTAGATAGCAACATTTTGACCCCAAAAAAACCTTCCGTTGGATGTCGAGATGGGCTACAGTTCCGATTGGGGGGGGGGGGGGTGGGGGCCGAGGGCACCGGAGTAGGAGAGAGAGCAGGAGATCTAAGGAGTAGACGTCTTTCAGTGGTGCCCAAGCGCCTCCCCACGGCCTCGCGGACTGATGCTAATGCAGGCAGCAATGACGGTGGTGGTGGCAGGGTGCTCCGGCAGTCTGCACTCGGGCACCCAACCCTCTACCCAGAGGCCAGAGATCTCTGTCTCGAGACCAATTTATGGCATCAACTAAAAGTCGTTTGTGTCAATGTAAAATTTTATGTCAGAAATATTTTTTTAAAAAAATCATATAATAACCTATTTGGTACTATTGAAAGTTAATCTATCAAAATTTTTTACTTAAAATTATAAATTTTGACATATTTGATAAGACTCCGTAAATTATTTTCTTGAATTTCTCTTTCATGTAAGATTTTCACGAGTGTGATTATAATCTCCACTCTAATTCTTATTATCCGATGCTTGAAATCCGGTGTCCAGCATTCGGCGGTCGACAACCCTACATCCAACTGTCGGGATTCGACGTTCGATATCTGATATTCGGCCCCGGCGATCGATGCTCGAATGTTAGCGCCCGACGTCAGACTATCGGCGCCTAGCGCCCCCACGGCCGGCGTCCGACGTCCTACAGTTGACGTTCAATACCCGATGCACGCCCGACTGACAACGGTCGGTGCCCGACTTCTAGCGCCTAGCATTCGACACCCAGCATCTGGCATTCGGCGCCAGGCATCAGGCGTCCAATGCCTGGCGGCAGGTGCCCGATATTTGACGGCTAACGTATGGCACCCGACGGTCGATATATGGCGCCCGACATCTGGCGCCCCCGGCCCGACTGTTGATGCCCGATGTCCGGCGCCCAACGTTGGACAACCGGCAATCAACTTCCGATGCCCGACATCCGGTGACCTACGTCAGTGATTGGGTGATCGACATATAGAACATATTTGTTAGATTTTTATTTATTTTTTTAAAAAATACTTTTCATAAATATTTTACTGAAAATAATTTATAAAAAATTAAAAAATATTTACGTGAATACCAAATAGATGATTATGTTTTTTATTTTCCTATAAAATTAGTATTTTAAAAAAATCTATAAATATATTTTATAAATAACCAAACGGATTCTAAATTAAAATCACACCGTTAAGAGGCAACTATAAAACAAAATCCCTGTTTGTAAATTTTTTTCAAAAAAAACAGAGAAAGCTTAGACATAATGGAAATGATCAATAACATGTCTGAAAAGTTCGGATGTTAATTGGCATATACGGGAGTTTCTTACGAACGATCATGTTAAACAGTAAATCACGGTTTGGTTTGACCTAGCAGACCATCAGATATATATGGAACTACAAAATATTACGAAACCATGAATTAATATTTTGCATCAAAATAGATGAGTTACAAACTTGTGAATTAAAGGGACGTAAACCTGTAGGTCTAATTAAGTTTAAGCGAAAACACCGTCTGAGTACCGAAAGTAATATTTATTAATGCAAAAGTAGTATTGTAATAAACATGTGTGAATTGCAAGAACGTTATCTTATTATTGGTTGGACTTGACAAGATTATTCTCTCTCTCCTCCAACCCAATAGAACTACCACCCTTACAATTCATCCCATAAGAACTCTTCCTATCTCTATGTGTGAACAGGCTAGTTTAATTTATTAGCCGTTTAAAACTTATTTAGATATAATAGTCTTTAAAATCATTTGTCCTCCTTAATCAAATAAGAATGATAAATAACTTTAAAAAGAAGTATCTGTCCACATAAAATTAAGTATTTTTTATTGCAAGACTGACTTCGCCAATGGGCAAATTTCACCGGCGGGCTTCCATGGCGGAGATAGCTATAAAAAAGAGAAAAATTTATTGTATTTTTATATTGCACTTTAATTGTAATGTGATTAGACAACAAATCTATGTGACATCTAACAATTAGATTATCACTTTATCATTCCTCATGTAAGGGGTGTCACATGAACTATTACCTAATCACATTATACTTAAAATACAATGTGTAAGTACAATAAATCTTTCTCTATAAAAAAAAACATCAACTGCAGGTTGTTGCCGTTCTAATTTCTAACGTAAAAATCGTCACCATCGGGCAGGTAGAGAGCGAGGAAGATTAGACCTTGTAGACACATTAAAACTTGAAAGTGTGAAGGATATTAAAACAAGAGAAATATTTATTACAAGATACATTTTATAATAAATTGATAGAAATTACTTGACATAATTTCATTGATTGAAGAGAGAGAGAGAGAGAGAGAGAGAGAGAGAGAGAGAAATCTTGTCAAATTCTCGATTAATAAAATTATTTCTCAAATAATCTATTGCAAAATTTATTTTGCAACAAATATTTCTCTTATAACAAAGATAACAAAGAACAATTAGTGCTCGTCAAATACGGATAATTTGCTATCAACACTCCACTCCGATTATGTCTGAAGCAAATAATAGATGTCTCGTTTCAGATCAGTAATAAGTATTTCTCTAAAACAAAAGAATATTTCACCGATTTACAATTAAGTAAAGATACGATAAAAAAAATTGGGGGGTGTAATGATAATGTTACCCCGTGAGAAAAGAGGAACATCACCGTGCACATCCGATTCACACTGCGAAAACATATCCTTCTGTGAAGTTCGTTTGTTTTTTATCTTTAAGCTGCTTCTCCATGCGAGCTGGTCAGAAAATGACATCTTTTACCTCACAAAAATGAGTGCCTCTACTCTCTAGTTACATGCATGCCTTGGTCAAGTGGACATCTGATGGGGTTGGGAGAAGCGCTTTCAAAGGTCTGGGTGATAGTGATCTTCAACCACTAAATTGTGTAATAAAAAAATAGATTTACATCTCTTTCCAAAAAATATCTGGTGAAATATTTATTGTTAAATTTAAATTTTTGTTTTAAATTTTATTTGATTTGATGAATTCTTTAAAAAGTTCTTGACTCTCTAATGTGAGTTTATCACATATATTTAGAAGTTGAGAAAAAGTTTTTTTTTTTTTTTTTTTTGATAACGAAGAACCCCCGCCCCGTGTGGTTTTGTGGGCTCAGGGATTGGTGTTCGTGAACTCTAAGGTCAGGACTTGGCAACTCCTACTTTCCGTGTACCCGTATTGCCCTTACTCCACTTGATCGAAAAACTCTAGATCTACTTTCCGTGTATCCGTATTGCCCTTATCACATATATATTAGAAGTTGAGAAAAAGTTTATTCCTTTATATGATTGCTTCTTTTTTTAGAGATGTGATCTCTAGAGAGAGCTACGGAGGAGGGCCCATTTGAACTTGTGAACTTTGGATCTTATTTCACACAAGCACGACTGGCCTTGACTTGCCGTAGTCGTGGCATGGCACGTGTGTGGAGTTCTAATTGGCCGTCTACATGACTTTATTTATTCTACTTTTTGACTGTAAACCGATCGTTTGACTTCATCTTGGAATTTTTATCCGTTTTGAAAATCGAACGGTCGTTCACCTTTAATGGAGGTGTTATCGGAATGGGTATGGAATGGAGAGAAATGGTCTCTCTCCCTCTCTCTGTCTCATTTTTTACTTTTGTGTTTTTCCCTCTTGCGACAATGTTCTTTCCGTGCCTTCTCCGCAGTGACGATTGAGAGTTATCGAC
This sequence comes from Colocasia esculenta, assembly GCA_014218235.1. Taxonomy (NCBI): domain Eukaryota; kingdom Viridiplantae; phylum Streptophyta; class Magnoliopsida; order Alismatales; family Araceae; genus Colocasia; species Colocasia esculenta. Next base: position 94,126,690 of record CM024759.1, on the reverse strand, counting down.
TGGTCTAAGAAGTGTTCATCCGTCGGTATGATTTGGAGTGCACCACATGAAGTAAAATAAATAGATAATAAATGAAACAAATAAATAGATAAGAGGAACAAAATAAAGTTGTGTTCACACTTATTTATTTATTTATTTATTTTATATATTTATGTATTATTTTATATATTTCATTAAATTTTGATAAATATTAAATATATTTTTTTATGAGAAAAAAATTATGTTACATTTCAATCAATCAATCATCAATGAGGGACCACTCAACTTTTTAGCTCCTTCACTTTACGGAGAAAAACATTATTCAAAAAAGTTGTAAAGATGACCAAGCAATGTAAGATTGCAAACTCGTGGTCCTTCTCTTCCCCTTGCTCTCATTCTTCCTCCACACCTCGTACTGCGGACTTTCTTGATATCTCAATTATGTCGGCAGCACCAGACTCCGTCCCCCTGCCTTTCTGTCTCTATACGTATTCTCGTACTCATGACATATTGTAACCTCCCAAGGGCAGATATTTAATTGGCGTACGTCGTACGTGCGGATCCCCACATCACTCATTCCAATGAAGAGCTTGGTGTTCATCTCCCTCTTCCTCCAGCTCCTCGCGGATCCCCACATCACTCATTCCAATGAAGAGCTTGTTGTCATCTCCCTCTTCCTCCAGCTCCTCTCCTCGGCTTCGCCGGCCCTCGTGATCCACCGGCGTGAATTCCCTGACTCGTTCCTCTTTGGCACATCCACTTCGGCCTATCAGGTGAAATACTAGAACATGTCGGCAACTCTCACTACTAAGCATAGATGCAGGTTCGGCATCCTTGAACCAGCAAAGCGACATGGATTCTTGGTCAGTACCTCTTTCATAGTTCTTAGCCGTTATTGATACCGAGGGAGGGAGCAACCGTGTTCGTATGAGACGTTGAAACCTTACTTAGTTGGGGTCGAAGAAACTTTGCCATATATATTTCAGTCTTCTTCTTCCTAATTGGTGATTGAAGCTTGTGAACTTATTAGTACACAAGATAGATATAATAGACATGAAGTAAACTATTTTACATATTGGGCTCCATGTACTCCAGATTGAGTACACTAGCCCTACCTACTACTTTTTTTTCGTCTTAATGGTGGAATTGTTTGCTCCAAATAGATTGAAGGTGCATATCTAGAAGGCAACAAAGGTCTAAGCAGCCATCTCCTTAATTAGCTGATCAGTTGCTATTCCTGATAATTTGCTGTTTTCAAGGTTGGGTAGCCTTAGCATATTTGCTTCCATGTGCCTGCAGGGAAGATAGAGGACGGAGGGAATGGAGATGTTGCAGCGGACCATTATCATCGATACAAGGTCCGTCTTAATTTCTTTCAAGATGTTTTGTCCGCTCCTTTTATTTATAATGGAAATTGTGCAGGCGTGAAAAGGGCCTTCACATATGTCTGGAGTCTGAATTAATGGTGTTTAGAATATAGTAAAACCAACTTATAATTTCCTATAATTATGAGAGGATCAAACATCCGAAATTATAATGTTGTGATAAGTGAAGGAGCCAACATGATTTTGAGAGGGGTTTGAAGGGCATGAAATTTCCTCAAGTTGATGGCGGATTCACAAATTAAGCAAGTATTTCTCGTAGTTGATGCTATAGATGTCCACTGAAACTAAGCTAGCTCCACTACTTTTTTATTTTTTGACTAAATATGTACAGCTAGCTATCTTTCATTCATAAACAAACAAGATAAATAAGGAAGCTTTCATCCAACTGGAGATAAGCCTACAGCAACCCATTACAATACCAACAAGAGGATGGAGAAGGAGGGGGACCAAGACAAAATACAGAGAAATCTACCTCTTCAAACACAAATAATCCATCCACATGACACCTACTGTTTCGTGAAATGTCGATCGATCTTATCTCATCCACTAGGATGACGTCATGCATCAACAGTCGCTCCTATGCAAAAATGTCAATAGCCTTCGTCGCAATCGCACTTTCAGACTTTCACTACAATCAAGTAATTAATCAATGAAAGAATGATTTAACCCTATGTGACGATGCCCTTGATCGATCGTATAACCCCCTGTAAGTACAAGTATCCAGTGTATGTAAAGATGTCCTCAAATTGTTAAAAGAGTAAGACAGTCCACTAGTATGTACGTTTTTTCTTAGGTTATAGTATCTAACCTTGGTGTTTCTTTCTCATATATATATGTTATCTTTCTGGGCTATGCTACGGTTAGATAGTTCCATACAGTGTTGATGCAATAAGCCTTCACCCTACGTGCATATGCACTTGGGATTTTCGGATATCCACATGCCAATAAAAATATAGTGTGTGTGTATATATATATAATGCGGAAGGAGACGGTACTAGCTAGTTGCGCATGATGGTTCGCTTCTCCCGAGATAATGATCAGATACGATTCGTCATATGCCCACCAGGCTCATCGTGCGTGACTCTTCGATCTCAACGTCTGCTGCGCAAATGTTAATTTAATGGTTTGTCCACAAGCTCTTGCTTGAATACTAATTTTATATATTGCAAGTATCGATCGTGAACAGGAGGATGCCGAGCTAATGCATTCCCTGGGAGTCAATTCGTACAGATATCCAACAAGTTCAGCATCATTCTCTAAATTAAACTTCCAAATACTGATTGGATTTACAAACTAAACGCTTACCCTAGGGGCAGATTTGGCCATTTGGGGATGTTAACCCTGCAGGCGTCCGGTTCTACGACAACCTTATCGATGCTCTCTTACGTAGAGGAATACAGCCGTTCGTCACACACACCACCACTGACATCCTCAAGAACTTGAAGAACGCTATGGTTCATGGCAGAGTCCACTGATACGGAGGAAACCTGCATTTTACCATTGACAAAACTGACATTGGCTAAGCTTAAGCTATCTTAATTTCATTTCATTTCCTATATATAGGGAGGATTTTGCATACTTTGCAGAAGTATGTTTCAAGGCATTCGGAGACAGAGTGAAGCATTGGGCGACCTTCAACGAGCCAAACCTCAAGGTGAGACTAGCTATTTCTTGGGCGACCACCCGCCCGGCCGCTGTTCAGAACCGTATGGGAACTGCTCATCCGGCGACTCCGCAATGGAACCCTACATTGCTGCACACAACATCATCCTGTCCCACGCAGCTGCAGCTGATATCTACAGGAACAAGTATCAGGTGGGTATGATCACCTGGTGTTCTTAGTATTAATCACAGGCACATATAGAGCAGTAGGGTGTCAATGGATGGACTTGGGTTAGCCCATTCAAATCCATTTCAATGCAATACTAATAATCCAACCCAAGTCCAACTCAAATTTAATGGATCAAAGTAAACAAACACACATGCTAGTCCATTGAGACCCTTTTCAGCCCATCAAGTTAATATGTAAATAGATTCAACTATTTTAATTTAAATATATTTTAATTTAAAGAGAACTATTGGTGTGGTGGAAACTGATTTTTTTATTAAGCATGTTTTTAATGCATGTGTAGGTATGATGGTTATTGATAGGTACGTTGTTATTGATGTCCCTTAGTCCAATGAGCTAACTCGAGTCCAACCCATCAAGCGATGGATTTGACAAATGGGCTTCAAAGAGATCCATGGCTAACCCGAGTCCAACCCAAATTGAGTCTGGAGTGGACTGCCCATTGGACTTCAAACTAATCCAGCCCATTGACACCCCTATAGAGCAGTATTGCTAGGTTTGCCCGTGCGGCAGGTATGCTCTTGAGGTGGCCCCCATACATCTTTCTTGTGCATGTGGCACTGGCATTAAGCATTTCCCCTCGTATATAATATATAGAAAAATTTTCAACTACTCTATGAACATTATGCTGATACATTGGGATGGTGATGGCCCTAAATTGGCTCGAACCATTAAGAAACACTCCGGCTGACGTTTTGGCAGCTCAACGGGCTTTGTCCTTTGAAGTTGCCTGGTAAAGACACGGAAAACTATGCGAACTACCGGTTCAGATACATATCATCGATCGAGACTTGAGAGAGACAGATACTGCATACTTTTGCAGGTATTTGGATCCTATAATGTTCGGGAGTTACCCACCGGAGATGAGACAGATATTGGGCAAAAGGTTACCAGAGTTCTCACCCACGGACAGGAGTAAATTACAAAGTAAGTTGGATTTTATCGGCATCAACCATTACACAACCCTCTACGTCAAGGACTGCATGTTTTCCCCCTGCCAGGAGGGAACGGCCAACGGTGATGCCATGGCGTATCGTACAGGGGAAAGAGATGGAGTCCCCATTGGACCCCCGGTAAGAACAGTGCACCACTATCGTGGAGACGATAGCATCTATATATATAGAGCCACGGCGGTAGTACACAAGCGTAAGGTTTTCAGTGGAGATCGATCGATTTCTCTCAGCAACCAACTATATTTGCTTTTCATTCGCAGACTGCCATGCCTGGTTTCTTCGTCGTCCCGGAAGGCATAGCCAAGGCCGTCAAGTACATCATGCAACGATACAACAACACACCCATGTTCATCACGGAGAATGGTAAGAATTGAACATTATAATTGCGTTCTCTTCTGAACTACTGTCGGCAAAGAAAGTTTCGTCTAATGAGCGATCTCCAAAGAGGAGAGGCCAGCTATAATAACTTAACATGGCATCATTCGCAGGGTATGGACAAAAGAGCAACAGCAGTACTGTTTCCATGGAGAGTTTGATCCACGACACCGGCAGAATAGAGTACTTGCAGGGCTACCTGGCTTCCCTGGCTGCGGCCGTGAGGTGCATATATATGCAGGGCCGAATTAATAGCAAACGGCGCCCGGGGAGGTGGAAGCTGTTTGCCTGACATGATTTTCGTGTTTCTGTGCAGGGAGGGGGCTGATGTCCGAGGCTACTTCTTATGGTCTCTCTTGGACAACTTCGAGTGGACGCACGGCTACACAATGCGCTTCGGCCTGTATCATGTCGACTTCGACACACTGAAGAGAACCCCCAAACTATCGGCAGGATGGTACAGGAGATTCCTGAAGGATCCCAATGTCCACTCTATTATCGGAGAGGAGTACCCGATTGATTAAAATCTCTGGCACCAAATTCCAGATGCAGTCGAATTAGGCATGACCGGGGATGTTGCTTTGTACATGTGTACTTGTACGTATTCGTGTTCTTATGGGAGCATCCCAACAACTGGCCTATTTGGGGAAGGGTGCGGGGTATCATATTATTAATCTCTGAAAACACAATTGGTTAATGCTGGTGGGTATACTTCGATTTCATTGTACAATTTGACTTATTTGCACAGCTAGGTGCATGAGAAGACCCAATTAGAACCTCTCTATCTATCTCTCTCTCTCTCTCTCTCTCTCTAAAGTCGGCAAACATGGTTCGGGTAGATTGTGTTAATAAATCTTACTTATGGTGTGCAAACAGTTCAATAAATCTACTTTGATTATTATCGTTCATGATAGAAACGACTGACTGTCAAAAGCCAAATTTACTATCACATTTTAAGAGGCACCATTAATATTAATCCCTTTTTATCTCTTACATCATGGATATAACTAGCCTAGTACTAATACGTTGGAACTTACATTAGTTAACACAAAGGTCCGGGGTAACCCCGGGGTAAAAGAATATCCTTGGCTTTACTCTCCACCCAAATTTAAGAGGAGGGTTGCGTAACCGAGGTAAAATCCTATACCACCTAAAGGAATTCATTAAATAATTCAACTCAAAAAATCGAACCTGAACCGACCTGATAGGTCAGTTCAGGTTGAAAGATCCCGCAAATCAATTCAATTGTTATTGAAAATTTGATTGAAACAAATGTATATTAAATATATTTAATAAGATATTAATTCACAAAAAATAGAGCACGGCTCAATTGGTTGGCACACATCACTCCCCATGGGAGATCTCGAGTTCGAACTCAAGACTGCATTAATATCTTTTAGTTTTTTTTTTTCACTTTTTTTTCGGTTCAAATCGAACCGAACTGAATGCAGGATTATTTCAGTTCAATTTTTAAAAAAAAATTGATCCAAACTGAACCGAACAGACCCGTGAACAGATCTAATCCCACCCAGAAATGGGGCGGGGGCGTTAATTGGAGCAAGTGTTAAAAAAAAAAATCACTTTTTATTTTAATGTTATTTCACTATAGATCAAGTGCATCGCTCATCCCCCATTGAAGCCACCCCATCTGAGTTGCATTCACTGTTAAGGCCTATGGGAGATAAGGCCGCAGTTAAAGCATTTGTTTGTTACAACAGTGCGCCTACTTGTAAACAACCAACCAACCAACCAAGTTTCATACTTCGATCGGCATGATATCCAAAACACAGGAAAATTCGTCTAATGGTGCATTTGTCAGAATATAGATCGGCAAGAATACAGTGATCTCAATACATGATAAGAACTGAGTGATCCATCGAGTGCCTGAAAATCCCACGATATTTCCAGTTCCAAAACTCAGACCCGGAAAATTAACATAACAGCCTGATACATGCACCGGATACAGGTTTTATTTCTTGGCATATGGCATCAGAACACAGATTTGGCCATCAGGCTGAAAGGGCATTCAGCGTCAGGGTGGATGGAACTGAAATATACACGGATGAAACTTATGAAGCGAGAAACAAAAAGGATGGTGAAGAATGATTACCAAACAGATTCTAGCATCAGCAATCCCTGGCTCTCAAAAACAATTAATCAAGCTTGACATTGGAGTATAGAAGGGTGTCCCTTGTGAACGGCATGTAGAGTAAATAATAGATCTGCAGGGTCAAGATCATGAATGAAAACCTTGAACTTCTCTTAACAGCCATAAGAAATGCATCCAGTAGAGGAGTCCTCAAACAATACATTAGAAAGAACCCGACCATTGAATCAAAAGATTTTATGTATTTAGTATCCTTTTAATTGGAAATCTGTAGCTTGTAAGTACTACGAGGGATGAAGAAACCACTGCACCACCACCCTATTGCGACCAGCTAAGAGATAGATTGGACAGTGGGTGCAGTCTAGTGCAACATTTCTCCGCTTATCATCTAGTAAAAATTTGTGCCAAGTATGGAACGGCAATGTCAAAATCCAAAGAAAACGAATATGAACGGAGACACTTGTGATTGTTAGGCAGTTATATTTACTGAGATGCCCCTTTATCATAATAGAAAGATAATCCGCAGACAATTAGATCAGAAAAGAAAGCTTTTTGAATGGTTAAGAAACACAAGTACCCTCTGTTTATCTGGAAGGAAATGGAACTGGATTCTCATAATGAGGCTGATAATTGCCATACATTACAGTGTAAATCAATCTTGTGAAACTAAATCCCATTTGAAAACTAGTCTTTCCACATATTTACCTTCCTTCCTAAAATCAGTGTATTTCCTGTTTCAACTGCATCAACATTCTAATTATTTATGGAATGTAAGGAAGGAAAGTACCACAACAAGCGGTAACCAAACTATCAAAGTGCTTATAATAGTGGAGCCCTCTCCACTCACTTGTCTTAATGTTTTCAGTTGGACAATGCAATTAAACAAACTCTAACATGGTATCAAAGCCCACAATGTAACCCAGACCACACACCTTGGGTTTATCATGGTTTACATGACAGACCTTAAAATCGGCCTGCACATGAGAAGACATGTAAAGAATAGTCCCGCATCAAGTGGAAACCAAAATATAGATGTGCTTAGAATAGTGGTGCCCTCTCCACTTATCATATCAATATTTTAAGTTGGATGGCCCAATCCAATAAACTCTAATATGGTTTCAGAGCCCAAGGTACAATACAAGCACCCAAGTTTATCACGGTCCATGTGATAGAGCCCAAAATCAGTCAGCTTGCGAGCAGGAGTATAAAAATAGTACCAAGTCAAGTGGTGACAAAAATATGTGCTTATATAGTGAGCCCTCTCCACTCATTGTTTCAAGGTTTCGAATTGGATGGTCCAATTCAATAACCTCTAACATGCAATAGTTTTTCTGAACTTCTTAGGGTTTTTCCGCTTGAAAATACAATAAACCACTGAATCTAAGAGCAGCTATTTGGAAACTTACGCCAATGAGTGCAGATATGAGAAGGATGATGCCAGTTATCCAAGCAAGAGTCTTTCTGACTAACAATACTTCTGGACGGGTTGCATTTACTGGTCCGACTTCCTCCAACCACCTCAAACTTCGAGACTTTATTGTCACATCCAGCATGGATTCTGAGTTTGATGAAGGCTCCTCATTCAATATGATAACACCAACAACTTCCCCTGCCAAGTGAAGTGATTTTCAGAAATGAAAATAAAAGGAAGATATCAACCAAAAGGTTCATTCAAAATCAAACAAAAAGGAAAAAATTCTTTTACTGCAGAAAATTACATTCAATATAAATATGCTGTGATTTGAAATGGAAAAGAGGGGCTCACAGATGATCATTGAGAACTAAAAGATACGCTAGAACTTCAAGCTCATTAAAGAACTGAACAACTAGTCCACATGCTTTGAACCGTCACCAAATTAAAGAAAAACACACAATAATGGATGAATTAGTGCCAGCCTCATGGATTCTTTCTTCACAGGACATCTGCATCTAATTCTTTCTTGACAAATATATGGTCTCTCCACTTGAACTTTTAACATGATTCTCCTAGGTTGTTTTCATTCTGCAATTTGCTATTACACAAATCTTAGTTGAGATCCAAATGGACCAAATACATCACTTATGCTATGACAAATAAGCAGACAGGAAAAAGAAAAAGTCAATTTGATGAAAACACCTGACCTTGGTATGATTTCTTCAGCAAACCAAATAACTTGCCTAATGTCATATGCAAAAGTTCCAAACCCTGCTGGGTAATGTCACTTGAACCATACTCGTTCAGAGCCTGCAAGCATAAGAAGTTTCTTCTTCTTATCCTCTTCTAACTCACGGCTACAAATAACCACCAAAGCAAATGGAGAAAATATACACTAATTTAGAAGTTTAGCCCTGACAGTGGCTTCTCATGCATGTAATATCACCTTGATGCCTGTAAAAGAGCCAGCCAACAGCTCTACATGTCTATGAATGCTTGAAGCAAAATCTTCATGCATCTCAATTGCCATTCTGATACCATTGACAAGAGAAACGAGACTTAAGGCAAAAGTGTGGTCTGCTTTCTGCAATAGATAGACAAATTAAACTGAATAAGATGAGGAGAATATAATTAAAGGTTATATAATAGTAATCTTGTCAGAACAAAGATAGTGGCCCACTGGCCCCCAAATTGGATGAGTTGAAAGGAGTAACCATCATAAAATTGATGATAGGAAATTGAATTTGGCTATCTAATTCTGATTTTCTTGAAAAATTACAGTAAGCTGTATGTCAGTTCAACTGTTAAATTTGACAACAGTTTCTCTCCTACGGCATCAATAATCTCACTTCTCTGCAGTAGAACAGCTACATTTGGAAACTATACTAGTTGAACAAAAAGCAAACACCAGTGTGAAAGTTACAAGATGAACGAACCTTCAAAACATGAAGTGTTAGTGATGTGCCACTGGCCAAAGGAAACTCCAATTTCCCATCCTGTGATTCAATGCTGCCAACATATGATCCTCCTAACCAGTTTGCCTGCATTGATTAAATCGCATGTCATGCAGATCAGATGTGGACAAGTTTTGAAATGACTAAACTGCTAAAATCAGAAGGAATTTTTAGATAATGCACTTACAAGGTTACCAAGTTCTTTATCAATACAAGCTGCATCACATTCTAAAGGTTCATCTATGGAAAAAAGATTAACCGCATCCTCTTCTGTTGCAAATGAAAGATTAGACATAATGCTCAGTGAAAATGGATTAAAAATACCATAAGCTATGACAAATAAATGACAGATATGTTTAACTTACGAGAAAGTTCAATTTGGGCTTTGCTTGAACTAACAAGTCTGCTACTGAATGCGCAATCAACAAGTGAAATGGAATGTCCAGCAGTCTGTGACATATCTGCAGGTGGATAAACAGTTATGAACTTTTTGAAAAAGAAAATAAAATGAACAACAAAACAGATTCTGCTCACAGATAAAGATTTCTGACCTCCAATTCCTTGGACATCCAGCATGACTATAGCACGAGGCCTGTTAAATGGATTCGGTAAAAGAATCTTATCTAACTGCATGGAAAAAGCAGCAGTAAGTGAGACTATGAGCAGTAATATAGCATTCAATGAAAAAGTGAAAAACAGGGAATATCACCTTAAGTGAAGATTCAACGGGAAGTGACATCGGAGGTGCAATGCCAAGTAACACTGAAATGGTGGCAGCAACTTCAGGTAGTGACAATGAAGTTACCTGTGAGAGTTGTAAGAGCTATGAACCAACATCATGTGCATATTAATGAAGCAGAAAGAAACACTTACACATAAAAAACACAGTGAACAAGATAAATTACAATGAGTAAAGCATCAAATCAGACAAAGCAGAGGCGTACTACTTAATTCAGAGAAAGATGAAAGAACAAAACAAAGGGAAAATCACAGAAATTGATAGAAGGAATCCCCTTTCACCAATTTTCCAAAACTAAACAAACAAAATAAACACCGCAAACTTTAATTCAAATAATAGCAATAATAAACATATAGAAGTATTATATCCTGTATTTTCCCATTCTCTATCTTGGTTCTTAGGGACCTTGTTCAAGAGTATATTTTCTCTTCATGAACAAGACTCTGAAGAGGTTTTCTCAGGCTAACCCAGAAGAATGTCACCTTCTATGATCCTGGGTTTCAACAATAATCATAGGCAAAAATAAAATGGAATTCCCCACCTCCCTGCCACCCCATGAAAAGAAAAGGGGGAAGAGGAGGAAACAGCCATTATCCAATGGACAGAACTGCAACATAGCCATGGACCTTTGCTTCTGCCACCCTGATCAGTTAGCAAGGGACCTGCAATACCTAGATTTCTTCCAATGTATAATACAGGGAAGAAAGCACCAAAAAAGGAGATACTGCAGGAACAGCAGAAACAGGTGGAGCAGAGATGCCTGCCACTGGTGACACCACTAGGCCAACTGGGGACTAGATTTCCCATTTAAATTTTTCTTTATTCGTCCTTCACTCTCTCTGCTTTCTCTTATCCTTCCAGATGAATGAAGCTGCGCTGAAGTGATAGATATTTTGTATGAATCACCGCTCAAATGTGTTTCCTTGCAACTTTCCCTGTCTGAATGCTGACCTCTATTTTATAGAGGTCACATAGAGAGCTATAACGTGACAGATATTCTTGACTACTAACAGTTCCTTCCTACCAAATATGCTGAAAGCTCCTACAATCCCCCAAAGATCAGACTTCACAATTGAATATCAAATACATAAAATATCAGATCTGAAAGTCTAGCAAGTAGCTGATAAAGGTATAATGGTCAGCATATGGAATGCAACTCAGGAAGGGAGGTATCATCTCATGTACAATTTCAACGCAGTCAATTTGGCATGGGATCAAGGCGTTTGTTGAGTATTGAGTTGCACCCTGACAGAGAAAAATTGTTTCAGGAAAATAAAGTATTATTAATCCCCAAGGTTCTTGATGTTCAGTAGAATTTTCTTATTCTTGGATGCAAGTCAAAATTGCATTCCCAATGCACAATCAACCAGAAACCGATAGCAGATCCTTGATTCCAATGACCTTCCTTTTCCGATAGAAACGTGTAAATCAACTTCAAAACACCCCGCAGACGTCCATGACCATAAGGTAAAGATTACTCCATATATATCTGCATTTTCTTGATTTTGATAAAACGTTTGTGGGTTCCTGACATGTGACACCAATGAGTCAGACATCTGGTCACCGTAACAAGATGACAACTGAATAAGTTCTAATTGCAAGAGGAGGATGTGGGAAGCTTACGAAAAAATTACGAGGAAGAAAATAAAATGAAATCAAACTCAATCTGCCATCTGTGAAGCAGTCACGGAGAGTTCCTTCTCCACAAATCTTCCCACTTACTTGGAAAAGTGAGATCTTAGATATAGTCATTTCCTAGAGAATCGTGGCCCTCTAGCTCAGTGATCGTATTAAGAGACGCAGTTCAAAATCTAAAGTTAATCACTTGAACGCACTCTCAAGGAATCCATCTTTGCCAAATATATTATTTTAAAGCTAATAAAGCCACGGGAAAAAAAGGCCAGATGAAACAGGAAATACCTCGCTATCGGCCTCTGGATGAGATCGAAGTATCTGTTACCGGTCCCATCGAGAAAGATCACCGAATTGCTGCTCCCCACCTGATCAAAGAGAAATTTACACACACCTAAGATCAATTTCCCTGGTTTCTCAGGAAAAACCGTTGCTTCCTGTTTCTAGATGATTAAAGGCAATAAGCAGAAAAAAGATGGATGCAACTAGAGATCGTGGTAAGAGAAATAGAGAAACAAACCAGAGCTTGTAGGAGGCACAGGCAGGACAGCAGGACCAGCAGGTGCAGCCTCCGGAGATCCATGGAGTGCCGGGGAATCAACAGAATCTAGGGCTTTCTGAACTCCCCCCTTCCGAGCTCCGTGATCTGTTCCGAGGAGAAGAGGTAGAGAACGATGATAGTGGGAAGGGAGTCCTTCCTCGGATTATTGGGGGTTTTTCTGGAAATCTATATTTTTGATCTCAAGGATGACGGGTTTGGATCCATGTGAAGCTTCTGATGTTGATCGTGTGGTCGAGCTTTCGATGGACTCCTCGGGTGGTTCTTGGAAACCCCAATTTTACACGGATCCAACGTTGATCACGAGGAATTCTGACCGTCGATGGAGAGGCCGACAGACCGGACGCGCCAACCCGATAAGAACCGATTTGGATTCCCATTTCCCATTGCGAAGAATATACACAAGGAGTAGTTCAGTTTAGTGGTAAAAAAATTTCATTGTACACCAGGTTTTAGGTTTAAATCTTCAAATCCTAGCCCTCACACTTTTTTTCATAAAAAAATTAATATTGTCACATCCGAACATTTCTACTTTTTTATTTTAAAAAATAGTTTATCATATCTATTTTTATTTGCAAGATGTGTTTGTGAAATCTAATTATTAATATAAATGTTAAAAATAAAATATTGTTCAACCCTTATTACGTCCAAGATAATAAAAAAAATAGCATTCATTAGTGTCTACGATTTTTTTTATCTTTTTTGGCACTATTTAACCCACATAGATGGATAGCTCAAAATGAGACCTCATAAGAAAAATATTTTTCAAATCCAATTTGGCTAGTTTAAATTATTTTTCTATATGCATGAACCAGACAGAGGTAATCTCATAGAGAACAATAATATTTCTTAAACTTCGGAAAGATGAAGCTTATTTGTCTATAATCCTATAAATATCACATATTTTCAAAACTATCATTATTTTGATTTGGCGATTACGAAGTTAGTTTCACTAATTTGAGTTATAAGTATTGAGGTGGTTTGTTCTTGGAGCTTATGTGGGGCCAACCTCGTTGAATCTAAGATCGGATATGGGGAGATAGGTTGTTTTGTTTCAATGTGAGAGCTCGTGATCGTCGTTTATTTGGGCAAAGATAATCTGAAAAAAAAAAAAAATCGAGGAAGAGGTTTTTGGGATAAACCCTATAGCAATCAAGACAGTGCAAGCTCAATCTACCAGAGAAAGAGACAATGTACGAAGATGAGAGAGAAAGAGATGAAAGAAAATAAGGGCATGCTAACAGGTGTAATTCTCTAATGTCCCTCTTTAAAAACTATCACAGCTGGAAGGGAACTCTGCTAACAATATAAGATAAAGTGCCGTTTCATAACACTTAAGATTTAAATTTAAATTCTTATTTTATAATTTTTTTTAAATTAAAATTTAAATAATTAATATATATATGATATTTATTAAAAATTATTTAATAATTACCTTAAATATATATAAATTATATATTATTTGATTAAAATTATTATATTTAAATATATTTTTAATATCTTAATATATGAAAAAGTCATTGACAATCTAAATCTGACCATCAATAGTTAGAATCTAGCATTGGAGAATTCATCGATCATCGACGGAGTCGTCGGATTTCGATGGTGTTGGCAAAGTCTTCGAAATCCAACGATTGATCGTTGGCACACTATACCAAAATCCGACAATTCATTGATCGTAGTTCATTGAAATGTAGCAATTATCGCCGACGGAGTTGTTGAATTCTGACGATAATTCATTAGATGTCAAATTTTAAAGACTTGTTCGATCGTCATTTTTAATGACCCAAACCACCGCAGGTTTAAAAAGTTGTGAGTCAGAAAAAAAATGATTTCTCCTAATTTAATTTTAAGTGATTTTATATGTAAATAATAAAATCAGATATTATTTTAAATATTCTATCAAACAATATAAATTTTTAAAAAATAATTATTTCAAATATTAAATATCTATAAAGTATTATCAAATAAACACTAAAATCTCCCCGCCTTCTTCTTCCCCCTTCTACCATATTTGCGATCTACTAGATCTGTCTTCAAGCCTGGGGCTTAGGTCCAACTCGTCCCTATGAAAAAGTTAACATGTTATTTTGTGTTGCTCAAATAAAGGACAGGTACTGTCACGGGGATCATGGTCACTACAAGACAAACAATATTTGTCAGGGGCTATAACCCATTGACAAAAGTTAAAAATTCGTTGACAAAAATATATGTCAACGGCCACAGTCCGTAGACAAAGTCGTCGACATTTTTGTCGTCGACTTATCATATGTCAACAGAAGGGTGAGCCGTTGACAAAAAAAAAATTACGTCAACGGCTTATGCCCGCTGACAAAAGATTTAAAAAAATTAGTACATGCTGCTGACAAAAAAAGGAAGCCGCTGACAAAAAAATTTATGTCAACGGCTTTGCGAAAGCCGCTGACGTAAAATTTTTTGTCAGCGGCTCCTCTAGCCGCTGACAAATGTTTGTAATTTTTTTAATATAAATTCTTTTGAAAATTCTAATTTTCTATTTATACAAAATATCTAACACACACACATGGGCGCCTACATAGATCAAGCAGTCCCATTTCCAGTTAGCACATAATAGACAATCGGATCTCTTTCTCAACCACAAGGTAATATGTATGACAAACAGAGGCCTCAGGTAATGACAGTGACAATGGCTCAAGTGGCCAACACTAAACTGCTTTAGAGAAACACGTAGTAGAAGAAGAAAACTAGGCCAGAAGAACATGAAACAATTGGATGATAACTATTTCATATGGAACTTAATTAGTTACATCAGCAGACGGCATCAAAAGATTCAAAAATCTAACTAGCGATGGTAACAGTCAGAAAAGACAGTCGCATAGTCCAAAGACAGGCATCGCATTCAGGAAGATTAAGATAAAAGCCATTTACACTATATCCCCATCAGGAAGCCAAA
Organism: Colocasia esculenta; assembly: GCA_014218235.1. Taxonomy (NCBI): domain Eukaryota; kingdom Viridiplantae; phylum Streptophyta; class Magnoliopsida; order Alismatales; family Araceae; genus Colocasia; species Colocasia esculenta. The sequence goes on along the minus strand of CM024759.1, from coordinate 94,111,312 downwards.
TCATCTTAGGCATCGTTTGGAACCGTCCATGTAAACAGAAGAATCTCTAAAAACGGATTTCACACGTAAAGCACCGTACGTGAGAGTGCTTTTGTCCTCGGCGCCTGCGCTGGTGACATCACCTGGAGAAGACCTGTAAAAGAAATTAAAAAGTGTTAAACCCGTGTTGGCCAAACACGTCTGCAAACAACATGTTTAAAAAAATATTTTTTAAACCCACCAGACACCCCAAATCGCAAGAATGGAGAGAGAAAATGGGGCTTCTCTCTACCGCTCTCCTCTTCTTCCAAATCCGTGTATGCACAGGCATTTGGAAACACTTCACTACTTGTCAGAGATTCTTACCTAAAATTGCTGCAACACATTCCACAACCCTGCCTTAGATTATATCAACATGAATTTTGTATATCATAACGTTGAGCGCTTTCCAGAAATTGCAATAAGAAAATAAAGAGAAACCAGTAGAACTTTCAATGTGGTACAAATATATAACATGACATGTACTATGAATCTTGGAGAATCTTAAACACAGTTATGCAACAAAGATTGTATCCAACATTCTTCAGTAAGCATTCCCAGTGGCCGGTTTCTCCTGCCTTTTGTTGACACCTGCTGACCAGGTTATGGATGTTCACATCAAGCTCGCCCATTCTTCTAACTCCAATTTTACTTTGACCATTCAGTTCCTTCAACCCTGTATCATGAGAAAGATTTATGCACAAGTGCTTGAAATAGATGAGAAAAGAAACAGTCCTATATGTTAATATATATGACATCTTGACAACAAGAGAAAAGATGTCATTCTGATAGAAAAGTACCCATACAGCGATCAGTTCTTTGTGAGCCTCCTGAAGCTATCATGGCTCTTCCGCTCTTTCACTATAAGATCTTGATTCAGTTGTTCCATGTCCTCCAGGTCTTCTATCTTCTCTTTTACTTCATCACTCAATTTTTTCACTCCGTATCCCTCTGTACCTTTTATGTGTTTCATGACCTCTACCTTCCCTTTCAATTGCTCTATCTCCAATCTAACCTCTGCTTGGCATCGAGCTGCTTTTTCATAGAAGTATTTTTCTGAGGCAGCTTCTTTTCTCTCTACAAATACAATGCTACAGATGCAAATCAATAAATTCTAGAGTACGTCAAGTCTTTATATCTCCAATTCGCATACTTAGAAAGAGTAGATATTAGATAAATAACCATTTTTCTCTTCAGCCAGCCCCATATACTTATTTCTGCCCCAATGTTGCCAATAGAAGTGAACTAATTTTTCAGCATCTGGGAAAAAAAAACAGAAACAAACTTGATGTTATTCTACATGAAAAGGCTAAATTGATATCATATAGTCCATATAGATCAACAGACATAACATAATGCATAATGCCACTTCCTAAACTGTGCATACTCAATATATGCATCATGATTTGCATACAAATGTTTACAATGTCTTCTGCATACAATTTTGACACAATCCAAATAAGGGACACTGTTCACATGATCTTATGCCTTGTGATGACATTAATCGTATTACACCTACTTCGTAACACTGGCCATATGAGAAAAAGACAATATGGTCAACACACTACAAGAGAAAGCGGATTACTGACGGCTATTTCCGACGGATTTATTTCCGTCGGTAATGCCGACTGATATTCCGACGGCTAGATTTGCGTCGGACAATAAGTCGGAAGTTCCGACGGAATATTTTCGTCGGCAATACCGTCGGTAAGAAATAATACCGACGGATATTCCGACGGACATTTGCCGTCGGATATCCGTCGGTAGTAATTCCGACGGATATTCCTATCTGTCGGAATATCGTCGGAAGTTCCGACGGATATTTGTAGTCGAAAATGCCGTCGGTAAAATACCTTAACTTCCCCCTCCGAAACCCCCCTCTTTCCTCTCCCGCTCTCTTTCCCTCTCCTGCCTCTCTCTCTCTCTCACCTCTCTCGCTCCCTCTCTCTCCTCTCTCTCCTCTTCTCTCTCTCTCTTCTCTCTCTCTCTCCTCTCTCCTCTCTCTCTCTCCTCTCTCTCTCTCCCTCTTCTCTCTCTCTCTCGTCTCTTCCTCTCTCGTCCCCGGTCGCCGACGACGGTCGCCGCCGCGCCCCGCTCGCCTTCGCCGTCGTCGCTCTCCTCCGGTCGCCGCCGTCTTGCCGCCTGCCGCCGCTCGCCGCCGGCGCTCCCTTCCCGGTGATAGCTCTCCCCCCCCCGCCACCGTCCTCCGGCCTCCCCCCACCCGGCCCCCCTCCCCCCCTGTGCGATCCCCCCCCTCCCCCTGCACATCGGCCCCCCTCCCCCCCACCCGGCCCCCCTCCCCCCCTGCGCGGTCCCCCCCCTCCCCCCCACCCGGCCCCCCTGCACGACCCCCCCCCCTCCCCTTTGCACTTAGCCCCCTCCCCCCCACCCGGCCCCCCTCCCCTTCCCACCCCCCCCCCACCCGGCCCCCCTCCCCTGCACTCAGCCCCCTCCCCCCCTGTGCGACCCCCCTCCCCCGCCCCTCGCCCCCCTCCCCCCCACCCGGCCCACCTCCCCCCCTGCGCGTCCCCCCCTCCCCCCCACCCGGCCCCCCCTGCACGATCCCCCCCTCCCCCTTTGCACTCAGCCCCCCCCCCCCCCCCCCACCCGACCCCCCCCCTCCCCTTCCCACCCCCCCCCCACCTGCCCCCCTTCCCCTGCACTCACCCCCCTCCCCCCCACCCGACCCCCCTCCCCTTCCCACCCCCCCCACCCGGCCCCCCTTCCCCCTGCACTCAGCCCCCCTCCCCCCCCTGTGCGATCCCCCCCTCCCCCTGCACTCGGCCACCTCCCCCCCACCCGGCCACCTCCCCCCCCGCGGTCCCCCCCCTCCCCCCCACCCGGCCCCCCTGCACGATCCCCCCCTCCCCCTTTGCACTCAGCCCCCCTCCCCCCCACCCGCCCCCCTCCCTCCCACCCCCCCCCCCACCCGGCCCCCTTCCCCTGCACTCAGCCCCCCTCCCCCCCCCCGACCCCCCTCCCCTTCCCCCCCCCCACCCGGCCCCCCTTCCCCTGCACTCAGCCCCAAACGACAGGGTTTTAGGAGTTGGAGGTTATTTTGTGAAAGGGAAAGATTTGGAGCACACTCTTGTAAGAGAGTGCGTATATGTACCATCTTATCATTGAATATCTATTGTATCAAAATACCTAATTAAAAAATGATGTATGTTCATCAGTTCTACGTAATGTCTTTCAAAATTTTTGATTGTGTAATGGGTATGATTTGGATATATGTGATTACCTAACACTCTTGAGTCAGTTAACGGACTAATTTTGGGTTCTAATTGGAGAATGATTACTAAAGATTAAGTTGGTGTTATTTCAAAAGACTTAAGTACCACTGTGTGGAATCAGCCACCCTCTGTCGGTAGAATTCTAGCTTTTTTTTTTTAAATATAGGTGAATGTGATGGAGAGAGATGGCAAGAAGGAAAGGAGAGATCACCTAGTATTAAGTAGAAGTATACTACATGAAACTTTGAGGGAAACGTAGATCTGCCGATCTCGAGTCCAACAAATTTCATAAGTTTCTTTTCAATGCTCAGATTAATCAACTGATATGATATGTAGTTAATGCACAACTAATAGTTTAAACTGTTTGGATAGATTTCAAATCGTGTTTATTCTAAGTTGGACTGACGTGCTATTATTTTTTTCATATTCCTGGCACTTGATACCAATTGGCCAACCTGGGTATGGAGTACCTAGTAGCCATAGCAGTATCGCATTCATCAAACATCTTTATCAGGGAGCTGTCCCCCTCAATAAAATGTCCCCTAAACTTAACACTAATAAAATAACAGAGATAATTGCGTACTCTCAAAATCTTTCAAATCCTATTTTTTATATCCCCATATGCTTTATATAATATCAGAATAAGTAATGTGTCCCGCTTGTGTATTCCTTGTATGGCATTACCGTTAGAGTAGAAAGAATATTTTATTAGGATATAAAATTAAGACATTCTCACCAAAAAGATAACTACAAGTAATGCATTTTAGGTCATATGGACTGCCATTCTTTCAAGGGTTCTCAAATTAAAATAAAAAACGAGAGAAAGGATAAGATGGGGGAGGAGAACAGAGAAGCCCTAAAAATTAGTATGCGAAATAATCTCAATATATACATGAGCTTAACTATCTTCTCCAAACCCCAAAATGGGGCTATCTAGAATCTTACGGAAACAATGAACGTCTTACTGATGGCAACGGCCGTTTTGTACCAGAACAAAATTGACAATAAGAAACAAAGACACATTAGTAATATGCCAAACTGAACTCGTCTACTCAGCTCATCTCAGCTCAAGGTTAAAATCTCGCCACTCTAATAAGATATACATCCCAATTTAGGAAACAAAATTAGTACGAACTCTTCCTTCTAGACATTAGTTTAGTTTACGCTTAATTGTTCACTTTAAGTTTATGATTAGTATTACACTTCTTATTTGAATGTATTTGCTTATTATTGCACTTGATTATATGTAATTTTTTACACTTGATTAGTATTGTAGTTTTTACATTTATGTAATTAATCAGCTTATTACTTTGAAGAATTAAAACTTAAAACCATGGGGAGCAGACTTCGGTTTCATGGGCCTCATACCCATGTTCTCAATAAAATATGTAAAATATTTTATATCTTGTTTACAATAAGTTTCATGTTGGGAGTTTTGGCCAAAACCATTAGAACGCATGATTATAGGGCTTTCCACAAAATCGTGATTCTCCATATAAAATGCCAATTCTGATTGACTTCGCGACCCACTATGTGGATGCCAATTCTGCTTAAATTGGGCACACACTATGGACTATGTTCTTAATTATATTCAAAGCTTTTGGTAAATTAAGTTATTTATTATTTATCTTGCTCGCTGTTATTTTTTTACGCTTGACATGAAAATAAACAATGCAATGACTTTCTTTGTTAAACATATTGTTTACTTTCACAAATTCACACTGCAAGTTAATCATTCAACATTCGTATGTTTATTTGTAGCCATTTGAGAGATTTTTTCATATTTACCATATTATGATTTAATTCATATTTTAAATTACTCATGAATAAAATGTTGATTAATTTTTTTTTGTAATTAGTGATGAGAGTTCGCGATTGGAAATTAGACTCAAAGAAGAACAAATGTCCAACGTATCAAAGTACTTGTTTGTTTGAACGTAAATATTTCCGCTCGATATTCGAAGATTGCATGATGGTTTACTTTTGGTGAAAGAGAAGATGACGAAAATCATAAAGATTATTCGGAAAGAAGAAAGACAAAGTTTAGAAAATAAAAGTGGATTATCTGTTATTGTTCAAGATGAAAAAGGAGTGCGATATTCTGTAATCTTACGACGCAGTTGGTGTGCTAGTATGTACATGTTTATTGGAAAAGACTGGTGTAAATTTGTGAAAAATAATTGTGTCAAAGAATTTGACATTCTCAAAGTTATGTCTTCCCATTATGTACGAAGAGATGTATTTGGCAAACTATATTTAGGGATATCAGTGGTTAGTTCACTCCCTAGGAAATCTACTGAGAAGCTGGTGAATAAAGAGCCGATCAAGTGGTGGTGGCCTAATATGAAGACATCACGGTTTGTGTTGTTTTTAATGTTCAATACCATTAAGTATTTATATAGTGCTCAAATTTATTTGATATTCATGTATGTTTACTCTTCATTTATTTTTACGTCAACGCTTTATTTCACCCATTAGCTCTGGGACTCTCCATATAACGTATGTACGGTACTTGAATGATGTGAGGGTGTGTTGGATTTTAACTCGGGACATGACATTTAATATGTAGGAAAAATGTCGGAGAATCGGTCATGGATGTACCGTGGAATAGTGAATGGAGTTGTGACCGAGGAGTTTAAAGACGGAGTTGACAGTTTTATTGAGTTTGCATTGAGTAATACATCAGTAGCAGTTGATCCGATGGGTAACATCCGATGTCCGTGTTCGGCTTGTAAGAACAGAAAGTGGATATCGACATGGGATGTGCAGCATCATCTGTATACGAGAGGATTTGTTGGCCATTATGAGTTATGGTCGTGTCATGGTGAGTTGAATATTCAGTCGTCTGCACCAGCTAATTACTTTGCCTCCACAAGTACGTACGTAGACATGGTTGTCGATGCTGCTGGTCCGGAGTTCAATATTCATGAAGATCAAACAAATGAAGAAGTGCCGAATGATACAGCTCAGAGATTTTATCAGTTACTTCGAGATGCTGATGAGCCATTATGGGATGGTTGTGAGAAGCATACACGGTTGTCTGCAGTGTCGCAGCTATTGAATTTGAAATCTGAATTTCATATGAGCGAGAGTTGTTTTGACCGGCTTCTCTTACTGGTCAAGAGCATGCTTCCTCAATCAGAGAGGTTACCTGCTGACTTTTACCGTGCGAAGAAGATGGTGAATGATTTGGGGCTTGGTTTTATGAAAATTGATGCATGTCCGAATCACTGTATGCTGTACTACAAAGAGGATGCAGATAAGACATCATGCTGTATTTGTAAGCATGATAGGTTCAAGCCCAAGAGAGGGGACAAGTCAAAGCAGAAGGATGTTCCGTATAAGTCATTGCGGTACTTTCCTATCACACCCAGATTGCAGCGATTGTTCATGTCCTCGAGGACAGCTGGACATATGACATGGCATGCGGAAAGAGTCCGTCGCGACGAAGGTGAAATGAGTCATCCTGCCGATGGTGAAGCTTGGGCTCATTTTAGCCGTACTCATCCTTACTTCTCAAGGGATCCACGCAACGTACGGCTTGGTTTATGCACAGATGGTTTCAATCCTTTCGGAGGCTCGGTGGCATCTTACTCATGTTGGCCAGTATTCTTAACACCGTATAACCTTCCGCCAGGCATGTGCATGAAGCGTGAGAATCTGTTCCTTTCATTGCTGATTCCGGGTCCAAAAAGTCCAGGAAAGAATATAGACATATATCTCAGACCGTTGATTGATGAGATGAAATTGTTATGGTCAGATGGTGTGCAGTCTTATGATGCATCCAGAAAACAGAATTTCAATCTGAAGGCTGCATTAATGTGGACAATAAGTGACTTTCCAGCCTACGGCATGTTATCTGGCTGGAGCACACATGGGAGGTTGGCATGTCCTTATTGCATGGAGGATTCTAAATCATTTGTGTTGAAATCTGGGGGAAAATCTTGTTGGTTCGATTGTCATCGGCGGTTTCTACCCAGTGACCATCCTTTCCGAAAGCAAAAGGATTCTTTTATTAAAAATACAACTGTGATGGAGGAGGTAGATATGGAACGGGTCTGGTGGAAATATGGCGAGGCGGGTCCAGAACTTACCGACTGTAACACAACTGGCTGGTAGTACCCGACAAATCCCTGGCTTTGGGAAGGATCACAATTGGGTGAAGCAAAGCATTTTTTGGGAATTGCCTTATTGGTCAACACTTTTGATACGTCATAACCTAGACGTCATGCATATAGAGAAGAATGTTTTTGATAATGTGTTCAACACAGTTATGGACGTCAAAGGTAAAACGAAGGATAACGTCAAGGCACGGGTCGATTTGAAAGTACTTTGCAAACGTCCAGAACTAGAGCTACAGCATGTTCAAGAAAAGTGGTGCAACCTAAAGCTGCATATGTGCTTGGGGCCAGACAGATTAAGGAAGTGTTGCAATGGTTAAAGCAATTGAGATTTCCGGATGGATATGTCTCGAATATTGCGCGTTGTGTAAATGTCAACGAGGGAAAAATATACGGAATGAAGAGTCATGACTGCCATGTTTTCATGCAAAGACTGATGCCTCTTGCTTTTCGTGAGTTGTTGCCGAAACAAATATGGGGAGCAATGACTGAGCTGAGTCAATTCTTCAGGATTTTATCTGCATCAGAACTCAAAATCATGACTTGCAAAATATAGAGCAAAATATAATTCAGACAGTCTGCAAATTAGAGAAGATATTTCCTCCAGCATTCTTTGATTCAATGGAGCACCTGATCATCCATTTACCATATGAGGCAAGGGTCGGAGGACCAGTACAATTTCGATGGATGTATCCGTTTGAGAGGTATATTTCTACATCTCAATTTATTGCCATTACGACGATCTTTTATATTACTTATATGCATTTGAATTATTGTCGTAGGTGCATGCACGATCTTAAGATGAAAGTCCGTAACAAAGCACAAGTTGAGGGCTCCATTACTCAGGCGTACCTCATTGAGGAGATATCGAACTTCTGTTCGATGTACTTTGACACGGAAATACGAACCCGACGCACTCAACCTCCACGTAATGATGATGGTGGAGATTCCGAGGTGTCAGACCGACTCTCTGTATTCAAGTGTGCCGGACGGGCGTTCGGATCTTCATCTACTCGCGCACTCCAAGACAGAGAGTTGGTAGCTGCGGATCTACGTGTTCATGAATTGCGAAGAACTAGACCCTTACATTCAGTAAGCTCTCCACGCTTATTCGTCATCATTTGCGTGCATTACTGCAGAACCTAACGGTTGTGTGACATTTACATTGCAGAGTTTGACTCGGTCATATTGCGACGAATCCACGTCTAACTGACGTGCAGGTTGAAAAGGAACGGGAGAAGTCTTTTCCTACTTGGTTAAGATCTCGAGTATGTGTCTAATTATTTTGAAACATAAGTGTTATGTTTTTATGCAGACTGAGTTGAAGTCATTTATTCAATGTTTGTCTATTTATCTCATAATAGGTTGAACAAGGCTTCATTCCCGATTCTAGAGTACAACAGATTAGTTTTGGCCCCTCGAAGATTGTACGTGTCTATCCAGGCTACATTGTGAATGGATACAGATTTCACACGAGAGATTATGGACGGAATAAGTCTACGATGAACAGCGGCGTATGTGTGAAGGGAAGTGCCTATAATGAAAATGAAATTGACTATTATGGCATTCTCGAAGAAGTCATTGAACTGCAATTTTTGGGACAAGACAACAATGTATTTCTGTTCAAGTGTCATTGGTTTGACCCGACATCTATTCGTCATGACACAACATATGGATTAATCGATGTGAAGCATAAGTCCAAATTGAGTACATATGAGCCATTCATCCTGGCGGCACAAGCCCAACAAGTTTATTATTCAAATTATACATCCCTCAAATTAAGAGATTGGTGGGCTGCATGTAGAGTGAAATCAAGACTATTCCCTGAGTATGAGCTTCTCCCGACTGATGATGAGCTCGAAGGTGTTAATGACAACTTTTTCCAATCAGATCGGAGTGACGCACGAGAGTTGGCAGCTTCTACGCAGTACAATGTTCATGATATAAATGAAACAATTCCTTACATAAGGATAACGAACAAGAAGAAGTTGACCCAAATGTCGCTGAGCGGGAGGTGGAGTCTGATGTGGAGGAAGACTCCCAGATGATGAGGATGAATTCCAGGATGATGATGAAGATGATGCTGAATTAAACATGTCTTCAGCATCTGATGATGAATATAGATAATATACTGCATATTTTGTAAGAAATTGGTGTTGTTGTTCATTACATGTTCATAATAAATTGCTACTTCAAATTGAGTGCTGATGACTTGCTATATCTTTATTTGTATCAATAGAGATATGGTACGTGGAGGACGCAGTCGGAGGGTTGCCACGTCCGTTGGCAGAGGGACTGCCTCCGCGTCCACGTCTGCCTCCCCGTCCAGGTCCCGACAGTAAATTCATATGTTGTATTTGAAACAAACTAATGTGTATAAATTTTGCATGCCTCCACGTCCCAGCGAGGTAATTTCTATATTGTTGTTATTGAAATTCTAATTTCAATGGTAGAAATTTTACCAGGGACTGCCTCCCCGTCCACGCCCGTCGTCCCAGCGACAGGTAAATTTCTATATTGTTGTTTATTTGAAATTCATAATTTCTAGTGTATGAAATTTTGCAGGGACTGCCTCCCCGTCCACGCCCGTCGTCCCAGCGACAGGTAAATTTCTATATTGTTGTTTATTTGAAATTCATAATTTCTAATGTGTATGAAATTTTGCAGGGACTGCCTCCCCGTCCACGCCCGTCGTCCCAGCGACAGGTAAATTTCTATATTGTTGTTTATTTGAAATTCATAATTTCTAATGTGTATGAAATTTTGCAGGGACTGCCTCCCCGTCCACGCCCGTCGTCCCAGCGACAGGTAAATTTCTATATTGTTGTTTATTTGAAATTCATAATTTCTAATGTGTATGAAATTTTGCAGGGAATGCCTCCCCGTCCACGCCCGTCGTCCCAGCGACAGGTAATTTTCTACATTGTTGTTTATTTGAAATTCATAATTTCTAATGTGTATGAAATTTTGCAGGGAATGCCTCCCCGTCCACGCTACCTTCGTCTTCTTCCTCACCACAAGGTAAACATATGTTTCAATAGATTAGTATGTTTGGTCTCTTGCAATTTATACAATAAAAGTGTACTAATTGTTTTCAACAGAGGTGGAGAGCCAGCATCCAGCAGCTGAGGAGGGGCCTCAGCTACCAGGACGACAACCATGCTGGATCTCAGGGTAAAGTTCATCATCTCAGTGTTACTGTATTTGTTATTTAGGATATACATTTCATGTAGAAAATTAATGTGGAATTGCAGGGGGAAGATAGATCCCAGTCCTGCTTCCCGCTATATTACGACGTTGATCCACGCACATATTCCAGGACCAGTGGATGCATGGAGAGAATTCCCGGTGCCAGTCCGGGATTTATTATTTGACATGTTTACGGTATTTTTATTTTTTAGAAGAGTTGAAGTCATTTATTCAATATTATTAATTTAGGTTTATTGCAGAACGTTGATTAATTTTATTTCTTTACAGCGGAGGTTCGCGTTCACGAGACCCGAGGATCTCCCTCGGGCTCGAGCCGTCTGGGAGATTACGGCCCAGACTAATTTAAGAAAGTCGATGTGGGAGGCACGGGACAAGGCAATCAAGACCACAGGGAACCGGGATCCTATGGCTTGGGTGGATTACGGCCCTGTTTGGCTGCGGACGGACTATTGGGAGTCCCTTTGCGCGCGTTGGGCTGCTGGACCATGGCAGCAGCGGTCACAGGCGGCAATACGCAACAGAGCAACTCAACCGGAGAAGAATGTGCATACTAGTGGATCCGTATCTTATGCGACCCACAGTCAAAAATTGGTAAGTATTTTATGTGTTCGATTCATATATACATATGGATTATTATTGTGAGACTAACTAATTTTGTTGAATTCTAAGCATCACGACCTGGAGCGTGCCCCTACTTTCCGCGAGTTATTTGACCGGACTCATAAGCGGAAGGGGACGGATGACTATGTTACCGAGAGTGCCCGCACGATTGCTGTAAGTCAAGCTTTAAATTATGAATTCAATTATGATATTAAAGTAATTTGTTTTCAATAATTTAATTTTAAATTATTTTACAGGAGACGTACGACAGGACGATGGCGGAGCGCTACACAGAGGGCACTCCCCAGCCAGATTTGGATGCGGACGCTTGGGTCGAGGCAGCGGGAGTGCCGAGGAAGGGTCGAGTGTACGGCTTTGGGGACAGCCTGGATACTCATCGAGTGTTCCTCATATGCCAGTTCGATCGCTTCTCCGGCACACGCGAGTTCATCTTCTGCGCCGCCCGTCAGTGGTGTAGAGGACATTAGAGGCATCATTCGGGAGGAGCTACGTACAGAGCTACAGACGCAGCGGGAAGAGCTACAGACGCAGCGGGTACAGCTACAGGCGCAGCAGGTACAGATAGAGACGCAGCGGCTACAGCTACAGACGCAGTTCAGCGATATGGTTCAGCAGTTCATGTCAATAATGCAGGGAGTACGCCCCACACAGCCAGCAGCTCAGGTCAGTATTAGTATTAATTTCATATACTTAGGATTGGGCCGGCGTCCAACACGATTGGTTGGACGTTCAATTGACTTCTAAAAAAACCCAAGTATATTAAAAGCGTCAAAACACAACCCGGGGGTCCAAAATCCCAAATAGGGATCGGATCGACGTGCCGTTTTCTCCGACACGACGGGTGGGTTAAAGTGACGTGTGGAAACTGACGGAATCCAATTTGGATCCCCGGATTGGTTGGCATTCAAAGGACGGATCTAAAAACACCCAAGTATATATAAATGGTCAAAACACAACCCGGGGGTCCAAAATCCCAAATAGGGATCGGATCGGCGTGCCGTTTTCTCCGACACGACCGGGTGGGTTAAAGTGACGTGTGGGAACTGACGGAATCCAATTTGGATCCCGGATTGGGTTGGGCATTCAAAGGACGGATCTAAAAACACCCAAGTATATATAAAAGGTCAAAACACAACCCGGGGGTCCAAAATCCCAAATAGGGATCGGATCGACGTGCCGTTTTCTCCGACACGACCGGGTGGGTTAAAGTGACGTGTGGGAACTGACGGAATCCAATTTGGATCCCCGGATTGGGTTGGGCATTCAAAGGACGGATCTAAAAACACCCAAGCATATATAAATGGTCAAAACACACAACCCGGGGTCCAAAATCCCAAATAGGGATCGGATCGGCGTGCCGTTTTCTCCGACACGACCGGGTGGGTTAAAGTGACGTGTGGGAACTGACGGAATCCAATTTGGATCCCCGGATTGGGTTGGGCATTCAAAGGACGGATCTAAAAACACCCAAGTATATATAAAGGTCAAAAACACAACCCGGGGTCCAAAATCCCAAATAGGGATCGGATCGACGTGCCGTTTTCTCCGACACGACCGGGTGGGTTAAAGTGACGTGTGGGAACTGACGGAATCCAATTTGGATCTCCGGATTGGGTTGGGCATTCAAAGGACGGATCTAAAAACACCCAAGTATATATAAAAAGTCAAAACACACAACCCGGGGGTCCAAAATCCCAAATAGGGATCGGATCGACGTGCCGTTTTCTCCGACACGACCGGGTGGGTTAAAGTGACTGAAATCCAATTTGGATCCCCGGATTGGGTTGGGCATTCAAAGGACGGATCTAAAAACACGGCCAAGCATATATAAATGGTCAAAACACGCAACCCGGGGTCCAAAATCCCAAATAGGGATCGGATCGGCGTGCCGTTTTCTCCGACACGACGACGGGTGGGTTAAAGTGACGTGTGGGAACTGACGGAATCCAATTTGGATCCCCGATTGGGTTGGGACATTCAAAGGACGGATCTAAAAACACCCAAATATTAAAGCGTCAAAACACAACCCGGGGTCCAAAATCCCAAATAGGGATCGGATCGACGTGCCGTTTTCTCCGACACGACCGGGTGGGTTAAAGTGACGTGTGGGAACTGACGGAATCCAATTTGGATCCCCGGATTGGGTTGGCATTCAAAGGACGGATCTAAAAACACGCCAAGCATATATAAATGGTCAAAACACGCACCCGGGGGTCCAAAATCCCAAATAGGGATCGGATCGACGTGCCGTTTTCTCCGACACGACCGGGTGGGTTAAAGTGACGTGTGGGAACTGACGGAATCCAATTTGGATCCCCGGATTGGGTTGGACATTCAAAGACGGATCTAAAAAACACCCAAGTATATAAAGCGTCAAAACACAACCGGGGGTCCAAAATCCCAAATAGGGATCGGATCGACGTGCCGTTTTCTCCGACACGACCGGTGGGTTAAAGTGACGTGTGGGAACTGACGGAATCCAATTTGGATCTCCGGATTGGTTGGGCATTCAAAGGACGGATCTAAAAACACCCAAGTATATATAAAAAGTTAAAACACACAACCCGGGGTCCAAAATCCCAAATAGGGATCGGATCGACGTGCCGTTTTCTCCGACACGACCGGGTGGGTTAAAGTGACGTGTAGAAACTGACGGAATCCAATTTGGATCCCCGGATTGGGTTGGGCATTCAAAGGACGGATCTAAAAACACGGCCAAGCATATATAAATGGTCAAAACACGCAACCCGGGGGTCCAAAATCCCAAATAGGGATCGGATCGACGTGCCGTTTTCTCCGACACGACCGGGTGGGTTAAAGTGACGTGTGGGAACTGACGGAATCCAATTTGGATCTCCGGATTGGGTTGGGCATTCAAAGGACGGATCTAAAAACACCCAAGTATATATAAAGTTAAAACACACAACCCGGGGGTCCAAAATCCCAAATAGAGATCGGATCGACGTGCCGTTTTCTCCGACACGACCGGTGGGTTAAAGTGACGTGTAGAAACTGACGGAATCCAATTTGGATCCCCGGATTGGGTTGGGCATTCAAGGACGGATCTAAAAACACCCAAGAAAATGATGGATCTAAAAATATTATTGTATTAAGTTTGAGAAATAATCACATGTTTTAAATTTCATTTTTGAAAATACTGTATTTCTTTTATTTATTATTAATGTTTCTCATTTTAATTTGTTTTAATATAGGATCCAGCTCCAGACGATGACGAGGCAGGGACAGCAGACGATCCAGCAGATCTATGTTGATTTTTGTATTCATTATGCTATATGATTATATTTATTGTATCTTATGATTTTATGTTGATTGTTAGTATTTGTTAATTTATGAATATGTAGCAGGTTTGACATTGTAGCAATGTATTTTTATTTGTTTATTTTAAAAAAAAATATGTGTATTTTCCGACGGATTTTCCGACGGCTACGTATCCGTCGGAAGTATAATTACCGACGAAAAATACCGTCGGTAATGCCGTCGGACATACTGACGGATTCGCCGACGGATATAAGTCCGTCGGAACTGATAAATTACCGACGACAATATCCGTCGGCACGTCCGTCGGCAAAATACTGACGGATTGGCCGACGGATAGTATCCGTCGGAAAATATACATTACCGATAGTATCGGTCGAAATACTGACGCCTTTACCGACGGATGAAATCTGTCGGGGTTTCGACCGAATTCCGACGGAATTTTCATCCGTCAAAGTTCTGACCAATCATTTCCCCGACGAGTGTTGGACGGAAAGCGGTCGGAAGGCGCCTTTTCGACGGATTTCCGACGGATTCAGTCCGTCGGTAATCCCGCTTTTTCTTGTAGTGACAGTGAAAGCTTAAAAAGTCTCTTACCACAATCCTCCTTCAATGGCAACTAATGTCAATTGGTCAAATAGTGAAGTTAAGAATCTCAATGTTGCACAGCTCAGGACATGCTACAGGTAGATGTCAAGAGTAAACAGAAATTTACATGATGAAGATGAGAGCTCCATATATGGATAATATGATTACTCTCAACCAAAATTAATGGACAAATTATTAGGAAATTAATCTACTGTGACATTTACCACCCAGAAGAAATTATGCAATGTCAGACAGAAAATATGCAAATTGTGAAATGTAAATCCTAGAATTATCATAAGATTCATCACAATTCCCGTCACACTATTTATATTGCTAGGCGGCTCCATGGAACCAGAACCATATCTGCCACCGCTGCCCCCATATGCGCTAGACCTCCACTTCCCTGGCCTCCAAGACCATCACCGCCATATGCATTTGCAGGGGGCCCACCATATGTTGGAGGATAGAACCTGGCCCGCCGTAGTTACTCCCGGGCGGCACTCAGCATATGTTTAACAAGATGATAGGGGAATCAGATCAATCGTATTCGACGGAGGCAAGGAAAGCAAAAAGAGGTGGAGAAATTTTTCTGAGGGGCGTAGGACTCACCGAGAAACCGAAACCCAAACGGCCACGCCGTCTTCTTCTTCTCTGCTCCCCCCGCGCATCGGTCACCGGCACAGGGGAGTCCCCCATCAGCAGCACGTCCAACAGCCCATCCTCCGCCGCACCACCGTCATCGAGTCCACCAGTCCATCCCGATGCCTCCGTGACTACCACCATCTCGGCCCTCCGCCGATCAAAAGTGCCTCTAGAGAGAGAGAGAGAGAGAGAGAGAGAGAGGAGAGAGAGGGTGGTCGAACGCCGTGTCGCTCCCCAGAATTTCACCACCGACGCTATCGTTGGCTGGTCCTCCGGCCGCCCCTACACGCAGATGAGCCCTATCTTCATGCACTTGAGCACCTCCGCCATGGGAAGTGGGACTCCATAGAAGAGTGGAGCTCCCCGTGCAAGGTGGTGACGGAGGGGTAGTTGGTGAGGCGGTGCTCCTCGCCGACGATCCGGAAGCTCAGGACGTGGATCGCTTCGTCGAGGACCTCCAGGCGCTCCATGCTGGTGGCCGCCGGGGGCCGGACACCACGCGCACCTCCCGCACGGTTCTGACGCTGCTGCCATCCCTGACCAGGATGTGGCAGCTCTTGACGAAGTGCTTGTAGGCTTGGGGTTGTTGAAGCGCGGACGACGAACCAGACGGTGGAGATCGGGGAGGCGACGGTCTGGACCACGACGGAGCAGCACTGGTTGCCCCGACGATCCTCGGGGGGATCGGGCCGAGAGCTGGTTGGAGCTGAGGTCCAGCATCTAGAGCGCCCCGGAGAAGACGAGCAGAGGAGCGGGATGGGAGAGAGCAGAGAGGCGGCGTGGTGGGAGAGAGAGAGAGGAGGGGAGGAGGGTCTTAAAAGATTTTTTTTAAAGATATGTCAACGGCTTCTAATAGCCGTTGACATACGTTACATTCTCAACGATCATTCAAAGCCGTTGACAAATCTATAACTTGACGAGAAAAATTTATTTTTTATCAACATATGTCAACGACCAATTTATAGCCGTTGACATCTGTAATTGATGTCAACAGATATTAGAAGTTGTTGACATATGTTAAATTTTTTGTCAACAACTATAAAGAGGCCGTTGACATATTGTGTGCTTATGTCAACAACCCTCATGACCGTTGACATTTGTTATTTATGTCAACGACCTAATATAACCGCTGACAAAAAGTCGTTGACAAATATCATTTTCTTGTAGTGGGTATTGGATAAACTTTTCATTTGCTTTATTAAAAGAAAATACCCTCATGATATAAATGAAAATTAACTGCAATGGTATTTTTTAAGGTATTTGATACTAATGATGCTATAAAGGGCCATATGACAAGTACCGACAGGAATTTTTAAATAAAAAAAGTACCTGGAAAATAACTTCAGTGGTGTTTTTTTAAGTATTTGACATTAATGATGCCATAAGGGACCATAGACAAGTAGCAATAATATTTTTGAAATAAAAAAATACCAACCATTTCCAAGGAATTATCTTTAGATGCTACTGTACATATGAATTACATGTCCAAAAAAAGCTGTACATATGAATTATCAAATAATGTATCGTGCAATAATTCAACAACTAATTTAAGTATGTACTCTCGTGCAATGTAAAGTGGGCGATGGGTTGGACCGAGGAAGATAGAAATTAAGGAATTGTTTCGGAATATAATTTGAGTGATTTTACTTTTTCAAAAGTTAAAATCACCCAAAAAATTTATGGAGATCAATTTTTAAGACTTCAAATCTAATGTTTTATTATTATCCCTCTTCTCTTTATCTCTTTCTATTTTTTCTCCACTTTTTAAATTTTTATTTTTAGAAAATCTACAATCATTTTTTATCATTTGAGAATTAGAGTGAAAAAGAATAGAATTTCAATTATTAGAATTTCAAATCCTCTTTTATCACAATATTTCCAGAGTGAGATTCTAATGAGAAAGAGTGAGCAAGAACCGTCCAGCAGGTCTAATTTTTATATTATTCTTTTGTTTTAAGAAATGTTTATTGCAAGAAGGATCTTGCAATAAAGTATCTTTTTTAGCATTTTCCTTTTAACTTTTGCCCGTTCCTATAAATTAGTCTAGATTGCGAATTTACGTCACGCCTTTTTCTTTAACTTTTTCTATTATGTTAATGTATCTTCAAATTTTCATTTTCCTTAATGGTATTGACAGGCTAAACTTACGCCTACACTGCATATTGGCAAAAAAAAAAAAAAATTTAATGAATTACACGAAGTTGGACTACGCAATAGACGAAAATTGTGGGAAATTCCTTTCCTGGAGCAGAGAGAACCGCACAACTGAACTTGTGTTTGTCAATATGCAAGTGATCAATCTCTGAGGACTTAAAGTTTTGTGGAGCTTTTTGTCAGAATTGAAATTAGATTTTGGGAGGGAGCTGGTTGCGAACTTGTCTGCTAATATGACAACTCATAGTTTGTGAAGTGCAGCATGAAATTACAGCAATTTTTGGGGTTTAATATCAAATCAAGCAGGTCCTCACCGTCAGCTACAAATCATTAGAAGTAGAGGAGTTCCATAAGAATGTTATGAAGACAGTGGTAAGCGCCATGGGAAACGCTTATTACAAATAACAGTCTTACAAGATGGTCGAGCTAGATTGTAGGAAAACAAATCTTATTTGCTGGCCGTCACAAACATTGAGAAAAGCAAAAATTGAGAGCTCGGCTTCTCTTTTTGTATTATCAAATATCTACACAATGACAATGGCCTAAAGGAGGGTAAGACCATCGGCCATACTTTGTATTCCTAACATGTACATAATATAGAAAGATTACATAGAAGCCGATCCAAACAAGATCCGAAGATCTGTTTGTTGAAAATCGAGATGTATATAGCATGAGCAAATAGAGACTATCTATTCAAAATGGTTATTAGAAAGATCAAAAGTATGCAAATTCAAGGTAGAAACACGATATCACTTTTTTTGAAGTCATTTTGCACCTACTATGGTGCAATAAGATGATGACAAACTCGTTTTAAGATATGACGACTCAACAATATTGCAACATGAAGATGCACTCTAAATCACACTATCAAACGAATATTTTTTAGATCAGTTGCTAGTTCTTATACATCACAGTGGAGAAGTCATAGGAAGAAGACCACAGTCGCAAGAGAGAGAGGAAAACGTAGAAGAAAAAGATAGAGCACTTTTCTCTCTTCTCATACCCATTGTGGTAAAAAAAACCCATTAAGAGTTGGTGACCGTTTAGACTCCAAAATCGATAATGAATCCAAGAAGAATTCAAACAATGAATCAAAAGTCAATAAGCAAAAATAAATATAAAGAAAGCCACGTAGAAGGCCAACTAGATCTCCACGCGTGCGCCACACCAAGGCAAGGCAATTTGCACTCGTGTGAGATATGGCCCAAAGCCCATTAACTCAAATGGGTCCTCCTCCATAACTTTCTCTAAAGATCACAACTCCATGAAAAAAAAACAATCATATAAAGTTGATGAACTTTTTCTCAACTTCTAATATGGGATAAACATAAGAATCAATCCAACATGAGATGAAAACCTCACAATAGAGAGCCAAGAACTCTTTATAGAGTTCACCAAATCAAACAAAATCAGAAGCAAACTTTTAAATAAAATTCTAAATATTCCAACATCTCTCTCTTAACAATGGTAAATGTAAAAAAATACAATACTGTCAAGTGCTCTCAATCAAGATAATTACTATTGATTACTTTTTTACGATCTCACTCAATCTTGTTGTAAGGCACTTCTTACAATAAACATTTCTCAAACACTAACCTCTCATGCATTTCAATAAAACTGGTAACTGTGCAATGGCATACAAAACATACATCTCTGGGCAATGTGCATGAGATGTTGTGCAGAGATGTTGAGACCGTGTAGGACATTCCGACACCTGAAGGGATCTTTTGGCTGCTCAGCTTGCTCTGGAGGAATCAATCTTGTTATAACATATATACTAACCAGTGCTCAATAGAAAGGGCATCTCTTTAATTTCCATAAGAGAAGACAAAGGGAGAGAATAAAGTTGGATGAGATAAAACTATTCAACGTTCTTGGCAACCGTTAATACCCTCCAAAATCCATTTAGTTGGATACTTCAAGGGCAACTTAGAAAGGTGGCATCTATGTTCCCATTGTCATGCCAGAAACCACACACATCTCCACAAATAACAAGTGTTCACATTTCTAGAGTTAAAGAGTCTCACCTTCCATGGAGAAATGGTTAATGTGCTCAGAAGCTGGTCCCCCTCAAGTTTGAGATGGCAAAGGTGAGCCCTTTGTACACTGTAGCTTTACTTTTGCTCAGCAAAGACCACCAAAGGGTAATCTGACATCTCTTTCACTAAAGATGAAAACAAAGAAAAGAAGAAACCAAAACACCACTGAATGTCTCTCCTCTTTTGTTTCTGTCTGTGTCCAACCTGTCTGGCCATGATCCACCGAACCAACCTTCTCTGATCTGCGTTTTATGGTGGTGTTGTGGGGTCACTTGCACCCCAATCTGGAAGCAATTTCTGAGCTTCCACAAGGGAAGGGAGGAGCAGCTATTAGAATAGGATGCTTTGCTTTCTGTTCTTTCCTGTGTATGCGTCTCTTTTCAAAAGCAAACTGCCGCATCTTCCATCTTCTTCCCATGGTTAGGGTTTACCCAGGCAGCCTTCCATCCAGGATAAAGCAAGAAACAAAGTTCAACTTTCTCCATTAAGCCGCTTCCTTGCCATGAGAAGATGGTAAAATCACATAGTACCAAGCGAGGCTTTTGTATTATCATCATCATAATTATCAGAGACTTATCCCATATTAGACAAGAGGTGAAAGCAGACATATGCATAAAATAATACATCTCTCTCCATTTAATATCATGTGAATTTAGGATGAATGACTCAATCCAATAAAATTAAGAGCCTATGAAATGTCAACGTGGAGACTATTTCACCAACTAAATCAATCAACATTTGGATTCGGCTGGAGCACTAAGCTCAAATTTCAGATGTTGGTTTCCTGTCAAAAACATTTAAATACAATTTTCCAAACAGAGGATGACCCTACAGATCAGATATGCTTAATTCCCAAATGATTAATGATTCTACTAATCTGATTATAGTTCTGGATTTGGCTGATTGGACGTTTCCATATGTTGCTCTGTATTTCATGATCCGCAAAAAACTACTTTCCATTTTATTCCCGAGTTATGCCAGAAACTTATCAGACTATTATATTTCCCACATTATACCCAAACACAACATTCCAGCCTGTTACATCGATCTTTCCCTTCCCCACGGAGACTGTCCTATTCATCGGCACTGGTAAGTATGCGCAGCTTCCAAAGCTTTTGCGGATCAATGCTGTTTGAATGGTAGCCAAGGTGAGCTTCCTACTCAGCTCCTTCCACCTTCTGTTCTTCCCTCCATGTGTTGAGTCTATGTATGCCACCCCACCTAAACCACAGTTGGATATTGATGCTCTCTTTTGCTTCCTACCCAAACATACATATGTACTGCCGCTGCAACACGCACTTCTCTTCCTACACCGCTGGGAGCCTCCCCTCTGAGCTACTGGTTCAAGACATCTTGATCTCTTGTGGGTTCTTTTGAGTTTGGCTTCTTGTAGGTCCTGGAGCTCCAGACCTGCATGGCAAAAAAAGATGGGGTTCCTGCCAGGCGGCAGCTGTTAGTCTTCTGGTTTCTCTTCTTCCTCCTAAACTGTGCGCACCCGGCCGACCCATTGACGAACTCCACGGCCTCGCGCCGAACTAGGAGGCTGTTCTCTTCTTCCCCTCCACCATCTCAGTCCATGGAGCTGCGCCACCGGCCGTCCAACTCATCCCAAGAGTTCAAGACCAGTGCTCATGAAGTTCCCAGTGGCCCGAACCCCATCTCCAACAGGTAGCTCCACATCCACATCATGTCGGTGGCTTCTCATGTTGTCTGCGGTCGTAGAAAACGAGATTACATGTTAATGGGAGATGTGGAGGGCGCCGTCAGCTTCTCCCCTCGTCCACTTCTTCCGGTGGCTGGCTTCTGAAGTAAATAGGAGGATATGTTCCCCGTCAATAGCTGTGTAGCAGCTGAAATATTGCAGAGCTGTGGCTGTGTTGTAGAAACCCATGACAGGGGAAGACATCCATGTAGAGAGATTGATGGTTTTAGATATTGTTCTGGTTCACGTATTTTTTTTTTTCAAAGAAACAGTAGATGGACGTTATCACAGATTCCGTATGGAAATTTGTAAAACCATAGCATCTATATGGTGTAGATTTCAACGTTCCCTCCTGTCCAATGTGATTTTGTGGGTGAATAAATGTACAAAGCAAACAGGGGATGCATCAACGGATGTCTCGAACTCTCTTTCTGTTCATTTTTCTACTTTTTCTTTCTCCCTCGTGATTGAACGTCCGGTAGAATGTGAGTTTGGAATTCCTTTCGCTTTTGGACAACTGTTAAAGAAAACTATGCTTGCCCCACCGTGTGCCATGGTGTTAGCCTTCTGTTTCTCACAGGGCGCATATTTAGCTGGTCACAAATGAGGCAACGATTCCATTGGGGTTACCAAAGAAATGAACGATATTGGGCATCGAGCCCGTTTGAAAGCCTTTCAATGTATATGCAGGAAGGGGTTATGATCCTGTTCCCGTCAAGGTTGGACAGAAAATTTCATGGGATCCTGATCTAATCCTTTCCCGTGGCCCAACTAGGCAGAAGTTCAGATACTTCACATACCTAGGACTATGAACTTATCTAAAAGTGATTTTGTTGGGAGGTGTGACAATGGGGGAAAGGTAGACAGTGTACATCTTCAAATTTTATCAATGAACGATAGCATCATAGCTGCATCTACGTTGGAACTGCCTTGAACTGTCCAAGGGATCGATCTGTATTTCATACTGCAACAAGGAGTGTCTGAGGTGAGAGTACGTGAATGAAGACAGAGAAGCCATGCTTAGGTATAGAAACTATACTCGATGCTCATGTCCATGCTCTGTTAAGTTAAGAAGGAAAAAAAATACTTAATAGATTATATGCATGCACACCAAGTACACCTTCTAATCTAATATAAACCTACTCCCCTGGGCACTAGTCAGAGAGCATGGCAGAGACAAGACGGACCTGAGCTAATCCAAAATGACATCGATCTGTGATGATTGCATATATAGGTGCAAGCAGATGTAGATTGCAGAACGGCTTCTTTTTGATCCGTGCAGTAAAAGAAAACCTGGGGCAAGGTGCGTCCAAGCCTTATATGCCTGACTGGTGTAATCCCTTTCTGGCAACTACAACATACATGGACTGGGTAATTACACAATCGAGGACAGGGACGAGTTACATCTCTCCCGTCATTGCAGGTACAAGCAAAGCATAATCCAATATGGAAATTGGAAAAGCTCATCCAACAAAAGCGAACAAGTATCAATTCTCAGCATCTAATAACAGTGTTACAGTTGTTCTACACAAGCAGCAGGGTCACAGGTGTGCTAGTAATTTCTTTACAAAAAGCTCATGTCACCGGACTGGTTTGATAATTTCATTTGTGCCCTTGCCTAGAGATGATCCAGAGAACTCAGTAAAATGGCCAGCAGTATAACACAGTCAGTGCCATTCCAAACCTCCAACTGTGGTGGAACCCATTCCCTCCCACACCTCACTGCAACCCACTTCCTCGCTGTCGACCCCTTCCCTGTCGCAGTCCCACCATCCAGCTCCGTTACCATCTGAAAAGCACACAAGTTGGTGTGACAGAAAGTTTATAAGATTCCAGCAAATATTAAAATGGACGTAGAATTGACGAATTCAAATGCAAATAGGTTGTCCCATTGATCTGGGATTTGGTTCATACAGTGATTAAAAAGAGGCTTCTCCATGTTATCCCTGACTCTGTGATCTCTTCCCTTTTGCCTGGGTTTTGGGTCATCGCCAAGCACCAACAATAACCTCTTAGCAGCAGGCCCCTCGTTTTCACCTACATATCCAAGAACAAACAACGTGCACTTCCATAATTACAGATGCAAAGCAGAGATACCTGTGGATAGATGTGCATTTTCAGAATGATGTTACTAAACAAACACGGTTGCACTAGCTTCGATACTAAATCATACGGTTAAGATAATGGTTGGAAGGGGAGAGTATACAGAGGCAGAAAGCAGATTTAAAGAAACCAAAACAGTGTGCATAACACAACGATGTAACCAAATAACAATTTAGAGAATGTAATAATCTCAAATTCAAACATCATAACTAAGGTATCAGACACTGCACGGATTTGTACATAAGGATGGCTCAGAGATTAAAGCCCTCCATATATATCTTAGTAACTTAGGTTTAAATCCCCGCCCTCACATTACCTACCAAAAGAAACAACACTGGGTGGAATCCACGAACCATTCCAGCAGACAGAATTTCTTCAAATATATCCTTGAATTCATTCGGGACTTGAGTAAAACTGGGGTTCGAGAAGAATATGGTCCTTGGGTTCCCTTTATTGGAACTATGTTCTTATTTATTTTGTTTCTAACAGCTCAGGTGCTCTTTTACCTCGGAAAATAATACAGTTCCCGCTCACAATAAAACATCCATTGTAGGAAGATGTATCCCTTTTTATACTTGAACAAATCAATAGTTGAAATGGAATCTATGCAGGTGTAATCCATTTTTCATAGTCCCATTGCTGCCATGCATGTTTCTTCAGCAAAAAAGCAAGAATATGGCAACAAAACAGGTCTCACAGCATTTTCTGTTATGCCCAGAAAAGAAAAGGCGAGACAACGTTTATATCGCGGTTTCCTCCCAGATGTTGAAACATTGACAGAAGAACTTCTTATTATAAATAATGAAAGAAAAATGCATGATTTGAACAACCAGCTAGTTTATCCATTCAAAAGGAGTAGTGCAAGTTTTGAGCCCAGGAGCAGCCTCAAATTAGAATCCACAGGCACAGATACACTACCACGATGAGAAATAGAAGAATAGCCAGCCTGGGGAAGGAAAGACCCTATTGTAATTATTATCCAAGTGATAGAACTGCGAGGATGGTCGTCTTTGTGAGAGGATCTGATGACAAACAAATACCTGCAGAGTTTACAAATGGGTCTTTCCTCTTCCTCGAATCGTGCCGGTCCTGCCTAGAATCCAACTTCAACTCTCCTCCAACTTCGCCACCCTCACTGGAGCTCGCGCAGTCATCTCCTCTCACAGTCGCATTGAACCGACGAAAAATAGACCCATCAAGCGCAAGGCTTTCGCCAATTTTGGCGCTTGTCGACCCAAAAGGGCTGCTGATAGAGCGAACGGACGAGAAACAGCATCCTTTCTCCTACCAGGAGAGAAGAAGGGGGAAAAAAAAGGACGGAAATTTTAGCTGATGATTCTCCCACACTGGGTCTCTCTGCTGACAGCGGAAGGAGAAGACAGATTTCAATTCTCGGCAAACCTGCGCTGATCTACTGGTGACTGCCGGCTTGGTCTTCCCCAGCTTCCGGTCCAGGAAATCGGAGAGAGAAACCACCTTATTCGAAGGTCTGACCGGCTCCCCTTCCTTCGGGAGACTGGAAAAAATAGAGAGAAAGAAGCTCACCTGTAAGATTTCATATGGGACTCTCCCTCGGTGCTGCCACGCGTTCCCTACAGCAAAAGATCAAACCTTTTCGTTCCGAGCAGGAAGGAAGGATGAAGGGGGCGCCGGCCGAACTGCCTCACCGTGGCACCATCCGGTTTCATCTTCTCGGCTCTAATCTCGTCGAGAGTTCAGATGAAGCTGAACTTTCTTCTCCCACGGCCCCTTCGACGTCCAGGCGGCTCCCATGGCGTCGGATGTCGGGAAGCGTCGCCTTCTGGAAATCCCTCCCACCGGCGCCAAAGCAAATTTTGGAGAGTTGTTGCTGCCGCCAGAAACGGGAGTCCGGCAAGGTCTGGTTAGTTGTGGGCCCTTTAGTGGACGCCGGGCCGGCCCACAACGCCGTTCTATTGGGAACCCTAGTCTCCATTTTTCTTTTGGGAGAATTAATTAGGGGTCCCTGTCAGAGTGTTGACTTAATTTATCAGAAGCCATATAATCCTTACTTTTTGTGTTAGTTTAATTTTTAGTCTCTGCTTTTAGTTTCTAGTCTCTACTTTTTGTCGCTCAACATTTAATACGTCTTGGAAGATGAGTCGTCCTTTTAATATCAATTTTTTCCTATTTTACCCTTCCTTATTCTGCTCTTTCCCTATTTACATTCGTTACAGGCTCCTTTGTATCAATTACAGTAAGCTTTTATGTCAGTTACAGTAAACATTTATATATATTACAGTAAGTCTTTTTTTCCTTATGCACTCTTACAGTTGCCTTTGTATCAGTTACAGTAAGTCTTTATATCTGTTACAGTAAGCCTTTGTAGCTGTTACAGACTACAGCTATAAGCTCTTACAAAAGAAAAAAAACACTTTATTTGTTTGCAAGTCCTAGGATTCGAACACAGGTCTTCACAAAGATAACATGAGATACCCTTACCACTAAGCTACAAGTACATTTGTGTTACAACAGAACATATAATATATTTAATTAAGTATTGTAGTAAACATAATACTCTATTACAACTTATGTTAAGTCTTGTTACAGTCAATATCATTCCCTGTTACAATATACATTAAGTTCTGTTACAGTAAATATTATCATCTATTACAACTCATGTATATTATAACCTTTGTTACAATATATATTAACTTTTGTTACAATATGTATTAGGCTCTATTACAACTTATGTTAAATCTTGTTACAGAATACATTAAGCTCTATTACAATGTACATTAACATTTGTTACAATATACATTATCCTTTGTTACAATATACATTAACCTTTGTTACAATATGTATTAAGCTCTATTATAACTTATGTTAAGTCTTGTTACAGAATACATTAAGCTCTATTACAATGTACATTAAGCTTTGTTACAATATACATTAACTTTTGTTACAATATGTATTAAGCTCTATTACAACTTATGTTAAGTATTGTTACAGTATACATTAAGCTCTATTACAATGTACATTAAGCTTTGTTATAATATACATTAACCTTTGTTATAATATACATTAAGTACCTCTGTTACAACTTATGTTAAGTCTTGTTACATAAAAGATATGTAGGCTTAGTGTAAGTGATATAAAGACTTACTGTAAACAATACGAATGTTTTCTGTAAGAGATATAAAAGCTTACTATAAACGACATGTACACTAACTGTAACGAATGTAACATAGCTTAATGTAAGTGATATAAATACTTACTTTTTCCTATTTTGCCCTTCCTTCTTCTGCTCTTTCTCTATGCACACTTACATTCGTTACAGTTAATGTATACGTTCGTTACAGTTAATGTATATATCGTTTACAGTAAGCCTTTATATCAGTTACAACAAGTCTTTGTATCAGTACATATTACATTCGTTACAGTTAGTGTATATATCGTTTACAGTAAGCCTTTGTATCAGTTACAGCAAGCCTTTGTATCAGTTACATACTACATTCGTTACAGTTAGTGTATATATCGTTTACAGTAAGCCTTTGTATCAGTTACAGTAAGTCTTTGTATCAGTTACATACTACACTTAAAAGTTCTTACAAAAGAAAAAAAAAACTTTATTTGTTTGCAAGAGTTAGGATTCAAACTCAGGTCTTCACAAACACCACATGGGATATCTTTACCACTAAGCTACAATTACACATGTGTAAGTGATATAAAAACTTACTGTAAGTGATACGAATGCTTTCTGTAAGAGATATACAAACTTACTGTAAACGACATGTGCACTAACTGTAACGAATGTAACATAGCTTACTTAAGATTTGTTACAGTCAATGTTCTCCTTCATGCGAAATTTGGGGAGAGAGAGAGATGGGTTGTGATATTGTGATGATGGAAGGTATCATTGGGGAGACTAAATAATAGATGACTAAATAATTGTCTGCGTGACGAGACTAAATATAGATGACCATGCAGGAAGATATGTTTACAAGGCCTGCTGGCTCTCTCTCTCTCTCTCTCTCTCTCTCTAATATATATTATATATTATATATATATATCTACCCGACGATTGTGATGTTGTTTGCGTATTGAGTTAAACTTAAATTACCTACTATGGTGGGTTTCAGGAAGAAGGGAAACAACTTCGGTGTGGAGATTGTGGAAACTGAGAAGAGGTAAGAGATGTGCAAAAATTACAGTTAATGTACATGTCGTTTACAGTAAGCTTTTATATCTCTTACAGAAAGCATTCGTATCACTTACAGTAAGTATTTATATTACTTACATTAAGCTATGTTACATTCGTTACAGTTAGTGTATATGTCGTTTACAGTAAGCTTTTATATCTCTTACAGAAAGCATTCGTATCACTTACAGTAAGTCTTTATATCACTTACACTAAGCCTATATATCTTTTATGTAACAAGACTTAACATAAGTTGTAACAGAGGTTAATGTATATTGTAACAAATGTTAATGTATATTGTAACAAAGCTTAATGTACATTGTAATAGAGCTTAATGTATATTGTAACAATACTTAACATAAGTTGTAATATAGCTTAATATATATTGTAACAAAGGTTAATGTATATTGTAACAAAGATTAATATATATTGTAACAAAGCTTAGTGTACATTGTAATAGAGCTTAATGTATTCTGTAACAAGACTTAACATAAGTTATAATAGAGCTTAATACATATTGTAACAAATGTTAATGTATATTGTAACAAAGGATAATGTATATTGTAACAAAGGTTAATGTACATTGTACTAGAGCTTAATGTATTCTGTAACAAGACTTAACATAAGTTGTAATAGAGCTTAATACATATTGTAACAAAGGTTAATGTATATTGTAACAAAGGTTATAATATACATGAGTTATAATAGATGATAATGCTTACTGTAACAGAACTTAATGTATATTGTAACAGGGAATGATATTGACTGTAACAAGACTTAACATAAGTTGTAATAGAGTATTATGTTTACTACAATACTTAATTAAATATATTATATGTTCTGTTGTAACACAAATGTACTTGTAGCTTAGTGGTAAGGGTATCTCATGTTATCTTTGTGAAGACCTGAGTTCGAATCCTAAGACTTGCAAACAAATAAAGTGTTTTTTTTTTTTTTGTAAGAGCTTATAGCTGTAGTCTGTAACAGCTACAAAGGCTTACTGTAACAGATATAAAGACTTACTGTAACTGATACAAAGACAACTGTAAGAGTGCATAAGGAAAAAAAGACTTACTGGAACAGATATAAAGGCTTACTATAACTGACATAAAAGCTTACTGTAATTGATACAAAGGCAACTGTAACGAATGTAAATAGGAAAAGAGCATAATAAGAAAGGACAAAATAGGAAAAAGTTGATGTTAAAAGGACGATTCGTCTTCCAAGACACATTAAATGCTGAGCAACAAAAAGCAGGGACTATAAACAAAAAGTAGGGACTAGAAGTTAAACTAACACAAAAAGTAAGGACTTTATGACTTCTGATCTTCTGACAGGGACTACAAATTAAGTTTAACCCTCTGACAAGGACTCCTAATTAATTTTCTCTTTTCTTTTTCTTTTTGGTCTTAACTGCTGCATAGTAAATTGGCAATTTTTATTTTATAAAGAAAAAATATCACATTGAAAGTCTCATGTCAAGACACAGTTACGAACAATTAGATCAATGCTCTGATGACCTAAAAGAATTAAAAATGTAATGATCAAATGTTCTAATTAATGAGTATGTTCATCGTTTTTCACTTCATCAAAATCATTTTATTTTTATTTTTAGAAAATATTAATTAGAGATCTTTGATAGTAGATGGACTTATTTTCTAATCTCTGTCAAGAAAAGATACCCCAAGTAGTCTCGACTTTTGGTGGACTTTAATAATCAGTCTTTGCACTATAATTTCTATCTTTTATTTTATTTTCCTTTTTACCCTTCCATGTAATTAATGTGTACAATTATTCCTTATCATCAGGTATGTATGGTGATTATGTTCATACGTTAATTGATGTTCTCATCTATTTTATCCGACTTCTTCATCTACTTTAACTGGATTCCTCATCTACTTTAACTTATCATGTCACGTCCTGTCATTTAATATGTCCATAAATGTCGGGACGTGAACGAACGAGAAATCAAGAGTAAAATTGAATTATTTGAACAGGGAATTTCTTTATCTATCACATCCTAGCAAAATTCTATTTACTGAACGTGACATATATAAAGCACGAGGAATTTACATAAACGCAAACACTTGTTTAGAGGAAGCTTATTACATAACACTTCTCATTTCAGTCTAAATGAGGAATAAACAAAAGAAAATTGTAGCATTATTACATTCCAACTATTCTATAAGAACCAAAAGCTGAAGACTCGCTGGATGACGGGCAGCACACTCAGCACAGACAACCCCCTTATTCTTCACTCCTATCTGGACCACCTGAAAAAGGTAGGAAGAATGAGCTAACTAGCCCAGTAGAATTCAATTCCTTTAAAAAAGAGCTTAGATGTATAGTCTCAAGAGAAGAATTTGGATATTATTAACACTGAGTATCAAAAGAATGAATGAACGAGTCCACTCAATAACACATGTATAACAAGAGTAATGTAGAAACATGATCAAGAATTTAGAACGGAAGAACTCAAGAACATAATTTTAGAATGTGAGTTTGAACATGGCTAATGATGGCATTACACGGAGGGACAAACGTGTCCACTTGAATAACACATATAGAAAAGTAGAAGCATAATCATGCAACCAGGATAACACTTGAGTTCTGATTCAGATATATGTATTTACACACACATGTA
Source organism: Colocasia esculenta (assembly GCA_014218235.1). Taxonomy (NCBI): domain Eukaryota; kingdom Viridiplantae; phylum Streptophyta; class Magnoliopsida; order Alismatales; family Araceae; genus Colocasia; species Colocasia esculenta. The sequence goes on along the minus strand of CM024759.1, from coordinate 94,080,802 downwards.
TGATATGATGACTGATCAAGCACGTAATGATGTATGCCAACATCCACTTGTCCTTATTGTCCCCACGCGGCCACTGACAAATTCGGGTGCTCCTCCCAGGACTGAATCAGCCCCATTTGCACAGGCATAATTATCAAACGAGTCCAAAGACTCACAACTTGTCATCATAACACACTCACTCTGGTAATGGCTCAAGGGTACACATGTACTCAACATGTTTCACACACAAGGATTTGGGGTTACTTTTACTGATTTCACAATTGATATCTTTACACAGATCAAAGGTAGTTGGAAAGTTCAAGTTCAGAGATATTCAATAGGTACAAGAATCAAATTAGTTTAGGAGGTCCAAGAATGATCCAAAGATGGATAGAAATGATATTTAAATGACTCATCAAGTGGTATAATAGTTTAGAATCCAAGAAAATAGAAAAGTCAACGGAAGAATACATCACGAGGATAGTCATGAAATCTATATGATTGATTGAACCATTCATTTACTAATTCTCATTTAGAGTTGGAGATAATAATATCAATGCGAAAGTCATATTGATGTAAATTAAGGGATGACATGTTTGACTTTTCCTTCAGTAGGAGAGGGCTCCCTTGGAGAAGTCATATGTGTGTTTATCATTTTTCATCGGACCTTGAATTTTTATCATTCTACTAGGTTTACTTGAATTATGAGATTTTTAGGTAGGTCAAATTGTGAGAGATTAGAACGACGCTATTTTGATGGAATCGTCAAAATCGTATTTTTCTTCTTCGGATTGAGAGTTGCCTTTTTATTGGTAAGAGATATGATTTTTCTGACATTTTTATTGGATTCAAATGAGGGGTACTTTCTTATTTACATGTAATATCTTAAGTAAATATTAAAACATCAAATTATAACATTTACTTAAATGTAAATAAGGTATGAGTTTGCAGTCTTGCAGGGGTTCTGCTGACACTTCTGGAAGGAAACAGTCCTGACAGACCATACAGAAATCTGGCTATCTCCACAGTATGGCATTCGAATGTATGGTAGTCGAATGTAGTATTCGACTGTAGCAGTCAAAGTGTGGCATTCGACTGTAGCAGTCGAATTATGTATAAAACTGTCAGTCGAATGTATGGTAGTCGAATGTAGTATTCGACTGTAGCAGTCAAAGTGTGGCATTCGACTGTAGCAGTTGAATTATATGTAATGTTGTAGCAGTCGAAGTATATATGTATATGTAATACTGTAGCAGTCGAAGTGTGGCATTTGAATCAGGTATAAAAAATGGCAGTCGAATTATGTATAAAACTGGCAGTCGAATCATGTGTAAAATGACAGTCGAATTATGTATAACTAGAAGTCGAATCATGCAGTCGAATTACATGTAAATTCACAGTCTGATACTTAACTTTTTAACAGAGTGTTGGATAATCTCACAGTAACTGGTATGATCATATATGTGTACAGGGATGTGCACTCTAGGATTGTAGGGATGATTCTAACCATGTTAAGTTAGAAAAATAATAATATGACTCTTGAAATGTTGTTACTTCTACAGTAGGGATTTCCAATGTAGTGTAAAACACATGTATGTCAAGAACAGTCCAACAGCAACTCGATAGTCAAAACAAGAATTAGATAAGAGAAGGAAAAGAAGTTGAATCCTACACAGGAGGTTTCATAGCAAGTCAAGTGAGTAAGATTGAGAGAGAAAGGAAAAGAATCCTACACATGAGGTTTCATAGCAAGTCAAGTGAGTAAGATTGAGAGAGAAAGGAAAAGAATCCTACCTTACTGATTAGAGTAAGTTTTCTCTCAACACAGAACTTTCCAGAAGTAGGAAAAAAAGGAAAAAGCTTGCAGCAACTGGAGAGATATAATCTTTAGCAAACAAAGAAATAGCAGCACACATCAACTAACTCCCATCACAAGAATTGCAGCCCCTTTTGATCATAAGTAGCAGCAGAAATTGACCAGAAGAAAAACCGAAGAAGGGTGCTAGATAGGAAGAAAATCCAGTAGAAGCTCCATTGGAAAAGTTAGTATGCTGCGTACATGGAGATTTTTATAACCCAAAGCCTTTCTTGTGCGCAAGACACGCAGGCTTACAGGTGTTGGGGTAAAAATCCCCAATTAATCACCCACAGCCACATGGTCCAAGCATCGCCCTACGATTAGCACATGGGTAAAAACGTGTAAGGGATTTAACCCACCATGACATAAGCTTACGTTGCCCATGGTACGTAAGCATGCAAAAATCCCAAAACCCTTGCTGTAATTAACCCATAATTCGGCTGGCCCAAAGATCCTATTGTAAATACATTCAAACGATGTTTGTTTGTGTTGAAATTTCAGTCATAAGCTAATGTTATGATTTTAAAAATTATGATGATTTTATTTTAATTTTTAGAATTTATTTTACACATGATGAAAAATCACCCGGGAAATTGTTGCGGCAGCTTAACCTCGAAGTCCGCGTATCAATAAATCTAGATATTTACATTTATATTATCTCCACATTTTTTTTGAGAATTATGGTGTTATCAGATTTATTTTTCGTTACATTTTTCCGATGTCGCCCTGTCGGAGCGCACATCTCTGTATACGACACTGGGGTAACGTATGTTACCACTAATTAAACCCAGATTCTAATTATTTCAATTTAATGACAAAAAAATGTATAATAACCACATTATTCATATTTTCTTAATACTTTAAAAAAAATTGGGTGTTACATATCATTTGCGTTATTATTACACATTCTCGTACTTAACTATATTCATCTTCTACTTTAACACATGTTAAGTGTTACTTAATGCATTCATAGGTGTACTTTAGCAAAGAGGTCGGTCTTCTCTATTACTTCAACTATTTACACATCTTACAGTAAGATGGTGTGTTTATTACTTTGACAATTTATAATTTTACTTTAACTTTCTACATAACACAATATATCGTATATGTAACTACTGTATAGTTTTAAGATAAGAGTTTGAAGTCGTTATAGTATGTGCGACAGTAAGTTAAAATGCATGAAACTTAAAGCCATTGTTGACATTATTTAAAGTCTAAGTTCGAAAGTGTTAAAATAAGAGTTTGAAGTTATTAAAGTATGTGTGTCTGTGAGTTAAGTGTGTGAGACTTAAAGCCATTCTTGACATGACTTAAAGTCTAAATTCAAAAGCATTAAAATAAAAGTTCGAATGTAATAAAGTAAAAGTTCGAATGTGTTAAAGTAAGAATTCGAAGTCATTAAAATATGTGTAACTGTGAATTAAAGTGTGTGAGACTTAAAGTCACTAATGACATGACTTAAAGTCTAAATTCGAATGCATTAAAATAAGAGTTCAAAATCGTTAAAATATGTGTGATGGTGAGTTAAAGTACGTTAAACTTAAAGTCAATATTGATATAACTTAAAGTCTAAGTTCAAATAGATTAAAGTAAGAGTTTGAAGATGTTAAAGTAAGAGTTTAAGGTCGTTAAAGTATGTGTGACGGTTAGTTAAAATGTGCGGGACTTAAAATCACTGTTAATATGACTTAAAGTCTAAGTTCTAAGGTATTAAAATAAGAGTTCAAAGTTGAAGTATGTGTGATGATGAGTTAAAGTATGTGACACATAAAGTAACTATTGGTATATGTGTCACATACCAATAGTTACTTAAAATCACTGTTAATATGACTTAAAGTCTAAGTTCTAAGGTATTAAAATAAGAGTTCAAAGTTGAAGTATGTGTGATGGTGAGTTAAAGTATGTGACACATAAAGCAACTATTGGTATAGCTTAATTAAAATCTAAGTTCGAAGACACTAAAATAAGACTTTGATGGCATTAAAGTAAATTAGAAGTCGTTAAAATATGTGTGACGATGAGTTAAAATTTGTGGAACTTAAAATCTAAGTTCTAAAGCGTTAATGTAAAAGTTTTAATTTGTAAAAATATGTGTGACAATAAGTTAAAATATGTGAGATTTAAAGTAACTATTGATATGACTTAAAGTGTAAGTTCGAAGACGTTAAAGTGATAATTTAAAAGCGTTAAAGCAACAGTTGCTTACGTCCAAAAGACATAAAATGTCACTTGGAGATCGTCCAGTACAGATCCCCAATAAAGTAGGGACTAGAATCTAACACCCATAAAAGTGTTTGGACTTTTTCACACAAATATTTTTAATAGGACCTGCAGTTAAGGCGCTCTCACTGACAAAGACCTACAATTAATTTTCTCTACTTTTATATAAAATAGTAATTTTAAAAGTCCTATGAGTTCATAAGTTTTAGACCATACGTCTAAGTCTATTGAAGTTCCCTTTAATAAGGAGAACATAGTAAAGTGATAGTTGTGGTTTTAAGTGAAATTGCTCAATGTTCACTGATAAAGAATTGAGTATTTGATTTATATCTTATCATAAAAAGAATATCTGTGTATAAATTCAACTCGAGGGCATGTAACTGATTTATTTCAAATTCATCATTCATAATTTCAAATTGGATGTTAAGCATTTCTTTATAATTCTTCAATTTAAATATTAAAATTGAGGATGATGAATGTGGTCATAGTCCATTATAACTCAATTCCTCAGGGCAAGTATGTTGAGAGGGGTAGAATATGGTCATAAATCTATAAGTCCAATTCCTCTTATCAAATTTATTGGGTTTTTTTTAGGGAAGAGAATATGGCCATAGCCTATCAGATTCCAATCCCTCATGACAGATCCATTGAAGGAGAATGTGGATAGAGCCTACTAAAACTTGATTCCTCATGTCCACATAGCCTCCATTGGTTTGGGCATGAATGGGTGGGTTGCTTTTCAGTGGAGCCTACTAGCCTGCCAAGTAATCTCCTAGCTGTTGAGGGAGAGTCCTCTTAACCACACATATTGAGATAAATGCGATCATAGTGAGGCACGCCCTCGAGACCCTAAAGCACAACAATAGCGACGAGACATTTTCCAGTGACCTTGGAGCATGGTGACAACAATAAGACGTGCCTCATGCTTGACAAGTTTAGTCATAAGACATGCTAACCCATAATCATGAATACTCCACACACATAGGAGCCTCCAACTGCCCCAAGGGCACATCACATAGGGAGAAGAAAAGACTGTGGGACACAAAGGAAACCTGAAACAATGTTGATAAGAGGATTAAGGAAGACCACATTGTAAGGCATCCATGAAGACACAGCATAAACAAGATACCTAAAAAATCGCATCATTGTTGGCATTCAAAACTGGACACAAAAAATAATAAAACTCATAGCTGGAGAACTTTTTATCACCTTTTATGGACAAAGAATTTCTCATGCGATCGAGGATGAATAAGGATAAGGGAAAGATCTTAGGGTCACGAGCCATTCTCATCTCTACCTGTAGAAATATCCACATGAGTATCAGAAGTAGACATGTTCTCCTCCAATTGGCTTGACCTCAACTCCACCATCCATGAGAGAGAGAGAGAGAGAGAGAGAGAGAGAGAGAGAGAGAGAGGATGGCAGTTGACCTAAACCTCTAAACTTGACCTAAGGTATAGGTCATCATCATATATTTATAGACTTTGAATTTTTTCACAAAAACTCAATAATTATCTATAATTACCATCCAACCATATCTATCTAGAATTCTATTAATTGTGTGTAAGCCTCTAGACCTAAATGTCTGTTTAATTTCAATCTATTAAGTAAGGAATATCATCTTAACTTAATTAACATAGTACATTATCTAATAATGGATCTAATGACTTTTCAATTATCAAAAGTATTAAGCAACACCTTATGATTCTAAATGACACTAGAGATGGGCAACTCACGTTGGGACCTTTCTGTTCCTCATATTTTACATAGCTCTAGACTCTCATTCATACAACGGCCCAAGTCGTACTAAGGTATAGTCTTACTGTCAAATCCTAATATGTCTTATCTATATAAAACCATGTACATTAGATTCATCAGAAAACTTATTTTCACAGTGACTACTCATACCTTGGTAAAAGATTTCTAAGTACAAATCAATAGGACATTCTCTCTCTAACTTTTATACCGAGAGTGAATGATCTTATATCATCAACACAATATCTTCGCGAGATTTTCTTTGAATTCGAATAGTTAACTATACATAACTATAGATTTGGAGTTCTTATGTTAGTAATAAAATATCCAATCGTCTTTAAGTAAGATATTTTGATGACTCAAATTTAAGATCCAACTGTAATACTGTGACTATAAAATACCCTGGTTAACTAGTATGAGAACCATCTAGGATTCTAGATTAGGTTAGTTCTATTAACTTATTCATGCAATGAGCATCTGCACATGTACCTTAGTGTCATCACATTGATGACTATAAGATTAGTCATCATCATCATATAAGTAGATATCATCAACACTACTCTATTTAGATCTTCAATATCTCATCTTGAAAATCCTATAATTAAGAAAATTTAGAATATGTGTTTCTAGATGACTGATCTCATTATGATTCAGTCATCATTTTATGTTTTCAGAAATATCATCACATCAAATGATAAACGTACATAAAATAACAAGATGTAATAAAAATGATATTATTTATTAATACTAAGAATAAGATAATGTCATTATATATCATTTTATTAACTTGGCATACATCTCTTTCACACACAAGGTCTGCTCTCTAGCTACACTCTCTCGAATGCCTAAATCGACAAACTTGAGCACTCGACTCCCAATTCATCTTTCTACTGTCCTCATTGTCTCACGTTTCACTGACTTAATTATTAAAGAATTTTTCCACGTGACAACATTTGAAGTACTCTCTCATTGTTTGTTCCATTTTATAGGTTCTTTGAAGTATTTCTCCCATTACAAATCTCAAAAGTGTGTAGATAATATTCGACTTTTACTAGTAATGTAGTTATTTGACTTTAAAATCTAGAGCTCTGGGCCCAATTTAATAGACGGATAAGACCCTGTTAATAGGCCTCGACAAGTTGAATAGGCATAATAAAATTTGCAAAGATTTAGTGGCATAGGATAGTGTATCTAGCTTTAATCGGCTAGATAGGTTGTTACCCAAGTCTAAATTTTGAGGTGGATTTATTTATGAGGTCTAATTGAGTTAATTATCAAACCAAGACATTAAAAAAGAAAAGTGAACTGTCCTATTAATTAAGGGATTGCTTACTAGATTTTATCCTATACAACGATCAAAACTGACATATATAATCATAAATTAAATAAAATATTTAATTGTGAATCATTTTTTATCCAAATTTGATTTTTGATGGATATAAACCACAAAATAAAATAAAAGATTCTTCATGATTTATTAGAAAAAACTGTTTCTAATTGAGCAAATAAATCTTTGATAGTTGGTACACTGGACTCGATAGAGCAGGAAAAGGACGCGCCATCCGTACTGTGGGCAGGCTGCTTGTAACCCACTTGTGGCGGCGGCCCAACAAGTCAAGCTAATGTTGGAAGGTTTCTCTTAAATCCTTTTTATCATACTTTTTCTTTTGGGCCGGTTTGTAGGGGTGTCAATTGGGTCGGGTCGTCCGGAGGTTCGGAAGTCTAACCCGGTTTTAACCGGGTTTGGGCCGAAAAAATGAACCCGTTAAAATTTTTTGGCCCGGCCCGGCCCGGCCCAGAAAAGAATAGGGCCGGGTTTGGGCTTTGTGAGGTCTGGCCCGGTAGACCCGCCGGCCCGAAAAATATAAATATAATTTATATTAAATATAAAATTTATAAGTAGAATGAGAATTATATGTATTTTTTCTACCATAAATCTACTCAAAAATATAATCTTTTATAAGTTAAATGTTAATATAGATATAAGTAAAATATATATTATATATATATATATATATTAAATTATATATTATATAAATAAAAATATTTTTTTATTTTTTTCGGACCTGGCCAAACCTAACCGGACTTTTTCTGGGCCAGGCCGGGCCACCTATACCGGATCTACCCCGGACTTGGGTCGGATCCAGTAAGGTCCGGCCCATTGACATCCCTACCGGTTTGATTTATAGGTTAGGTGGATTAAAATTTTTTATTTATTTATGACGAATAGAGTAACTCAGCCTTAACTCAAAACGATTTAAGCAATAAAAGAGACTGAATTATTTAAGCTGCTGTTATCCTAGAACAGCATTCGAAACTAAAAAGATGAACTTTTTGAGTTAAAAGTTCCTATTAATGTTATCGTGTTTGCAACTGATTTAGTGTACGAGGAATAGTGGATCTCATTAATATGACTTACCGAAAAAATCCTTGCATATTTACACAGATTCTAAGAGGTGGTTGAGCTGCTGGACGTCTGTTGGTGGGATATCCTTGGAAAGTTCGACTGCAGGATGCCTCTCATAGAGCACGAATTATGTTGACTAGCTCGGGCTTCTTCCGTAACCTGATATAATTTATTTGTGAATAAGTTATCTATAGATAATATAATATAATTTATAATATTTTTTATTTAACAAATAAAATTATCAGAGTTGAAAACTTATCAGATCTGAAAAGGAAAATACAATATCATAACTTATACAAAATAACTATTGATAAAGTCTTGATAAGCTATCTGAATTATCAAAATAGCTTTCTATAAACCAGAGCTGATAAACCCTCTTTATCACAATATTAGCCATGAGCGTATCGGACCGTGCTAGGAAAAGAGCAATCTTTGCACGATTGAGTCACCTCTTATAGGTGAACCCTCCCCCCCCTCATGAACAGCCCCTCGCCCCACGCATCCCCCCTCCCCTCCCCGCTGCACACACACCCCCCTCCTCCGCTTTCGACAGCCTCCTCCCCCCGACCCCCACCCCCTGATGCCCCCGTGCATTTTCCCCTCCCTTATTTTGGCACCCTGTGACAGCCCCCTCCCCCTACTTCTGGAAACCCCCCCACCCTCTGGCGCTTCCCCCTCCCCTCCACATTGCACCCCCCGGCAGCCCCCACCTGCACCCTCTGAGCCCCTGACGGTGTGAGGAAAAGGTTGGGGAAGAAGAAGGTCTTCATGGATTTGTCGTCTATACCATACTGTCCTAGGAGAAATCCAAGTCGATGCGGTACATCGATTTGGTCAATCTTGCTTTATCAGGGGTTATTTGGTTATCAACTTTTTACATATAATTAGTCACTACAAACATAATTAATTTTCGATTGATCTCTAAAACTATTGTCTTAAAAATCCCTCAAAGTATTTCCATTAAACACATTAGTCCCTACTGCTTCTTTCGGTTGATAAAATTAAACCCAATCTAGGTTAAGTTGACCATAGTTTGTAAAAATATTAAAATAGCCCTTAGTTAGTTACCTTGATGACTTCTCATTCATGGAGGGTGCCAAGATTGTGGAGGCTCGGGAACTCTGCCACACCGGCACTTGTGAAGATGAAAGGGGGCGACACTAAGGAGGTCGTAACAAGGCACCAACATGGGGCTTGCCCATGTTCCGCAACATCTGGTCTCCCACCTGTGTGTGCAAAGTGTCCTCCAAGCTCTTCCCAGAGAACCTCTAGTACTTCAGCCACTAGCAGAACAACTCTCCTAGCCTTGAGTATAATCGCTGATACATATCTGCTATCTTTACTCAAAGTAGCTTTGCAACATCCCGAGCAGAGAAGATAGGAAACATTTGGCACAATGGTTGGAGGAGGAGGGGGGGACCACTGTGATCGGTGTGGATGCCTCCCATTTCTTCTCACTGGAGTCATACCTCGCACGATCTCAACAAACTTCTCTCAACGTGTAGGAACTGACCACGATCTGCTATGAGCTTGTCGTCATGCAGGAAGGTGGCAAACCACCTCATAGATGCCCTACACAAGCGCCTCTACTACCCGTCGACCCAATTATTGTTGGAGAGGGTGATAGAGGACTAGACATGATGAGCTTCCATTGTTCATGTACGGGGAGTCGCTCAGTGGTGTTGTGGCGCTACTGGTGTACATGAAGCATAAGGGCCGATGGAGCAGGCTGGTGCACAACAAGGTCATGTGCAGAGTGTTGTCCAAGTTGAAGCCAACATGGTCACTGGAGAAGCTGTTGCTAGCGATGGCCTTCATGGACTCAACTGGCTAGTACCCATGACGAGGCTGTTGGGGAGCTCCTTCAAGGTGAGATGGAAAGAGAGGTTGTTCAGGAGTAGCCCCAACATAACGAGACTGCAAAGGCCACTAGCATCCACCAGAGTTGGTGAGGGTGGTGGAGGAGATAGGGAGGAGAAACTAGACTTGCCGCTGGTGGTGGTGCATATAGGGAGGAGGGCGGAGGATCTCTCTCTCTCTCTCTCTCTCTCTCTCCTCTCTCTCTCTCTCTCTCTCTCTCTCTGCACCATCTTTTGAAGCAACACTCGCGCTCTCTCTCTCTGTGGGTATGTAAGTGGCGGCCATGGCGGTGCACAGACAAGTGGATGTGACATTAGTCTTGTCAAGTGGCCTTAAAAAGATAAACTTTCACCAAGATGGACATCTATGTCATGGTTTGGCTCTCCACTTCCCCCACACCTACTAGTGCACCTCCACTGCCCTTTGTGATGGCAAGAACCCCTTATGGGACGGTGCCCTTAATTGACCCCAGTTCCTCGACCACAAAGGCCTCTACCCTGCCCTCCCCATCCTCCACATCTTCATTCGTGCCCAACGCCTCCTAGACAATCACAATAGTGGCGTGGTCGGCATCCCCCATCATGGAGCTGCTCAACATGATGATGATGGTGGAGCAGGACACCAACCACAATGCCCCCATGTTTGTGGATAGGTTCAGGGAGGTGCTCTCCTACTACTCCTACATGCTCGAATGCTTGGGGGTGGAACAACAGAGCAATCGCATGATGCGGACACAAGATGAATGCGACTTCAAAGCCATGGACTTGCATAGCCGATCTTCTTATGGTTGAGTGATGATGATGGGTTGTTCACCTAACGTCTTGTATGTATTTATTTATCATATGTTTAGCTTGGCCTGTTTTGGTTGTCATTATGGATCTTTTGTTGTTTGGAGGTTTATTTAGTTATCTTTGTCTTTTGTGGGTTTGGATGCAAAACAATGTCTCTATATAAACTTCTTGTACTCCTTTTGGAAAAAAAGATGAGATTGAACACTTTTTACCCTGATATTGGTTGAGAGGATCGCCCCCTTCTCCTCCCCCTTGGCGACTGAGGTGATCGTCGCCCTTTCATTTGTCTTCCTCCATCCCTACTTTCTTCCCTCTCCTGTCCCGCATTGTTGCATGCATTAGGGATAGCGACGGTGGCAACAAAGATGTACTTGTGGCTGAAGCTTAGAATGTGGTGTGTTGCGAGGGGGCAAGGTGGGTGGGTGTTATGAGCCACTAATGATGTGCCGATGGTGATGTGGCACTGGCAGATGCATGTGACGAGGTTCAAACCGATGCTGCTAAAGCACCGACACCTCGGCATAGGCAAGGCTACTGTTGGCAACTTTCTTCTCCAAGAGCGAGAATTGCACGTTGAAGGAGGCCAGCGGATGAACAATGCGTGGGGTTGGGGGCTGGGCAGAGGGATTTAGGAGGTGAGAGTAAAGACGAGAGTAGTTTAGAGTTTTCACATATATTTCTAATGAAAAAATAAAATATTTTATCGAATATTCACTTCTTTTAACATTCTCAAACTAGATGAACTTTTACCCACGTTAGATGTTTTGAGGGATTTTTAACATAATAGTAGGATTTTAAGGATCAATCCACAATTAATTATATTTGTAGATATTAATATGCAAAAAATTCAAGAAGAAGATTATCGTGAGTTTCATGGTTGATCTTATCGTACCGAAATAATGCGGCATAATCAGATCATCTCACATTAGGAAAAATCCGAGTCTTTAACACGATGGATTCAATCTCTTAATTTTGTTATTTATTTCTTTTGGGGAGATCAAGGGAGGACACTGGAAACATTGTGGAGAGGGGGTTTGAAGTGTGAGGCCCAGGCGGCAGATCGCATGCAGGCTGGGCATAGCCAAATTCTTGAGGGTGATACCATACATATAGTTTAACTATAGCCTCTATACTTGATATTGACGGTTAATATATATCTCGTGAATTTTGTACTCAGGGCCTTTGGAGAGCTTTTTTCTTTCTTTCTTTTGGAACATTGTCTGGGGTTAAATTAAAAGAATGAAACCACGCCAGCCAATCTTTCGACTTTGAACTTTTATGCTGCTGTGTGTGTATTTCCTTGATAGAGATAACGAGAGAAAAGCCTAACTAGCTCTTTTTTCTTGCTTGTTCCTTTGAGCTTTATGCTGGATTTTTAAGTGTATAACTAGATAGGAAGGCATGCATTGCATGCTTTCCCCAAACCACAATGCTTCATAATTGATATGAAACCAGAAACTAACCCGGTCACCCTTAAATGGAGGGGAGATCGGCTCGAGTGATTAAGATGGATTGTCATTTTCGTCTTTTTTTCTTCCTTTTTTAAATAGATGAATTAATTTTAGTCTGTATCAAAACAGCCCTACCGGCCCACCATGCTCTTCGCACAAGGTCCCATATTTTGACTCGTTGATGGAACCATCAAACAGATGACGTTATAAGAGGCAATCAAGGGTTTTGAAGCATCTGCCAGTCTCTGTGAGCCCTACTGCCCTAGCTCTCGTCGTTGTCCCCTACTCGGAGGGGAGGGGGTTGCGCCAATCTCCCTCTCATCTCTCCGTCCCCGTCTCCGTCTGCATTAGTAGGGTCCATCCCCGTTGGGTTTTGTCTGCGTTCTCCTATCGTAAGAGTTTTTGTTTCCCCTCGTCTGTGTCGCCGGGAGGCGGCCCTCCGTCCGTAAGTTTCTAGCTGCGACTTAGTATATGTCGGTGTTTCTTTAGTACGTTCGTTGTTGTTTGTGTAGACATGGTTTCTGTTGGCACCAATGATCGTTGTCCCAGATCCGACTCTTTGGTTTGGCTGCGCACTTGATTCGTTTGCCCTCATGGTCCCTTCTTTGTGGAATGCAACTTTGTCTTGGTGATTTCTCCTCTGTCCGACCACATCAAGCTCCTCTCCGATGGTATTGATGACCGGGGGGTGTATCTACCCCTGTTGTGTCTTCGCCGTCTTTCGCCGGCGAGCACCCGACAGTCTTGTGCGGACGATCCGACAGCTACTCTCTATTCTTGACTGCGTTCGCCGGCGAGCAACCACGACAGTCTTGTGCGACATCCGACAGCTGCTGCATCTCTATTCTTGACTGCGTTCGCCGCCTATTTTCAGCGGAGGGCGGTGCACCCTGCTGTGCTTGTACAGTTGTACCCTTGTCTGTTTGAATGAATGAAACGCCATTCTGTGTCAACAAAAAAAAGTATCTACCACGGTTGTGTTGGACTTATGTTTTTGAATTCAAGCATTTCTCCATGTGTGGTAGTATGTGTGTTGTTTTGTCCCATATAGATATCTAAGGAAGTTTGAAGGCCTTAAATATTAGGTCCTTTTTTACATACTTAGATATGTTAAGGGGACTTACACGCACACGCGGGCCGAGCCCAAACTAGGTGGTTCCGGGGGGACCGAGCCGGAAACCCTTTAATCGGGCGCGTCGCACGTGATTATCGCGCACAGGGGATATTTTTTATTTCCTTTTGTTTGTGTGCTGTTTTCCTTGGATTCGATTTTTCCTTTTGTGGGAACCAATTTGGAGGCGTGCATGCGTCTCTTCGCGTGGGACGGTGTTGGCGTTTTTGCAGTTTTGGGAAAACAAAGCGGCGGCTTCGTTCTCTCTCTCTCTCTCGCTCGTCTCACTGTGCGCTACGAACAAAAGGGCCGCTTTCGTGTGTGGGGAGCGGGCTGTGGTTCTTCGGTTTTTCCTGTCCTGTGTGAACCTCTGCTGGGCGAACGGCGTGTGCGCGTTGTTCGCTTCTCTCCCGTGCGCGTTGCTGCTTCTGCTTCGTCGCACTACTGTTCCCTGCATCGTACATGTCTGTGGCTTTTCTGAGGCGATCTGAGGTGATTCCGTGGGCGACGTTCGTGTTGGAGTGCACCTGCGAACGCCGCGAGTGGTTGTCGGATCTTGGGAGGATTTTGCCAGCGAGCCTCTGCACCGTAGGGCGGCAATATATCTCTAAAGACAGTCGGCACGCCGACGCTTCAACCAGATAAACATTTCTTATCTCTGTGAACGTATCATCTGTCTATTGCATACATCCATGTTACGGTGTTTCTTACAATTTTAGAGAATATATTGCATCATAGACATGGTGAATGTTAAGGCATCAGGGTCTGATGAGGCTAGCGCCAAGCCCGAGAAGTTTTTCGGGCAAAACTTCAGACGTTGGCAACAATGATGAAAATTTGGCTTACTACGCTAGGCTTTTCTCCGTTATAGAATCAGATCCTCCTTCGATGATGAAGAGGAACCTGCCGTAGTGCTCCATAGAGAGTTTAAACAGAAGGATTATCTCTGCCATGGGAGAATCCTGTCTGCCCTCTCCGATGCACTATTTGATGTGTACTGCTCCACAACTTCGGCCAAAGAATTATGGAAATCTTTGGATAAAAAATACAACTCTGAGGATTCTAGTTTAGAGAAGTATACTGTGGGGAAGTTCCTGAACTTTAAGATGGTTGAGGGAAAAATGTGGTTGAGCAGACCCATGAATTCCAGATTCTGATTCATGGTCTTGCTGAGGGAGACATGCCATTGCCCGAGAAACTTCAGGTCTTGTCTATCATCGAGAAGTTGCCTCCGAGTTGGGAAGATTTTGGCATGACTCTTAAGCATAGGAGAGGTAAAATCTCTCTAGAAGATTTGATGATTGCCCTAAATATCGAGGAAGAACATCGGAAGCAACAAAAGGATGATGATAAGGGGATGCCTGTGGATTTTACTCCAAAGGCGAATTGGTGGTAACCTCTTCGGACAAGAAGAAGAAATTCAAAAATCAGAAAATGAAGAACAAAATGAAACCCAAACAGAAGATTCAAAAGAAGGATGGAACTAAGCCGTGCTGGGCTTGTGGACAAGTTGGACATTTTGCCAAGTTCTGTCCTGAGTGAAAGGATAAGAAGAAGAACCAAGGCAATGTGCCCAACACCAAGGCACAAGTCAATGTTGTGACTGCTAGTGCTGGCACCAGCGATGGGTTTGTTTCCTTTAACCCTGAACTAAATTTGATTTATCAACCCAATGAATGGTTAGTTGATACAGGTGCTAATGTGCATTGTTGTGCTGATCGCTCTGCCTTCCTTACTTATCAGGTAATTGAAGGTGCTTCCGTGACCATGGGGAACCATTCTGCAGCCAGGGTGTTTGGGATGGGACGTGGACCTGAGGTTTACCTCAGGAAAGGTCCTGTCACTACATGAGGTGCATCATGTTCAGCGGTCCGACGAATTTGATTAGCGGTTCTAAGTTAGTTCGTGCTAGTTATGAGTTGATATTTAAATGTAATAAAGTAGTACTGTTACATTTAGGAACCTTTATTGGAAAGGGTTATCTTCATGAGGTTTATTTAAACTAAATGCTGAGTGTGTTTCTTTAAATAAATCTAGTGATAGTTTTGATGTTCGTTGCTCTTATAATGTTGAATCTTGTGATGTGTGGCATGATAGATTAGGTCATGTTAATTTTAATACTGTGAAAAGAATGATGAATCTTGACATGATTCCTAAGCATGCTATAGATGCTAAGAAAAAATGTGAAATTTGTGTGCAATATAAACAACCTCGTAAACCATTCAAATCAGTTGATAGAAATTCTGATATTTTGGATTTGATTCATACTGATTGTTGTGAGTTTAATGCGTAATAACAAGAGATCATAAAAGGTATTTTATTACTTTTATTGATGATTGCTCTCGTTATTATTATGTTTATTTGCTGAAAACGAAGGATGAAGCTTTAGATAAATTTGTGGTTTTTAAATCTGAAGCTGAAAATCAAACAAATAAATCTATTAAGAGGTTAGGTCTGATAGGGGTGGAGAGTTTACCTCAAATTTGTTTCAAAATTTTGTCAAGATTCTGGTATAATTCATGAGGTTACTACTCCATATAGTCTTCAATCTAATGGTGTAGCAGAACGTAAGAACCGAACCCTTGAAGATATGATTAATTCCATGTTAGGCAGTTCTGGGTTACCCAACTTCATGTGGGGGGAAGCTCTATACACTGCATGTCATGTGTTAAATAGAGTACCAATAAAGTCTAGGGATAAAAGCCCATATGAGCTGTGGAAGGGTCGGAGGACAAGTTTGAAATACCTTAAAGTGTGGGGTGCCTTGCAAAGGTACTAGTATCTGAACACAAAAGGAAAAAACTTAGTCCAAAGACTGTGGATGGTATCTTCTTGGGTTATGCTCAAAATAGTTTTGCATATAGGTTTCTGATTATTAATCAGAAATTTCTGGAATAGATGCAAACACTATTGTAGAACTTTGTGATGCTACATTTTTTGAGGATATATTTTCTATGAAGACGAGAATACCTCAGTCTATCTCCAGTGCTTCAACTAGAGATGAGTCTACTTATGTAGAAGTCTCATTATCCTTGGTGGGTGCACCTTCCTCAAGTCACTCTAGATTAGATGAATCTAGTGAGTGTACAGAGTTGAGAAGGAGCAAGAGGCAACGTGTGTCTAAGGACTTAGGCCAAGATTTTGTCGCCTACAATATAGAAGGTGATCCTATGACATATAGAGATTCTATGGCTTCTCCTGAAGCTAAGCATTGGAAAGAGGCCATTAAAAGTGAAATGAACTCCATTATCTCTAATGCCACTTGGGAGTTGGTAGATTGCCTCCTGGTTGCACCACCATAGGATGTAAATGGATGTTTAAGAGGAAATAAAAACCTGATGGGTCAGTAGATAAGTTCAAAGCCCGCCTAGTTGCTAAAGGATTCAAACAAAAAGAAGGGATTGACTACTTTGACACTTATTCTCCTGTTACAGGATTACTACAATCTGAGTGCTGATAGCACTGACATCTATATATCATCTCGAGGTCCATCAAATGGATGTCAAGACTGCATTTCTTAATGGAGATCTTGACGAGGAGATATATATGGATCATCCAGAGGAATATGTACTTTCTGGAAGCGAGAATAAAGTCTGTAAATTAGTCAAGTCTCTTATAGTTTGAAGCAAGCCCCAAAGCAATGGCATGAAAATTTTGATAGAGCTATGCTACCTTTGGCTTTGAAATTAATGACTCTGATAAATGTGTGTATGCTAAAATGAAAGGTGATGAATGCATTATTTTGTGTTTATATGTAGATGATATTCTGCTTTTGGAACTAACCTTTCTATTGTAAATGAGACAAAGGCTCTCTTGAGTGGTAAGTTTGATATGAAGGATATGGGTTGTGCTGACGTGATTTTGGGGCTGAAGTTGACTCGCTCAACTGATGGAATAGCAATTTCTCATGCACACTATGTTGAGAAAGTGCTAGAGAAATATGGCTATAGACAAGTTAAATCTATTGTCACACCCTATGATCCTTTAAAGACTCTCCACAAGAACAAGAGTGGCGTGGCTGTGTCTCAATTATGGTATTCACAAATAATTTGCAATTTAATGTATTTAGCAAATTGTTCTAGACCTGATATTTCTTTTGCAGTAACAAAGTTAAGCAGGTTTACCAGCTGTCCGGACAGAACACATTGGGATGCATTAAATAGAGTACTCAAATACCTGAAAGGGACTATATCCTTGGGCTTGTGCTATGGGAGGTTTCCTGCAGTCCTGGAGGGATATAGTGATGCTAGACTAGTTGGATTGCTGACACTGCTGAGTGTAAAGGTGTTACTGGTTATATTTTTACACTTGGAGACGGTGCAGTTGCTTGGAGGTCTGTTAAACAGACGATTATATCCCGTTCTACATCTGAGGCAGAGTTGTGTGCTTTGGATACCACAGTAACTGAAGCTGATTGGCTAAAGGGTCTTCTTACTGAAATTCCCTTGATTATGAAGCCAATTCCTCCTATTTCAGTGAACTGTGATAATCAACAACAATAGCTCAGATTAGAGTTCTAAATATAACCAGAAACAAAAGAGACATGTTCGAATAAGATTAAAGTATGTTCGTGAGCTAGTGTCTCAAGGAGTGGTGTCATTGGACTTTCTAAGTTCAAAGGACAATGTTGCTAATCCACTCACTAAAGGACTTGATTATGAGAAAATCATGAGATCCATTAAGGGAATGGGACTGAGGCCTATTTGGTTTCATCTATAGCAGCAACCCAACCTATCTGATTGGAGATCCCAAGAAGTAGGTTCAATGTGGTATAAACAAGTTATAAGGGTGAACCATAAGCATAAATTAATTGAGATGTAATCTCAAAGTTTCTTCCCTGGATATATGCTTGACTGCTAGTAAGGAGGAGCTTAGGGCTCTTAATGAGTCAAGGTCTTATTGACAGGATGCTTGTAGTACATCCTTGGAGAACTCACCTATGTAAGTGTAACTGTGTGGCCGCAGTGTGG
This sequence comes from Colocasia esculenta, assembly GCA_014218235.1. Lineage (NCBI taxonomy): Eukaryota > Viridiplantae > Streptophyta > Magnoliopsida > Alismatales > Araceae > Colocasia > Colocasia esculenta. The sequence continues at coordinate 94,062,400 of CM024759.1, read as the reverse complement.
GGGATTTAGGCAACTCTCCTTAACACTTATGAAACAAGATTCGGGGGCATGGCCGTAATGTACCAACCCAAAAGGATCAACCGTCGCCCGTGATGAGTTGTTGCAATTGACTTTCACATATAAAAGGTTTAAGTTCAAGACTTAGTTCATGTGACGGAACGCCTCGGTCAAGCCCGTTAAACTAATAACGTACTTGATCCGAGTCCGCCTCCCGCGAATGGGCCGAAGCCTCGCAAGGGATACCAAACCACAGTCCGTGTAAACATAAATGAACACCACATTTCATATATAATTTTTCACAATTTACATAGCATGATCCATTAAAACTGTAAAGGTGTACAAAGTTGGGGCATACCCGAGGTACAACAAAAGAAAGTAAACAACTACAAAACTACAAGGCTACATGCTGAAGTACTACTATGCTGGAACTATTCTGCTGGAGGTACTGACCCTGCACCGCTACGACGCGGCCCAGAACTGGACGTCGGACGGGAAACGTCCTCCTCGCCCTCACCTGTGGGGGTAGGGGTGAGCCTCTCTAGTCACTGGCTCAGTAGGGAACTCCCCCAAAGCCGAACAAACCACAAACCACAGGTACGAAACAGTAAACAGTGCTTAACAATATATAAAACAGCTAAGCAGGTAAGTAAAGCTGTAAAACTACTCACCGCCTGCTGACTACGAGAAACAACAGTAATAACTAAACGGCAACCAAACAGGTGTACAAGCCAAAGTAGAGACAGCCAACACGAGCCACGTGAAATGGTTCGCGACACCAGAAACTGACTCGGACAAACTAACACAGGTCCACCTCTCAGTCTCGCAGCTACGGACGAAAGGTCCGCTGCTGCTCCACGTAAAAAGGTCAACAACTGTGGAGACCAACTAAACCACCACAACCTGCAGACCACACGGTCACAGGCCCATGCCTGGCACCTCCAGAGACCCTGGCCTGGGCTCGCTAGAGTGAGGCACTGGAAAAGGACTAGCTGGGGTCCAGTACGTCTACTGGTGTCCGTACCCCCAACTACGAGCGCGCTACAAGTGACTAAAAACAACCACAACTGTCACTGTCCCATTGTCGTCTTTCCCTCAGCCGGACGTACAACTCTAACACAGAGTGAGGGTGTCCAGGTCAGACGACACAGACCTCGACGGTACAACACACAAGTACCGGGACAAAGCCCCGAGCTAACAGCCTGGCTCACAAAGAACCTGGGGCACCCAACTGGAGAGGTAACCACGGAAGGCGTCGTACTACTCGCCACGTACACAAAACCACGTGCACGTCACACACAAACCACGTGAAACCTCACGTAAACCACAAGTAACCATTGGTCCACTACACGTGAACCCAACTGACTCGCGTACACAACGCGCAGTCACCGAAGTAAAACTTAACATCATATCTTGTATGCTAAACACGAGAACCATGTGCACTTAGTGCACCTCCTATGATACCACGCATGCATTATCGTAAAACACCATAAATAGCCATTTCTGTCATATAAGTAGGCGGCCACATCGATTGTCGCTTACAGGAAGTAGACGGCAAGATCCCTAGTCGTCAACCTCATGGCTGAAGATCTTGGCGGCAAACAATGTTGACGCCATGTTCCCCTGCCTTAAACCCTGCAGAAACCTAATCCGGTCCTGCAGGTTTTCTAACTATTCTAACTACTGAAAAACGTGCAAATGCATACCCTCTAGAATGTCAGAACCCAATGCAACCCGTTTAAACATGATTCGTACAATAAACTACTCAAACCACCATTATCCCATATGGTGCAACTCTATCCAAACATGGATTATCATGCTGGTTCAAGTAGTTATGATGTGTTTTAATGTTCTACGGAGCTACCAGGGTTCATCCCCTACCTCAGAACGTGTTAGAATCTCCGCAACTCCCCGGTTTACGCCGAGCCCTCCGCGAGCTCCCACGCGAATTGCACCACGCCGCGACGTTCCTCGGGCAATTTGGCGACGCCGCGCGTCCCACGATCGACCAGCCACTCCTCGATACCTGTTAGAACCTTCAGAAACACCAGGGCGCGAAGCTGGGGCAAGAGGGAGAGAGGGTGAGCTGAGAGAGCTGCCCTCGGGTGAACATAAACCTGCTGAACTGACAGGTGGCGTCAACCCCCTTGTCGCCCACATGCACCGCCAGACTAAACGTCCACAAAAGCTGCCGCCAAGTTCAAGAAGTCAACGTCCATAAACATGGACGCCAACAGTCAACGACCACCCTTGGCCGCCAACTCAGACAGAACAGCAGCAGGTCCTATTCCAATTCAGGACCTACCCTGCTCTTCACCTGCTCAAGCCACGCAATCACACCATGCATTCCACACCCAACTCACACTGGCCTCACAACGGCCGCCACAACCACAATGCACATGATCCGCATGGATCCGAAAAGCACGCGACGTTACAGTTCACTTCAAACCTGTGTGAATAAGATTGGTGTACTTAGGTGAAGATTCAAACTGGAAGGTATCTCCACTGAAAGCTCATTACAACAAGCCTCAGGACATGTTTATGTTTCGCCCGAAATGATTTGAATTGTGGGGGATTGTGGACTTATGTTTTTGAATTCAAGCATTTCTCCATGTGTGGTAGTGTGTGTGTTTGTTTTGTCCCATATTGGATATCTAAGGAAGTTTGAAGGCCTTAAATATGAGGTCCTTTTTTACATACTTAGATATGTAAAGGGGACTTACACGCACGCGCGGGCCGAGCCCAAACCAGGTGGTTCCGGGGGGACCGAGCTGGAAACCCTTTAACCGGGCGCGTCGCATGCGATTATTGCGCGCAGGGGGGGGGATACAGATCCCCGGCCCGTGGGCCTCACGCTGGCGGGCCCGACTTGGTTTTGCCACTTTCGTTTCGCGTGGGACGGTGTTGCTCGCTCGTCTCACTGTGCGCTATGAACAAAAGGGCCGCTTTCGTGTGTGGGGAGCACCTACGAGCGCCGCGAGTGGTTGTCGGATCTTGGGAGGATTTTGCCAGCGAGCCTCTGCACCGTAGGCGCGTCGCACGCAATTATCGCGCGCAGGGGGGGATACAGATCCTCGTCCCGTGGGCCTCGCGCTGGCGGGCCCGGCTTGGTTTTGCCACTTTCGTTTCGCGTGGGACGGTGTTGGCGTTTTTGCGGTTTTGGGAAAACGAAGCGGCGGCTTTGCCAACGAGTCTCTGCACCGTAGGGCGGCAATATATTCTCTAAAGATAGTCGGCACGCCGGCGCTTTAACTAGATAAACATTTATTATCTCTGTGAACGTATCATCTGTCTATTGCATACATCCATGTTACGGTGTTTCTTACCGGTTGCACTCCTCAATGCCATCCTTATATTTTTAAATTAGTGGTCTGACTTTGCAAGTTGCAGCTAAAGCAAACCGTAATCTGTCGGCTGGAGATGCTTCCAAATAAAATTCCCAATCTCACCAGCAATCTTCTGCAGGGAGGGGTCAGGGTCAGATGGTGTAAGGCCACTTCCGCAAGAATTCTAAAAATATGGTAAAATCATAAAAATCACAGGTGGCCTTTTTTTTAATCTTTATAATATTTCATAGCAAGCCAAGGAGTACCTTAAAAAATCAATTCTCATGTAGATCAATGTTAAATCTCAGCCGTTCTTAAGATAATGTTTTCTCACTTGAGAAAAGAATTTCACCCAATGAACAATATATTTGTCTTCATAGAATTTTAAAACAAATTGAACTGTTAAATAAGTAAAATTTCAAAATATTTTATTTATAATATAATTTGACAATTCCACCTTGAATATATATAAATATATATATATATATCTTCCATTAAAAAATCTAAATTCCTTAAAATTTAAGATTAAAACTTTATTTGAGGACTAAAAATATATATAAAAAAACATTGAAAAGAAAGAGGCAAAACACACCATCAGAACAAAACCGACGGATAAATCCTGGCAGCCTACAAACGGGGCTCCGAGTCGGGAGTGGCCCGGACCCGGCCCTGTGGCTGTGAACGTTCCTTAGAGGTGAAGGTAAACCCATTCCGCACGTCCAACACCTGACGATGAAGGCTTAAACGTGGGCTATCTTCGGGCGGCGACCCGACCCCATCCCCCAACCAAACCACCCTTGCCCCCCCTCCCCAGACACACACACGCTGTTACAAAAAACAACCAGAACGTTCCTAGTGGAACTCGTGCAGAGAAAGCAGTTCTGCTTTCGCGGATCGAGGAGGCGTCGAGAGGTGGCGGTGGTGGTGGTGGTGGTGGTGGTGGTGGTGGAGGAGGAGGAGGAGGGCGTCGATGGGGGCGGAAGAAGGGGGGATGCAGAGGTTGCCGGAGGGGTGCGTCTCCCAGGTCCTCTCCCTCACCACCCCGCGTGACGCGTGCCGATCGGCCGCCGTGTCGTGGACCTTCCGGTCCGCGGCGGAGTCCGACGTAGTCTGGGAGCGGTTCCTCCCGCCGGACTACCGCGAGATCGTGTCGCGGGCGGTGGCCCCGGTGGATTGTTCCTCCAAGAGGGAGCTCTACTTCCGGCTTTGCGGCTCCATCTTCATCGATGGCGGCAGAAAGGTACTAGGATAGATAGGACCGGTGATGAGAAAAGTTTGTGTGGAGATGCGATGTCTAGTAAAAAACTTGCGGTTTCCAGTTTCGCCGGTATTTTTTCCTGTTAGATCATGATATGGATCTTCCAAATTATAGTATATCGGAGTTTTCCGTCGCATGGGCTGGATAGGACATGTAACACCTTCAACTATTTTGGAAGATCGAAGATTTGCACCCTTTAGATCATCCCCTTCCACCCGGACGACGCTTCCCCTAGCCCACCTCCGCCACCCAACTTTGCTTGTTAATCTCAGCTGTTGCCAACGTGCATAAGGGTAGATATTCTAACGAGGTTTTTATTTTTTTGATCTGTGTTAAGAGTTTCGCGTTGGAGCGCTCAAGTGGCAAGAAATGTTTCACGCTGTGCGCGAGGGAACTCATGATCGTGTGGGGAGACAACCCCGATTACTGGAAGTGGGCTTCTCACCCGGCATCGAGGTTTGTCTCTTCTTTTCTGCTGGCATTACTAAATTTGCTATTGTATATTTGTATTGGTAGTAATGTGAGGGATTCCTTAGGTAAGTAGCCCAAATCCCTTGCACCAAGTTCCAACTTGTTTGTTCTCTGGTAAATATGAAAGGGACCAAAAGATAGGTACCTAGATATACCTACAAAATCTTGAAGTATATTTTACTTTGGTTCTCAGAGTTCTTGCCCAGGCAAATCTGTTTTTTAAGTAATTCGATGTTACTGGGTTTATTATTGTGCTCAATGCTAATGTGTGATATTTTCTTATTTAGCTTTCATACCATCACATAATTGATACTGCGATGCTTGTTTAAAAAGCATAAGGAGGTCATGCAGAGTCCTTGATAGTTTTGGGTTTTCGGCAAGTGGTTTTTGTAGGCATCTTGTGGTAATATCTCACTTATTATCCGTCTTAGCACATGACATTTAAGATGGTTCGATCTTGCTTGCAAAGTGGCTTAAGTTGCTAAAGAATTTACCTCATCTTTCAATGATACAGATAAATGATGGTGCTTAGAATGTAGAAAGTATACAAGGACAAGCAGAGGTACCTAGCATTACGGATCTAAAATTCTTCCATTTTTGCTGCGTGAACAGTTCACCCTGCAGCATTTTATTGACTGGATGATATCAAACCTCCATCATTCACTAACATATTTACAGATTCTCTTTTAAAATGCATATTCCTTCAACTTCCCCCCTTGTTTTATTGTCGAAGAGGCATACCTAGACTCCTAGCAAAATATACAAAACAACCTGCAAGCTTGTTCTGGTCATAAGCAGAAGAATACTGATGGATTATCTTAGAAGAAGCCTAATGCCCCACAAACCCTGTTATCATTATGAACTTCCAAATACTGGCATTTACTTACCTGCAAACATGGATTCATCCCACAAGACACCAATTTTGTTGTTAGAGGTTATATTAACATACCATGGATTTGGGTGTGCAAACTCAAACAAGATAAACTGAGACATGTTCACCCCGTAATCCCCGTAATGCATGTAGATACATTCATCCCCCTCCCCCACCCCCACCCCCACCCCCCCCCCCCCCCCCCAAAAAAAAAAAAAAAAGAGGCAAACAAGGAGCAATAACCGTTCTTTATGGGAAACCAGCCTCTTGTAGTCCCTATGGGACCTGATTCACAATCTCTTTCTATTAGTTACGCCATTAACATTGGAGCTCTGTAACATATGATTCTGCTTCCTGGTCTCAGTTCTCTTCCTGTCCCATTGCCTACCTCCACCTCAATAGCTTGTATGACTCACCGTGTGCTCAAATAAGAAAATCACTTTTCCGTGTCAGGTTAAAGGATCCTCCACCATCCTTGGCATAAATGGGAACGTGATCCTGTATTCACTCTTGGTGACTCAACAAGCCAATCACTTTCAGGCAGTCCTCTCTATGGACCTCTGCTTTGAGCACAAATCTCCTGCTTTTAGCTTTGTTCCTCTTTCTATTCCTGTATTTACATCCTGCAGGGTCTATGAAATGGTGATGCTTTCAGAAAAAATCTCCTCTTCCCAACCAGGAGGTTCCTCCCCTTCCCACTGATAAACAATACGGATAGCCAAGGTCTCAAATCTCTTTTAGCTTTATTTTTTTTCTAATCTTTGAACCTCCCTGTGGCAGCCTGTACTCCTTTCCACATGCTTTGTTGACTTGGTTTGCCTTTACTTTACATTCACTATTGTTCTTGAGGCCAATGATTCACGTCCCCACCACAAATTAGGTGTTACCCGTACAGTCATTCCTTGTGCAGCCCTCGTATTAATCCTCATCCCGTAGACGTCATCCAAGGAAATGACTACATGACACCTCTATCGCACTCTGGATCTCCTCTAACCTTTGAAGATGTATCACTAATCATGGACTTTCAGGTTGATTGTAACCTCTGTCAGTCCAAGGTATCTAAGGTGACGGGTTGTTGCTGATGGACCATGTTCTTGCTTTGGACACAGTTAAAATGCGAGATTAAAAGAGATAAGAAAAAAGAAGGAAAATTCTCACTGCGTGTTGATTCTGCGTCAGGGTAAAGACTCTGTAATGGCTCAATGTGAGATCAAAAAAGAAGGAAAATTCTCACTGCCATAATTTTATCCTGTGTTTGTTGCAGCCTCTCTCCGATATCTGGCCTGCTGCTTTTTTCCCTTTCCCTTTCGCATGTTCGGTGCATGCGAATTGCATCAATGTATTTAACAATAAATTATAGTGGAATTGCATGCTGTGTTTAAATGCATCCAATACATCTCTCTCCTTTAAAAGACCTGATGCACAGGGCCATCTCTTCCTATTTACTTACATGGGAAAACTACTCTATAATCACGGACCAGACTTCAATAAGTTCCTATGTCCATTTCCTTCATCATGGCTCTGCAAGTGACCTCCTGTTATCGTGTGTGCAACTGATTTGGTGTACAAGGCATGGTGGATCTCATCGACGACTTACCGAATAAATTCCTACTCATTTTCCCAGATTCTCAGAGGCAGCTGAGCTGGTGGACGTCTGTTGGCTGGAAATCCGGGGAAAGATCGATTGCAGGTTGCTCTCACAGAACACGAATTATGTTGCATATCTCATCTTTAAACTCAAAGAAGATTCTCGTGGCCTGGGCTACGATGGAGAGGCATCCCTGAAAGTTGGAGCCCACACGTCCGGAGGAGTCGTCTGCCTACAGCCCCAACAACAACGGCGCGAGGAACAGTGGCCTATTCAACGTGGACGTATCCCTCGCAGGATACATCTGCCTCCTGCAGTCCTTCCGCTGGCCCCTCCTGCAATGCTGCCTCTTCCGTGGACATGCACCCACCACCACCGCCTCCAGACTTGGAGCGGGAGCCTGCACGAGAGGTCCCACGAGCCAGAGACGATGGGTGGAGGAGATTAAAATTGGTGAGTTTTATAATGACAAGGGTGACGATGGCGAGGTCGACATGTCTTTCAGGGAGATCAAGGAGGACACTGGAAATATGGGCTTACCGTGGAGGGGATTGAAGTGAGGCCCAGGCGGTAGCTTGCGGGCGTAGCAGAATTCTTGTGGGTGATCGATAGTTAAACGCCAATGTGTTAATGTGAGGGTATTGTCCAACTATAGCCTCTATGATTGCGAGTGACGGTTAATATCTTGTGAATTTGTGGATTTTGTACTCAACCCCTCTGGAGAAACAATGCCGATGAACTTTAAACTTTATGTGCGTTTCATTTTGATGGGTATTTCCTTGATGGAGATGATAAGAGAAAAACAGCTCTCTTTTAGCATGTTGCTTTGAGATTTATGAGGTGTCAAGTGTAGAACTTGACGGGGATGCTTCAAAAGTGATATAAAACCTAGAAACTGACACAATCACCCTTAAAATGGGTTGGGGTGGTTGGGTGAGGAAGGTTAGGGTGTAAACGAGTTGATACTTCGATGAATAGTTCGACATTCGGTTTGATAAAAGTTCGATTCAACTCGTTTATTAGACAAAGGTGTCCAGTTTGAATTAAAAAAAAATGGTTCATAAATGAGTCTGGGTCTACAAACATGTGAGTTCGATTTGATTGTATTCGTCAACAATTCGTTTAAGTATTTGTTAAGGGTTCGATTAAATATTTGTTAAACTCATCTAAAAATATTTGTTAAGGGTTTGTCTAAATATTTGTTATTAAATTATTAAATATTTTATAGAGAATATAAATTCTTTGATTACTTTGACATAATGAGTGTAATAAATAAAAATAAAACTTAGAGGTTTATAAGTAAAGTTAAAATATAAGAGTGTAATTTTAAGTTTTTTTACTTGATTGATCTTAGCTATCTATTATCCCATCCAACATTCAAGGTAAATATGTTAAATACTAAGGTGTACATTACAAATTATGTAAGAGAGTATATACCTAAAATTTAGTTTTAAATAAATCATGTAAGTAAGAACTTAAATATATTACAAATTACATAAGCGATGACTTAAATATAATAGACTAAATGCCACTGTGTATGTATACAAATTATGCAAATGGAGGTATATACATAAATTTTGTTTTAAAGCAAATCATGAAAGGAGGGGCATAAACACAAAATATAGTGTTTCAAGGTCTCTCAGTACCGCTACCATCTTCATCCTCTCGAGCCTCCACCACGCAGCAGGTGTGCCCATCGGCGCGACCAAGGGGAGCCATAGTCAGTCACTGGAGTCTCTAATGACCCCTGCAAACCCCCTGCCAATATCGGACAATGCTTTTGGTTGCTGCAGCGCCGTTGCCGTTGGTGTGGATGTGGGGTTTCCCACGTTGCACCGTGGAGTTGCAGCAACGCTGGACGAGGTTGCAGTGCTGCCCCCGGTATGGCGGATGTCGGCGCGACAGTTCCGGCGACGTCGGATGCTATCCGTGGTGCCCGCGGGGCCTCCCCACACTCTTCCCCCCCCCCCCCCCCCTGCACCGGCAGCTCCCCTATGTGTTGTGTGTCTATTGCTCCCCTATCGGTGTTAGAAATTGTATACATGATAGAGTGGCTATAAAATTATATCCCATATGATCTCCGAGGCATTCAATGGTCATGTTTTGGCTCTCCTCCAGGCACCCGTTAGAGGTTGAGTTGAACTCGGTTGAGTTCAAATGAAAATAAATGTTGGAGTCCTTATAAGAATTGGAGAGAAGATTTGAATTAAAATTTTTAAAACTGTGTAAGGTTAAGCAATTTTTAACTTGTGTAAGCGAACTCGATTCGAACTCGAGTTTGAGCTCGTTTATATAAACGCGTTGAGTTCCAACATTTTAAAAGTGAATCGAGTTGAGTTTGAACGGAGTTGAATTTGAGTTTGTTTAAAATAAACGAATTTAAGTTTGAATAAAGTGTTACTCGCTGGATTCGATTCGGATCGTGTACACCCCGAGAGAAGATCAACCCAAAGTGATCATTAAGATGATTATCATTTTGGTTGGTGTGGATTCCTTTTAGTTCAGTTTTTTTTTTTGTAACGTTCAGTGTTTAGACTGAGTATTCAGTGTTGTGGTCCGAAGCCGTGTGAACCCAGAACAGTGGCTAAATTCGATTTAACCCAAAAATTCATCAAATAAGAGTTAATAATTGAAATTCAAATCTTAAACACAATGCTCCGCAATTGTAGTCAATCCACAATACTTAGAAAGTAGCAATTCAATTACAGTCACAAGAAGGGGAAAGGAAACAAGGAACAGCTGCATGAAAAGCACACTAATTTTTATAATGTTTCGTGCCTTCTTCTAGTTGAGACTTGGATACACACTCTCCCGCCAGAGAGAGGAGTTCACCATGCTGGCCAGTAATCACACACCCGTGGGTCTAAAATAAAAAGACCCCATATAATACTAATGCATCAACCACACATACACGAGAAAAAAACCCCACCCAATGCTGATAGTATCGACTACACATACACACCTAGATGTTCTTCATAACATAGTATCCTCCATATATAGTCCAACAAGTCTTAGATCTATAAAAGTCATAGAAGAACACCGAGAACACACGAATAAGATGAAGGAGATGCAGAACTCTCTGGAAGTGGTTGAACGATGTTATCTCTCGGGTTATATATCATAACCAGTTTTGACGAGCCGAATAAGTTAACCCGAGATTATTTCTCTAACTTGGGGAGAAAAAGGGGAGGGGGGGGGTTAGGATAGGGTTAACTCTTGGATAGTACTTTGACTATCTCAACCCACCTCCCACCTTGGATTAAGCCTAACCCACCTCTGACCTACCCCTTCTACTCCTCCCATATTGGATCACGTCGCCTTTCACATGATTAATCTCTCATGGCAGCTACTCCTTGTGCGCCCCATCTTTGGGAGGCTCTTCCTTAATTCACTCTATTATGGGTGCTGCTCCGATCCAACCTCTTGTGAAGACCTCTCACATCGATCGTAGGCGGTCTGAGTTTTGTTTGCCGCCTCCTCTCATGCCGTTGCTCATGAAGGCCCCTTCTTATGTTAGTTGTAGATCTGTTGACCATGCTTCTCACATCCATTAAAATCTCCTTTCTCGTGAAGGCCTCTTCTTATGTTACTCAAATTCTGTTCGTTAATTTTTAATCGAGTTCGAGTCAAATTCGAATTTTTTCGAATATTGAAAATTGTTTTTCAAGTTTAATTCATTAAATACTCTCGAGTTCGAGTCCTTAACGAGTATCTTAACGAGTCCAATTGAATTTGCGAGTTATATATTGTATATATATTATATATATATATATAAGTCCAATTCAATTTACAAAAAAAAATTAATTGTTTATAAAATCTAAATTTATCTTATTTCAAAGTCATATCCCAAGATCCTTCATAAGTTACTTGTTTAATTATTTTAGTATAATGTTTAAAATATTTAACAACTATATTTATAATTTTCATAATTAAAAAATTAAATGAACTTGTTTACGAGCTTAAAAGAGCAGAGTAAGCATTTGCTCATACTCAGCTCATTTATGAAACGAGTTTAAATTTTATTGAGCTTGACTCATTTACCTTATTAAATGAGCCGAATTCGAGTAACATCTAAGTTGAATTCGAGTTACTTGTTGAGTATATAGTTCGTTTACAACTTTTCTTTTCATAATTTGTGTATTTACACCCTCATATTTAATCTTTTACATTTAGTATTCATAAGTATTTCGTACCTTAATAAAAATTCTTTAAAAATAAATAAATATTAATATTTTCATATTTATAATAAGGAATTAATATAATTCGAGTATATTAACGAGTAACTAATCGAGTATTTTAATGAGCATATTATCGAGTATCTTAACGAGTTGTTCGCGATCGTATTCGAGTCGAGCATATCTCTATTCAAGCTCGACTCGTTTATGAATCGAGTTTAATTTTTGTTCAAGCTCGGCTCTTTTATCAAATAAATGAGCCGAGTCGAGTTTTTATCGAGCCGATTTTCCTCTCCTCCATTTTGTCTGAAATGTTGATATCAGTATGTTGTGGCGCCACTTCTCTCCCTGGCGTTTGCCTTGGGGGACGGATCTATTACTCTCTCATCGCCTCTAATACATTTGTGGTTGCTTGTGGTGCATTTGGTACCTTATGTGTGGTGGTTCTCGCTGTTTGAATTTCAATCGAAACCCGACTCGACTCCATCTCTTGCTAATCGCTAACCTCGTAAGGGATATCCATACATATGTCTAGTGAAAATATAGAAGAATAACTAAATGTATATAAAGATACATGAATTTATATGATCTTATACACATTTATATGAAATTATATTATCACAATACAATAATTATACTCAAGATGAAAAGTATAACAACTGGGACATACCTCCATATGTATAATTAGAGTAAGAGCTCACGGATTTGCTGGTGGTACAGGTCCACCTTCGGAACGTCGAGAAAGTAATATGAACTCACTTATTCACGATTACCTGAAAGGGGGTGTAGAGATGTGAACTTCACAAGTTCACTAACTCAATAGAGAAACTCTTAAAAATACAGAACCATACGAGTAACACATTCCTTCTCTTTACAATAGTTAAGATGCATAAATTAAATAGAATCCACGTTTTAGAGAAATTAAAGTGCGGTCAACAGAAAGTAAATCATAAATCCTCTATCTTGCGTACATATTAAACTTTGGATCAACACATCAATACAATTGCTAAAAATTCAAGTTGGAAAGTTACGACACCACCATTCAAGTCACGAAGACTAATTCATGACGCCAGACTTTGACCTAGACAAACGGCACAAGAACAACCTCTTAGTCTCACATCTAAGGATAAAAGATCTAACTATAACTCCACATCAACACTTCATAAAATCAAGAACCAACTACGGAGACCAATTAACACCACCTGTAACCTGGTTGAACTGCAGACCCACACTTGTCACATCTTTAAGGGTTTTCTGGGACACAGAGTGAGATTGTGGAACAAAGGACTAGCTGGGGCCCATCATATCTACTAGTCTCCGCTCCCCTAACTATGAGTCTATTGCAAGCGATTGATAATAAAATCAACCACAACACAAATCAGGTTGCTGCCCTACCGTCTTCTTTCTTCTAACTAGACGTACAACTTAAAAAAAGGAGTAGGAGAGTCCATGAAGATGACATAGACCTTGACGATATCATTGTACCGAGACTAACCTCAAGCACTAACATGTATGACTCACAGAGAATTTGGGATACTTGACTAGAGAGGTATTCCAAAATAAGTGTCGAACCACCAAACTCGATCGATAAATCATACTTACATTACTAAACCTTTACATGAAACATCAATACTTACTGTCCATGTCCTAGGACCATTCATTGGTCTCAAACTTTGTTATTCCACCATAATAAAACCATTAACCAACTCAACTTACGACCAATTTGCTAACTCGTACTTGAATCATTATTACTTAATTAATAGGTCATAGAACTCCTATCTAATCATTAGTCTTGCTAACGTGACACAATAGAATTGCCAGACTCTTAAATTGGGGCTTAGTTCGCCAATGGGTCCACCCCCAAGCTTAGCTAAAAATCAACTCACATAAATTCAGAATGCGTTGAGGACATTGGCCGCGTCATAAACACGTCACCTTGATGGGCTACTACATTAAAAGATAACACACGGTCCCTCGACTGGACATCTTACCGATCAATAACACATTGGGGGTCACTACCGCATTAATAACACGACTAACTCTCAGACTGTGTTCTCACACAGAGAACCAGTCCCACGGGTTTCACCTGAAAACCTATAGAAACTTTTCTTTCTTTCAAATCCTACACATTGTAACCACCCAAACTTTCTAAACTCACCAAAACAAGTTCAAAACTCCATAAAATGCTCAAACATGGTTCCTAAGACATGGAACTACTATTTTACATGATTTTCAAAGTCCTAAACAAGAGATCAAGCATGATTAACCTATTACTTAGCCTTCAACACAAATAAATTGAACCGGTTCATCGATTTATATCCTCATCAATTGAAGAATGCAAGAAACTATGAAGACAAAGGGAATCACCCTACCTCCGCGAAGAACAATGCTGGTGGAGGCTCCCCCACGATCCAATCACCTCTTTCGCACCAAATTCATGTCGAATAGAGCGTTGAACATCAAAGCCCCACATGAATTACCGAAGCTCCTCCTCTCCTGGCTGAAACAGGGTTCTGCCCTATTCTGCTATTCAGTTGGCGAAAATAGGACTTAAAATCGTAGAGGTAGAGAATGCGTCTGGGCCGACTGTCGCGTTCATAACACGTCCTATCGGCCACCACGTAATGAAAAGCGGCTCCATGCGTCGTCCCAGTGCACGCCACGAGTCGCACATTTACCAGAAGACCAAAAATGGTGTTTCCGATAACACGTCCTAGGAGGTGGTTGCATTACAAACGCACCATCCAACCTGTCCACGTTCTCAACTAGAGAACTACAGTGCACAATGGACCAAAATCTCTGGCCTAAAAACTAACTCAAGTTACAAAAATTCTGGACCTCTTTGATAACGAGATGGGGACCAATGATAGATTAGTTGTGTATATGTTTAGGGGTTTTTTTGGTTTGAGATGGTTTAATGAAGAGAGTTGTGAAGGGGATACCTTTTAATATGATGTGATGTAATAGAATGTATATAGTTATCACCATTTTATGTCTAGTTTGACACCATTTATCTATATATAGAGAGAGAGATATAATACAATAATTAGTAAGTTATTCCTAAGGATAATTTTTATCCCCCTCCATGTGAGGGATAAGTTATTTTTTTATCCTTCATTATCATGCTTAGAATTTTATCACCACTGCTTATCATATCTCAGTTATCAAATTACTTGTGGATTTAAAATTGGTGCTAAAAAGAAGATAAACACATTTATCTCATTATCAAACCCTACATTGGTCCAATAACTAACCAAAATTTGACAATTTAGAAATTTTAAACATTACATTACGATGCTTCTTCCTAACTTCCAACTCCAACATGCCCGGTGGTGTTGTGTTTTTGAGGTTCTTCCTATTCTTTTCATCCCTATAGAAGTATACACTTCTTACACCTCCACCATTACAAAATTATTTCGAAATTAATCCTGACGTTGAGGTTCTTCTCAATATGGTGTAGAGAATCATATCAAGTTAAGGGTTTTCATGTGAGATTTTAGTAAAGGTATTGTGAGGCGATTTCCTGTTCAGCTGTGGGTCGAACGAGCCTCCACTGATAATAAGAGAGAGGGAAAAAATTGTCCCGGTGCTGGCGAAGACTTGCAAAACCCAGAACGCGTCAGGGGGGCCTGGTTGAAGAACCGGAAGAACCCTCGATACCTAAGTCAGGACATATTATGAGAGAGGCAGAAAGGGAAGGTTCTTTGTGTGTAGGTTCGCACATGGGGCGAAGTGTGGAGAGAGGTGTCTCGTCGCCCCTTTATGAAGGTTACATGTTCCTTATATAGGTGAGGGACACGAAGGGTCCGGACACATCTTTCTTCAATGATGATGAAGAGGCGAGTCGATTGAGATCCTCGAAGTGAGGGTTGTTCGTTGAGACGCCTGTTGAGATTCTACACCTTTAATCCCCTAGCTCATGGGGTGGTGTGTTGAGCCGTCGTATTGATTGCTGTGGTAGGCGAAGGGCCGCCTAGAGCCACGGGCCATGGGGGTGCCGCGCAGAGGCCATCGGGATGGCTCGGTGCTCGGTATGACTGTTCTCTGCCCGGTTGCTGGCGCAACTACCGGTGCTCGACACGGCCGTGCAATGTCCAGTGCCTGAACACTGGCCGCGGAGGGTTCGAGCAGGGGCTTCATGGTTCGCTAGGCAGACTGTGTCCTGCTCGAGTAGACTATGCGCAGTGTCCATAGACTACCTTTGGGACTCTAAGACGCTTGACGGCTGAATGTGTTCAATGACTGAATTCGAGAACACGTGACTTGATGACCAAAGCCTTTCTACTTGCTGGGTCACGATGGGTTTATGGATTTAAGAGGCTAGAAATAGCCTCCACGGGTATAATCATGTAGATCCTTCAGGTTTTAAAGAAATATTTAAGACATGGAACTTTGTCGTTATTCGATTATTGTTGGAATGTTATTGTTTACATTCAGGTTCGTTATTGTAATCGATTTTCTATATTTAACGAAAGATCTTAGACCTGACATTTTACCTCATAGTTCTTGGTGGTGTTTGTTATCTTCTTCATCTCAAAATCTTTAACATGTAGGCTTTATACATAAATTCGCAAGTTCCATTGCAGAATGCCCATTAGAACTTGGTCTTCTCATTTTTTTGGGTGTCATTCAAAATAACATTCTAAAGAATCTAAACATTGTTTTTATTTCTACTATGCAATTTTACTATTCTTCTCTTATTAGTATTCTTCGAGTCTATGCATTCATTTGTATCGTTTCTTTATGGTAATCTTTACTTTGCCAACTAGGTTGATAGTGTAGATATATTTAATGGCCAATTTGAGTCTAATTATTTTATTATCTGTGGTCTTACATGTCAAGATCGAGAGTTATATATATGTAAATGAAGCAAATGACATAGTAGCCAAAGATATTCTATATCATTCAATTTGATGTTACTTCAACTTTTTGTTATGACTTATATAATAGGGAAAATTAATTGGGGGTCCCTGTCAGAGCCTTCTATTTTTCCTGGTCCCTGTCAGATACCGGTAGACGTAAAGTCTCTCCTTTTCTCAAGGTTTAATTCTAGTCCTGCTTTTCACACGTCACCATTTACGACCCTCCACGCACGGTTTCCGTCTCCTTCGCTTCCGTCTCTTTTTTCCATCCCCGTCGTACCCTTTCTCCTTTTTTCCATCGCGTTTCCAAAACGACGCTGACGCTTCGATCCTTTCCAAGGCGCGTGAGCTGTAATCGATGGGAAGTTACTCTTACATAACGTGCCAAGAACTGATACAGCAACCATTGACATCACTTACACAGCTCCTTTCGAAGCCCGTGAACCGTTCTTCACAACTATAAAAGGAACACAGGGCCCCATACTTATCCTTCACAAGCTTCTAACGCTCTTCTTCTTCCTATCTTTCTTGCTCGTCTTCTTCATCTTTATTTGCAGATGTCTTCATCTAACCGTGCTCCCAGAGGGATGGCAAGGCACCTGCCTCACCGGTGCCACCGTCGCCCCGGCTCCCCCGTTGCGACAGTCCACCTTCAGCGCCGACTACTGGGACGGTTTTACATGGGCTGGAAGATGGCTTTACAGAAAGCCTCCCGGCATTACGGCGACAAGGGCCTCAATAACATCCTCCCAGACATCGGCCCTAGGGTAGAACACATCCCTTCCTCCCATCCCTCCCCTGACCGTTCCGCCTCCTCCCCTCCGTGCTCTACCGAGTGGTCGGTAGAGTAGAGGTAGAGAGTTATTGTAACATGGCTTGTTTATGATAAGCATTTTCGTTTGATGCAGTCTTCTGTGTGCTTATGTATGTGCTCTGTATCATGCAAACTCAACATGTTACCAATAACACACTGTAACATCCCCTCATATATACTATAATCAACATGACCAACGACTGTAGAGATTATAACATATAATGTAAAACTGTATGTTAGACTGTAGTGCTTGAACTGTAAGAGTGTAGTGCTCAAACTGTAACAGGGCTGTTCTTTAGGTGTAACACTGTAGTGCTCGAACTGTAACAGTCTAGTACTTAAACTGTAACATTTTATTACGTATAATATAACAGAATACGTAAGTGCTGGAACTGTAAGAGTGTGTAGTGCGCGAACTGTAAGAGTGTAGTGCTGAAAATGTAAGAGTCTAGTGCTTAAACTGCAACATCTTATTACATATACTGTAACAGAAATCGTGAGGAGACAGTGCTCTTCTTCCTCCTATCTTTCTTGCTCGTCTTCTTCCTCTTTATTCGCAGATGTCTTCATCTAACATACGGTACACAGGTCAAACTGTAAGAGTATTAGAGTTAAACTGTAACACTTCATTACGTACACTGTACAACAAAACGTAATTGTAAGTGCGCGAACTGTGCAAGTGTATTACTGAAACTGTAATAGCGTAGTAGTGGAATTGTAACAGCGTAGTG
Organism: Colocasia esculenta; assembly: GCA_014218235.1. Taxonomy (NCBI): domain Eukaryota; kingdom Viridiplantae; phylum Streptophyta; class Magnoliopsida; order Alismatales; family Araceae; genus Colocasia; species Colocasia esculenta. The sequence continues at coordinate 94,044,307 of CM024759.1, read as the reverse complement.
CGTAGACTGTAATAATGTATTACATACACTGTAATATTGGAATATCAGGACGACGTTCTGTTGTAACTAATATACAACATTTAAAATCCGTCAGGATTGTGGGGTGGGTTGCTACAAGTTCTTCGGTTGTGACCTGTTTGTTTGCACCTGAACAAATATATGCATGATCTACTTCTCCTCTTGAATGTATTCTCCTCTTTCTCGGTCTTCCTGGCAACCTTTTTGTTGTCGGTGGCTTGATTAGAACTTCTGATGGTTGAGGCGGATCCGGCATGTCAAATGTTGGGATAGGTTGAATGTTTCTTTCATATGCAGCCCTATACACTTCTGTGCTGTAAAATGCCGAAACATATTGAGTAACGGCCTCCTTGTTACTGCCAATTGCTGCGCATGCATGCTTGCAAGGAATCTTGACAAGTTGCCAGTGTCCACAGGAGCATGTTTGTAGATGGAGGTCTACGGCGTACGTCTTCATACTTTCAACAACCTCAAATTTGATTCCATCTGAATGACGGATTGCTAAGCTTCTCCTTTCTTGAAGGTTTTTTTCGATGATTTTTTGTACTTTAGGACAGTATGGTGTATCCCACAAGGCAGCATCAATTTTCCTCTTTGCAGCCATTTCCATCATTTGCACTCTAATTTTGTCAACCATCTGTAGTATTGGTAGACTTCGCGCGTCATGTATCCAATTGTTGAATGACTCTGCCAAATTAGAGTATAACTCCCAAACCTGTATGGCAATGTGAAGGAAATTAGGTTAACATCAAATATCTGTAACAAGTGTCCGCTACATACTGTAACCTTATTTAACACGTTCTGTAATAGATTATCCCTATAACTGTAAGCCCATAAATGGCAGAATGTAATAGAACATATCGCTTGTGTATTTAAAGAGCCGAACCTTTGTCCCGGGAAACGAGCATGGGACCAGTGTTCGACATCATTTCGGAGCACCCATTCTTGGCATCAGCAGAATTAAGCTCCATTGCCATCATTGCGTCTTCGTACTCTTGTTCAGTAACAGCATAGGCAATGCGCTGGAGAATTTTTCTAAGTAATTTTTGAAAGGGGCGGCATATTTCCCCCGCACATTGGTCGTTGAAGTTCTGCATGATGTGCTGGAAACAGTAGCCGTGATGATCATTCGGAAATATGTCAGGAATCGCTTCCTTCAGACCTCTCCCTCTGTCTGATAGGAACGCGATCCTTCTATCTGATAGCAATGCCTTTTTCAAATTTGTAGAAACCAGACCCAGTTGTCATATGTTTCCGAATCTGCGATGGAGTATGCTACAGTGAATAGCTCATTGTTACCGTTTAAGGCACTTGCAGCAAGTATAACCCCTTGCACTCTATGCTGTTTGATATGAGTTCCGTCCAAAAAGAGCATAGGTCGACAACCAACTTCGAACCCATATGCAGACGCCTCGAAGCATATGAAAAAGCGTTTGAAACGTTGAGTCTCCGGGTCCACTTCTAGAGACAAGATCGATCCCGGGTTTGACTGTAATGCACGTTCGCTGTACCAGTTCAACATATGATAGCTTGTTCTGAAATCACCGTATAGTGAACTGACAGCACCTCTCTTTGCCACCATGCCTATTCAAATGATTATACATGTTATGTAAGATGGTTACAGTACTTGTCCTTATACCTTACAGTAGCCATGTTAAGTTGTTACAGTATACGCTCAAATGATTACAGTTGTTACAATACAGACCCTTACAGTATATGAGTACAGTTGTTACAATACAGACCCTTACAGTATATGATTACAGTGGTTACAGTGGCCTGCCGGTATTGTTACAGTATACGTCGAAATGATTACAGTTATTAATTCTTACATATTCTTACAATTTATGATGACAGTTGTTACATGTGGCCAGGCGGTATTGTTACAGTATACGTGGAAATGATTACAGTTATTACAATGATAGTCTTACAGTATATGAGGACAGTTGTTACAATGCATACCTGATGATAAGGGATGCAGATACCGTATTCCCGACGGATGTCACTCATCATTTCACTTGCTCTGTAGGTGGGTTTATCAACTAGTTTCCCCTTCACAGCATTTGCTACCCACTTCTTAGATGTCCGTCGCTCATAATGTCACATCCACAGGTGTGTATGTTGTTGAGACTTTTGATTGCAAATTGTGGACCTCCACGAACGACGGACGCATGCAGGCGCCATGGGCAAACAGAGACATTGCAACGTACAGTTAATCGTACAGAGTCGTTCTTCAAATATTTCCAATTAAATCCTCGTGCGATCGCGTAATTTGTCAGTTCCATCTGCAATAGCTCTTTGCTTATGAAGACTTGTCCTACTGAGTGTATTCTACCTACGGAATATTGCGTCAACACTGGTACTACACCTTCCGCTCCTTGTCCTCGGTCGTACAACTCCAAACTGCTTCCTGGTAATTGAAGGGGTTCGGTGGTTTCCAAAGAACCGCCATGCGTGTTTGAAGTACTTCTGCAAGTTATGTACATACATACGTACAAGATGCATGGGATAAGACGAAGGCTTTTAAGAATGCATGGGATAACATGAAGGCTGGTGAAGAATGCATGGAGTACGTACCTATCAAGTGGTTGCCGATCACCTGACTGACGACTAGCATGCGTACTAAGGCAACGAGTTTCCACCGCATGAATTTGTAGATTTATGAATGATGTTCCTTGACACTTGTGAAGATCAAACATAGCTTGGACATCCCCATCGTCAAGCAACACTGTTCAACGTCGGTATCCATGGGAAGACGATACTTCAGTATGTTCTCCTGCATGTTTACACCCAACCTTTGGGAAACCCTGCTATGAATGGACGCCAAATCCGTGTCCCTCCCTATGAAAAGAACGAAACTTTGATCTCCAAATGAACATCTTCCAGGGAGCTGCTCCATTGGGTCGTAGAGGAAGACGAACGTTTCGTGGACGACGAACGAAATAGGGTGCGTAAATAGCATGTATGAGTGGTTTGGACTGGGGGTCAAATTGGCGGGAGTGCGTATAAGGCTAGCATAAATGGCGGGAAAGCTCTATACGAACGGCTGTGATATCCTTCACGTCCCATCGTCCGTCGTACCGACTATTTTCAGCCGCCCGATGTTCATCATTCCATGGCACCGCCATCCCGTTGGGTCCACCGTCGGGTCCACCGAATCCATCCCTTCATATATCATGACTTTTCCCCTTCCCTTACTCCTACATTCCCTTACTCCTACACACCCATTCTGCACCAGACGTCTTCTCTCTACAGTTTCCATTCTTCAGTTACATCTCCAGACGAAGCAATCCCTCTCTCCCCTCTAAGATGGCACCACGTCGATCTCCTACGAGCGCTGACATTGAGAGCATCGCGGCGGATGCGGTGCAACAAGCGCTGATGTCCGTGGAAGTTGAGGAAACCAGACTCCAAGTCGTCCGAAATAGTAATTTCTTCTTACCCTAAGACGGATCTTTGTCGAATGCATGTTTTGTTTTTTTAAGATCCGATCTTCTCTTTGCAGAAAAGAATGAATTAATACGCGATGCTCGCTTTCGTGGTACTGCTCCGTTATGCAAGATTTGCAATTTAGGAGCGCGCATCTGAAGTTGATGAGAAATTCACCATTTCACGCGTATGTGAAATGCGAAATGGTCACCTACCCGATTTCACTCCTTGTCGATCTTATGACACGTTTCGATGGAGAGCGTTTTAAGATTGGCCCATGCAACCTGCCTTTTCGCCCTTCGGACATAGCAACAGTTATGGGTATACCAAATGTTGGTTCACCTATCGACCTGAAGACGGATGGGACAAAAGCTAGTTTGCGCCGCATCCTTGGATCCAAACAAACGATGGACAGGCACAATATCCATCTGAAACTTAGGGAGTACGTTCCACAGGAGGGTGCGCTAGCTGTTGAAATTTCGGTAAAGCTTTGGGTTGCGCTCCTATGTTCCTGTTTCTTCTTCCCACAAGTGGGAGGTTGGGGTTGCTGTCCATTCTGCCATACCTGGACGACCTCCATGAGATGAAGAACGCCAACTGGGCTGCTGCCATCCACGAGTACCTGATATCGGGGGTGAAGGCATTCAAAACAGCAGCTGGTTCCAGCAAAACCATCTTCCTAACGGCTGCGTTCCCGCTCTCGGTGTGAGTATGCTTTTACATACCTCATAAGTACTGTTACAGTACCCTTATTTGTCTGTGACAATACCAAACAGTCTTTATTACAGTACGCGAAGACTTCTTTTACAGAGGACATATGTATCTGTTACATACGTTTACATATGTCCTCTGTTACAGTACCTGACGGTGTCTATTACAGAAGACATACGTACCTATTACAGTATGCGTAGACTTCTTTTACAGAGGACATATGTATCTGTTACATACGTTTACAGATGTCCTCTGTTACAGTACCTGACGGTGTCTATTACAGAAGATATACGTACCTATTACAGTACACGTAGACTCCTTTTATAGAGTAACATATGTATCTGTTACCTACGTTACAGATGTCCTCTGTTACAGTACCTGACGATGTCTATTACAGAAGACATATGTACCTACACAGTACGCGTAGACTCCTTTTACAGAGGACATATGTATCTGTCCATACGTTATGATACACTTCTCATACGCATTATCTATTTCTTAATGATGTAGGCATGGTTTTTGATGCACCAATTAAAATGGAAACCAGATCATCCCCAAAGAGATCCCCCATTTTTTCGTTGGGATTGCCGGGGTAAGGGACCGGAGTTATCCGCCCTACTACGGGGGTTGTGACGCTGATGTAAGTGTAACTTACCCATGGAACTGTGTTATCTTCGTATATCACGTATACCTGTACCTGCGTTAATTCAGGTCTATTTGGAGTTAATGTGTGACGGACCGGGGTATTTATGCCCATTAAGGCTCCTATCCAGATCCGCCTCCGCGAACGCACCGAAGTGTCGCAAGGGATATCTCACACACGAGTCCAGTAAGAGTACAAAAAGACAAAACCACAAGAATATAAGACACAAGAAAGTACATGTGCTCATATCTGTTCACAAATTTGTACAACTGTCTCATTACATTAATACATGTCCAATTAAAAGAGTACAACTACCTGGGGCATACCCCGAGGGAGCACAAGCTCACAACACAAACTACTACACAAATGCTGGTGGTACAAGTCTGACGCACCGCCACTGCAAGCCAAACACACGACAAGCCCTGAAAAGAACTGTAGGGGAGTGAGCCTCAACAAGTCACTGGCTCAGTAGGGGCTACCCAAAACAACACTGTAACCACAGACACCTCGACCCCAATGGGTCTCACTGGCAACAACAATAGCCAAACCATTTCATGCTCACATCATTACAATAAATAACAACTAAACATGCTCAAGATAATAACATAAAGTCCTCAGAAGAAAAGTAGGACTATAGGACTAACATAATATCATTAGTAGCCCAACAACCAAAGTGCCTAAACCACAGTCTCACTGGCACACTGCACGACAACGGGTTGCCTAAACTATAAGACACACAGGCAAAGTACTGCCCAGACTACAAGCTTTATAGGCAAACCTCAAACACTTGAGTAACAGGACGCTAACAAAAGTGGTCCTTTATACTCCAAACCACACTACATCGGAGACTACCACAAAGGTAACAGAACTGGCTACCACGAAGCCAATCATAACACACTAAAACTATAATTGGAATCATATCCAAGAAGAGTAAACTCAACAAGTGGAAGGTCTCACACGGCCCCAGGAACATAGCTTAACTAAACCACAATGCCTGGCCACAAGCCTCATCGGCAAATTACCCACAAAGGTAACATAATTAATAATCACAAACTAATCCACAATAAATTATAAACAAGGATTTACCTAAAACAGTTAGGATATAACAAGTGGCAGGTCAAACACACAAGACCTCCACAACACACAAGTACCCGAAAAGGTTGGTACACAATGTACCACCACAAAACTACAAAGTAACCCACGAAGGAAATAGGTACTGCTACTCTGAGGTACCACAACACAAACACCCGAACAAGGGTACAAGTAGGTGATAAACACCACACTGAACCATAATTATATTATACCTTTAATTAGGCACAATATTACAGGTGAAACCTTAATCAACGAATCACACAAACCACAACTCAGTCACAGCTGTGCCAACACCAGGGCACACCTCGAACAAGTCAAACCTCGACCACGAGTCACAAACTTACAAAACCAAGTCACTGCAAGCACGAGTCAAACTACAGCCAGAATAGGCAAAGCACGAGTCAGAAAGAACGACGCCACCACACGGGAACGGACTACTGGCTGATCAGGCCAATATCCAACCCGGACAACACAACACAAGAACTACCTCTCAGCCTCGCAGTCACGGACGAAAGGTCCAACTGCCGCTCCACTAGGAAGAAGTCAAAACAACTGTGGAGACCAACCAACACCACACATGCAGACACACAACTGCAGGCCCATGCCTGGCACCTCTAGAGTCTCTGGCCGGAGCACTCTAAAGTGAGGCACTGGAAAACAGGACTAGCTGGGGACCAGTGTCGACTACTGGTGTCCGTACCCCAACTACGAGCGCGCTACAAGCGACAAAAGAACAAACTCTGGGAAGTCGCTGTCCCACTGCCGTCTTTCCCTCAGCCGGACGTACAACTCAAACTCAGGAGTGAGGGTGTCCAGGAAGACGACACAGACCTCAACGGTACAACACAAGTACGGGACAAAACCCCGAGCACAACAAACACACGTGCCTGGCTCACAAAGAACCTGGGGTACCCGACTAGAGAGGCATTCCGGAATAGGCGCCGGACCACCACACTCGGCTAGCACAAACCACGATACTTACACATATAGCCTTTACTTATAATTCACAATATACAAGTGTTAGGATTAGCTTAACATCGGTCACCGTGTGACCCCAAAGCTATCCCACACCAACATACCTGAACCACTAACTTTATCATTGGTCATCGTGTAACCTCCAAGCTAATCACACTAACACATATATAAATCACGATAGCCAATCATATTTGGCCTATCACGGTCATGAGATGACCTTCGTAACAACCACCCCACTGACATAAATCATATAATGTTATTCGAAAGACAACAACGAGACCAGGGCTAGGTCGGTGGACCTTCACTGCCCAAACACCACAAAGTCATGGCTAGGCTCACACAGGAACCTCACTGCCCAGTTACTACGATAAATCATAAGAATTTTATTACACAAAGTGTTAGTAAACACACACTCAAACCACGTAGACAATACGTGTATATTACACCCTGAATGGTGTACCACACGTCTTCCACGTAAACCACATGTCCTACACATGGACAACGCACCAAGAGTGCCACGGGTGCAACGCACACACATGCCACGGAAAGCGATTACGTACATCACACATCATTTATGTAAAACATGCCCATTACATGAGCAGTATGCTCCAAGAGCATAACAAGTGCACTGGCTCACACTGGTCATCGCCATGCACACACAACACGTAATATTCATAATCAGGAAAGCTACGTAAACACACTGCATGAATACATGCACAAGTTGGCGGCAACATCGACTGCCGCTTAAAGAAGTAAACGGCAAGCGATCTAGCCGTTTATATCCCGGCTGGTGATCTTGGCGGCAAGCGATCTTGACGCCAAGTTCTCCGGCTAAAACCCTGCAGAAACCCTAATTCGGCTCTACATGTTTTCCAACCGTTTAAACTACAGAAAAACATATAAAAAGGTTCTTTAACATACTAGAACCGGAACAACCCATTACAACATGCTTCATTCACTAAATTACTCAAACCACCCATTAACCCCACATGGTGCAACTTAATCCGAAAATACAAAAAAATGCTGGTTCAAGTGATTAAGTCGTGTTTTAATGTTTCTAACAAGCTAACAGGGCTCGACCCCTACCTCAGAAACGCAATTAAACTCCCGAAGAACCTCGAATCACGCCGAAACCCGAGAAACGTCCCACGAACACCGCGCTCCAATCCGTCATTCCCGCCCGATCTGCAGCTACCACGCGCACCACGGCCTTCCCACGAGCTCCCGCCGACCGACAGAACTCGCGAGAAGCTCAAGGGTGAAGGTGGGGGAAGAGGAAGGGAGAAGGAGGAGAAAGAACAGAGCTCGGGTCTGCCATAAAAACACGCATGCCAGGTTAACGTCAACCCCTAGGCCGTTTAACCAGACCGCCACAACTAGACGTCCACAAAGCTTGACGCCAAGTTCAACAGTCGACGTCCTCATCGATGGACGCCAACACACTGCTGATGTCCAGCAGGCTGAACACCAACACAGATCCAAACCAAACCCGGTAAGGATCTAGCAAGAAACACACAACACTAATGAGCCTCATATGGCCACCAACCCGCTAAACCTGGATCCACGGGGATCGGAAAACGCGTGACGTTACATAATGTGAGGAATGAGCAACCTACAGCTTCGCGACGATTGACGGCATCGACGTCAAACACTTCCCGAGCCCCTCCATCAGATAACTCTATACATGACATTCTTATCCGTTACAGCGGCAGAATGACCAGTTACTGCGGCAGAATGACCAATTAAAGCGGCAGAATGACCAGTGATACGGCAGAACAATATCCTCAGTCAATGGACCGAAGGCTACATAGACTGGAGGAACAATTTGAGCGGGGAGCCTCAGTGGCAAATCCCCCCCAGAGACAGAATATGCAATGTTAGCCCTACCGCCACCGGAGCTCCCCACAGCTTCTGTACGATCACATGCCGTGGCAGAGAAGAGTTCCCAACGTCAAGGTAAACGTTTTGTGTACTTACAGTGTTTCATTTCTTAGTTACAGAAAATACTTTCTACGTTTACAGTTCGATCCTTCTCTCTTACAGTCATTCGTATACCTAGTATACTCATGTAGTCTACATTTACAGTTGGATTCCTAATTTGTTACAGTCTTTCATATACGAAGTTACAGAAATTATTTCTACGTTTACAGCTGTCTTTCATAGACTTTTACAGACTTTCGTGTTCTCAGTTACAGGAAGGAGAAACCATCCAAACAAGGTCGCGGCGGAAATTTTGGACTTCACATCTCGGAGTTGAAGGAGGGGAAAAAGAGGGGGCGAAAGGAGGGGGAGGCGGCGGACATGAAGGAGGAGGCGAAGAAGAGGAAGGTGGATGAAGAGCAGAGAAAGAGGAAGGAGGAGGAGGAGGCGGGGAAGGAAGAGGGAGGAGGAGGAGGCGGAGGAGGAAGCGAAGAGGAAGGAGGAGGAGGA